>JAZKJV010005585.1:0-600000 GCA_037367405.1 Ottelia alismoides | reverse complement strand
GAGATCGGTTTCCTCTGTCTGACAAAGATCGAGGGTTGTTGGGTGTGCAGGAATGATGTAGTAGGTGTCTGGAAGTTGATGAGGTGGTCAGTGATGTCATAATGGGTGTTGTGACTAATGAACAAGGGATCAGAGCCTAGATCTCTGGTATTTTTTTCGGTTTTAACGATTACATAGATGATATCAAATGAACTGAAATACATATGTACACTATTGACTATGCTAGAAATCGAAAAATCAAAGGATAGAAGGCTCACTGGACTGGAGTGGTCGGGACTAGAACCGCCTAAAGCTCATGATCCATGATTTAATCATCTCCTTTGCTCATGCTCCAGGCCGTGAATCAAGAGGCTACACCTACTATCATGAAAAGACAACTCCGGTAAGGATTCAT
Source organism: Ottelia alismoides (assembly GCA_037367405.1). Taxonomy (NCBI): domain Eukaryota; kingdom Viridiplantae; phylum Streptophyta; class Magnoliopsida; order Alismatales; family Hydrocharitaceae; genus Ottelia; species Ottelia alismoides. The sequence goes on along the minus strand of JAZKJV010005585.1, from coordinate 599,606 downwards.
AGATAAAATGGTGCATGTAAAAGGGATAGATTTTCAAAACTATAGAAGGGATACCTATATACAAGTTGATGGGAACCACCCCCTTCGCCTATGGTTTTCTCCTGGCACGAGGATTGACCAATGATACTCCTTGATCCGAATGAAAGCTTTATCATTGATGAGAAAATTCGTGTAAGGAATCGAGGGAAACAAGGATTTGAATCGAGCTAGAGAATTCGGCGAAAATAGGGAAAGTCCATAATGGAGTCAGGATAGTTTATTGATGTCAACGGTCACCACCACCTCATAGATCCACGTAGGACGCTAGAGAACAAAAAATAAATGAAAAAAACAATAAAAGGAAAATAAATAAGAAAATGCTTTTATTAAATAAAAATCAAAACATGAAAGTTGTTTATTATTTATGTACTATTTTTGGTGATTTTATTTATTTTTATTGGCTTATTTATTACATGTTAATTTTTACAGGTGTAGTTGTAGGTAAATATACTAAAGTTTTATGTATTTTTTATTTTGTATTATGTTTTTTATTATCTTATTTTCATATTTTATTTATCATATAATTAAATACATATTTTTATTTGCTTTTTACGATATTATTTATATAAATTTGTAATTATATATATGTCTTTATAGGTGTAGTGTACCTATGTACTTTATTACCTTATTTATTTGAAGCTATTTTTATAGGTTTCTCTTGCATTTATATTCTTATAATGCTTATAATAACATATACAATTATTTAAAAATATAAGAAGAGTAAAAATGTAATGAATGGATTATATGAATAATATATATATATCTTTATATAGTACAATGGGATCCTAGAAAGCCAACTTTTGTATCTTAACTCTAGTTTCATTATTAGATAGATAAGTTAATTTATAATACAATGGAAATGAGTTTGGTGAATTTTGAATTCATATGGAGAAGATAATGATATGCAAAATTTGGTTTTTAGCTTTTTCATCTGTGAGTCCCAGTTGCATAGTGCAATATTATTATCCGCAATTGTTTTTGTATTTTCTATTCAATTATGTGTACTTGTTTTATGTTGACCATTCTTTATTCAAAGTGTGTGTGTGCATATAAATTAGTCTGTCTATATCCATAGTATTGAGTTCCTAGTGTTTCTAGATGTCTCTGTCTTTTTGTCAGTATTACCTTGCCCTTATCTCCACCTACTTTATTCCTTGTCGACCAAGTTAATATTAACTTTGTCTTGGGGTTTAGGGTCAATCACTATTTTTGCAATACTTCCTTTATTTTATTTTCTTTTCTTTATTCATTTTTTGGGATTTCAATACATGTATTAATATACTATTTGCAGACAAAGTTAGTGTGTTAGTTTATACAAGCTACATGTATTTATCCGGGGTCGTAACAAACACTTTGGGTATGAATGGGTATGAAAAAGGAATAAAAGTGTATTAATGGGTATTCGTTACCCCCCATACTTACTTTTTCTAGTCCCTAACAAACACTTATTAGAAGAATAAGTGAAGCAAAAGAGAAAAATAAAGAAAAGGGAAATAAAGACAACTAGAATGATTATGATTTTTAAACTTGTCTTTACAAAGTCAAAGTTTTAAAAATGAGTTAAGACTTTTGGATTGTCTGTTGTTTGGAACCGTATTGGGAATAAGACATAACACTTAACAACCCTCAAGCTCCTCAAATCTCTATTAAGTTCTCCTCAATAGCAAGGTTAGAATAATTCTATTCACATGCAAACCCTTATGACTATGAGTCTTTCTTCTACAATGTAAAGGTATGTTGCTCTTCTCATCAAAAATACCAAGGAATAGTCTCCCTTAACAAGATAACTCTAATTCCTAGCTGTCTACTCTTTCCTCGACGACTGGGGTATTCCCTTCTAAGTTCAAGTACAATCGTCTCAAGAAGAGTGGTTAGAAAGAATAATGGATTGTGACCAGTGAAGCCACATATCCTATGGAGCTCAACCGGTGTAGCCATGTCTCCTACTACCAAAAATCTTGAGATATTTTACTTTGAAGAATAATTCATTGCTTATTTCATACATACTCTGACGAGACTTGAATTTTTCTTTGACTTTTGTTCATCTATTACTTTTGGAGTTTTTGATTTTGCATTTTTATTCTTTTGATGTACTTCCTCTTGAGCTAGAAGACTATCCCTCTTTTGAAGCTTTATTGCAACCCACAACTTCCTGTCTTTGAACAGACATGCCACTAGATTAGGTTGGCAGGAACTAGCCAAATATTGTGACTATGTATGTTTCCACAAATGTGCTTCCTTAAGCTAAAGAATCCTACCCTTACCATCTCTCAAAGATGAGCTAAATGTAAAGTGTGGTGCTCACGTTAGGTCATTATCAACAAGAATCTTGTGTGCGCTTTGAAATACTCTGCTTAGGCTAATCAAGATGAAATGTGAACATTATACTGTGGACGCAAAAAATTAAGTCTCATAACCTGAAAATTATTATTTCTTGTTCCTATAAGGTTCTTGTAAAATTAAGTGGACTAAGTTCTAGACCAAGCTCCATTCTTCGGATGTTATACAGACTTCTTCAATTGTCAACAATCATTCAGAAAAATGCTTATGAAATGTAGATGCAAGGAAATATTTTTGTGAAACACTTTCTGATTTTAACCTTTTTATGGATTTTCTAAAAAACTTTTGCAAAATTTTATGAAATTTTGGAAATATATTACGAATTTTTAGGATTTTGCAAATTTTTATAGGATTTTTGCAAAAAATAACAAAGTTAGTGAATTCACAAGGATTTAATTCATGGTTTATCCATGTTTTATACATATGTATACATGTTTTATTCGAAGAAATTTTACAATAATATTATTTAAACAGTTCTCAAAATAATTTGAAAATATTTTGCAAATAAATTTTTAAAAGTTTTTATACAATCAAAATTTACAAACTTTTTTTCAAAGATTTTCAAAGAGATTATTTTTCAAATGGTCTAAAATATTTCACAAAGATTTTTCAAAGGTTTTCAAAATATTTTTCAAGTAATTTTACAACCATTTTTAAAATCATTTTGCAAAATTGTTTCAAACCCATTTTCAAGTATTTTTTTCAAAACATTTCATACATATTTACAAGTGTTCTATTTACAAATGATTTATTGTATACCCTTAACCACTATAGTATATTAGCCACATTATTAAAAATATGCAAGTACGAGTTATGGATAACGTATATATGTAGTGTGTACAACCCTTCTATACTTAGCGCATACTATGCCCCCATAGTGATCAAGGGGCAAAAAGGAAGACATAACTCATGCTAAATATAGAAAAGTCTATACTAGAAATACTTAACAAAAGAATGGGAAGTCGATCATCCCCCATATACTTAGGATTATCTAATCCTAGGTATAGAAGACTATATAAAAAGTAGGGATGACAGAGGGTTAAAATATTTGAAATCATTGGCTCGACCCGCCTCCCCCTATACTTAGGTTGAAATATCCCTAAGTATAGACAAAATCAATAAGTTAGGAGACATGTGAGGGAACAATGATAGAATAACTCGCCTCACTCATCTCCCCAATACTAAGGATGAAGTATATCCTAAGTATAATAGATATAAATAAGATAAGTGAATAAGCAGAAGAAGAAAGGAATGGAACATAAAAAAGAAAAAGAAGAAAAGAAAAGATCTTTTAGAGTTTATGTGTTTGATCCCTATACTGGTGGGAGATCTTCTTGATACCACATTAACCGAATTGATAATAAAGATGAATGTGTCACGCTCAAGGTACGGTTTCAACATCTATCACTTAACCACAAATGAATGTGCATCAGATGACAAGCCTGATTTACGATCTATCGTTGTCGTGCACAATTTTCGTAATGAATGGCCCTAACCATTTGCTTTTCGCTTACTTGGAAACAATTTTAACTTTGCATCAAACAACAACACATTCTGATTTGGCACAAAATTCTTTCTTTTGATGTGCTTATCCTACCATTTCTTGACTTTTTCCTTGTACATAAGGTTGTTGTCGTACACATAGTCTCGTAATTCTAACAGTCTATTCAGATCAAGCTTTCGATTTTTGCCAGCTTTTTCCTTATCTATATTGCATACTAACTACCCTCAAAGACTTATGAATTAGTTCTATAAACAAGTGGCATGGCTTATCATATACTAACAGATAGGGAGACATTCCCAGAGGAGACTTGTATGCCATTCAATAAGCCTATAGAACTGAATCAAGCAATTGGTACAAGTTCTTTTTATCAAGATGCACAAGGTTCTACAAAATCATCTTGATCTCCCTATTAGAACCTTTACCCAGACCATTAGTCTGCGAGTGGTAAGGAGATGCAACACGATGTTCAATGATATACTCCTTCGCTAGCTTCTTGACTTCTATAAAGTGTCTACCTCCTTATGATATGAGAATCTTCGGAATTTCGAGCTACAATATGATATTGTCTTTGATAAAGCTACGCACTATGTGGATGCTTGCAGATTGAGCAGGGATAGCCCTCACCAATCAACTGACATAATCGACAACAAGTAGGATATAATCATAGCCTTGTCTATTAGGAAACAAACACATGAGCTCATTGTCGCAAGCATAAGAAACATCTGATATCTGAATGTACTTGAGAGGCATTGTTTCTAAAGAGATGATAGTGCCACCCATCTTCTGACAGTTCAGTCCAACCTTTGACGTAATGTGTAGCATCCTTGAAAAGAGTCGGCCACCAAAGGCTGCATTGAAGCACTTTCATTGTCGTGCACTTGCTAGAATAGTGTCCTCCAAATTCTAGACAATGCTCAAGACACTTGTGTACTCCTCCTCAGAAATGCACCTTCTTTAGATACAATCTACATCTTCACGACATAAGAAGTACAGATCCTCCCATTGGTAAAAATATAAAGAATAGCCTCATTTGGTAAAGTTTCAGTGATCGGTAATGTAACATGCTCATTAGTATCTGATTCTAAGATTCTTGAATGGTGATATGCCACGACATTTATAACTACAGGATTATCAAGCATTTCTATGTCAAACTCCTTGCGTAGAAGGATCCAATGAAGTATATCATGAATTAACATCCTTCTTGCATTGTAAGTATTGGATGGAAAGGTAGTCAGTGTATACAATGACGTTCGACCTAGCCAAATGTGATTTGAACTTCTCCAGTGCAAACACGATTCCAAGTAGCTCTTTCTCTATGATTGTGTAACTTTTTTGAGAATCATCCGATGTATACTAGCATAGGAAATCACAAATAGTAATCCATCATGCTTTTGTCCCAAAACAACCATGAATGGCATAATCAAAGGTGTCCCTCATGATATCGAATAGAAGATATTAGTCTGGTTGTATTAGGATTGGTGATTGAGTTATTAGTTTCTTCAGATTATTAAAGGCATGGAGAACTCTATCATAAACAATAAGATCAATCTCCTTAATTATTAGCACAGTCAATGATCGAGCAATCTTTTGCTAAAATCTTTTGTAAATCTTTGGTATAAACTGACATGCCCCAGAAACAACCTGACTTGCTTCAATGTATTAGGTGTCTTTAAGTTTCGAGATCACTTCTACCTTAGTCGGGTCAACCTCCATGCCTCGCTTGGAGACAACGTGACCCAACACAATTCCATCAGTCATCAAGAAATGACTCTTCTCCCATGAGAACACCAAATCCACCTCACAACATCGCTAAGTACTCGCTCTAGATAGGTTAAACATGTGTTGAAGCTATCTCCGTAGGCCAGGAAATCATCCATGAACACCTTAATGAAATTCCTATCATGTAGGCAAATACGACCAACATACATCTCTGAAATGTAGCTGGAAGTTACATAATCCGAACGAGATCCATCTGAAGGCGTACATCCTGAATGGATAGGTGAAGGTAGTCTTCTCTTGGTCCTTAGGAGCTAGTGCAACATGATTTTATCCAGAGTACCCATCCAAGAAACAAAAGTATTCCTTTATAGAAAGTCTTTCAATAATTTAATCAATAAATGAAAAATTGAAATGATCCTTCTTAGTGGCTAGGTCCAAGCATTAGTAATTAACATAGACACGCCAAGATGTATGTACATTAATAAGAATCTCCTCTCCTTTTTCGTTCATTACAATAGCGATTCCAGATTTCTTATAGATCACATGTAATGGACTTACTCATTTTGAATCTGAGATGGTATCGGTAAATCCTACATCACACCACCTTATGATTTCTTTCATTAAGACCTCCTGGAGGTTAGGGTTTTGATGGTGTTGAACTTCATGGGAAGGCATGCTATCTTCTTCCAAGTAGATGTGGTGTGAGCATAATGAAGGGTTTACCCATGGAGATCCGTAATTTTCTAGCCTATTGCCATGTAGTTTCTTTCTAGAACCTCGAGCAAGCAAGATTCCTTATCCTCAGTCCGCTGAGAATTGATGGAGACTTCAGATTGTCACCAATGAGGAGGGAGAGGAGATCACGACACGAGTACCTACATCATGGCACATATGTGTGGATTACAGATGCTTGAATATCATAATAAAGAAAGACCTCTTCCGATTGCCATTTATTGATCATATATTAAAGAGACTGGTTGGGAGGCAATATTTCTTCTATTTGGATGGATACTCGAGTTATAGTCAAGTAGGCATCTCTCTTAAGGACCAAGAAAAGGCAACATTTACCTGTCCTTTCACCACCCACGCATTCAAGCACATGTCTTTTGGGCTCTACACTACCCCTAGCACTTTTTAGCGGTGCATGATTGTCGTAATCACTGAGATGGTTGGGGATTTACAGGATGTCTTTATGGATTACTTCTCGATCCATGGTGATTCATTTGATGATTGTCTAGCATACTTGGATCGAGTACTCCGGAGATGTATGGACGCTAATATTGTACTCTCATAGGAGAAACAACATTTTATGGTTATAGATGGCATCGTGTTGGGTCACGTCATCTCCAAAGGGGGAATTTAAGTTGACCCTACCTAGGTGGTTGTGATCAAGAAACTCGAGACACCGATCAAGGTGAAACAAATGTGGTCATTTCTGGGGCACGTCACTTTTTATCGTCGATTTATTAAAGATTTTTTGTTGAAATTATCCGACCGCTTACTAAGCTCTTAGGGAAAGACAATGAGTTTATTGTAGATCATGTGTCTTGTGTCCTTCGAGCTGCTCAAAAAGAAGATCATAAAGACTCCCATCCTGCACACCCCTGACTAGTCTCTCCCCTTAGTGGTCATGGCCGATGCTTCCGATTTTACAATATGGGTCATGTTAGGACAAATGTGATATTTAGTCTCGTGCACTTTTCACTATGCAAGCAAAGTTTTGAATACTGCTCAGAAGAACCATACTATTATAGAAAAGGAGATGCTTTTCATAGTATTCGCCTTGGAAAATTTTAGATCTCTACTTCTTAGTTCTATGGTGATAGTCTTTACCGATCATTCAACTATATGACATTTAATGGTATGAAAGATGATAATATGTTTCTTCTTAGATGGATTTTTATCCTCCAGGAATTTGATTTGGAGATTAAAGATACTCCTAGAGCAAAGAATGTGGTGGCTGACCATCTATTCCAGATTGAGCAGAACAAACCACCCGAGTCAGAGCCAATCCAAGAATCCTTCCCAAACGAGTCATTTTATGTTATTGACTTTATACCATGGTATGCTGACATGGTTAACTATCTTGAACGAAAGAGAATTCCACAGGGTTGGCCCAAGAACAAAATTTCCCAACTAAAGTCAGAATCCATACATTACCATTGGAATGATTAGATCGTTTTCTTTGAAGGATCGGATTGTATTTTGAGGAGATGTATTCCTCAAGTGGAATACCAAAGTGTCCTCACTCTGTGCCATAGCTTAGAAGTAGGAGCAGACCACTCCGGGAAGAGGACTTTAGAGAAGATATTTCAATGTGCATTTTATTGTCCGACCTGGTTAGGGATGCCTACAATTTTATTAGGTCGTCCCTAGTATGTCAGAGAATGGGAGGAACTTTTAGTCCTAAAGATCCGATGTCTATGAAGCCAATCATCATTTGTGATGTATTCGACACATAGGTCATTGACTTTATGGGCCTATTCCCTAACATTCATGGATTTGAATATATTATTCTCGTGATAAACTATTTATTATGGTCGGTGGAAGCTATCCCTACTTGAACCTTCGACAGTAAGACTGACTACACATGTTTGGAAGATTGTATTATTTCAATCCCCAAAGTATTAATATTTGATGGAGGTAGCCACCTTGTCAATATGGAGGTGAAGAAGTGGACTAAGGACTTCATCATTGAGCACCGTGTTGCTAGTTCTTACCATCAACATTCTAATGGAATGGTTGAGGTTTCATACTGGGAGGCTAAAGGAATTTTGCAAAGGCTAGTCCATCCAGATAGTAAGAACTGGTCCCAGCTCCAAGATCAAGTTCTATGATGGCTTACAAGATCCCATTGGGCACCTCCCCATTTAGAATGGTCTTAGGAAAAACATGCCATTTGCCTGCAGAATTAGTTCACAAATCAGAATGGGAAATTAGAAAGATCAATTGGAATTGTCACTTAGGGAAGAAGAGCAGAGATTTGGATCTGAATGATCTCATAGAAATCAGAAACCATGCATATGAAAACAACATATTCTACAAAGACATGGTAAAGAAGTGGAATGACAAACATATCATAATCAAAAACTTTGTTCCATGATGGAAAGTGTATGTGTTTAATGCAAGTTTGCATATTTTTCAAAATAAATTTAAATAAAAATGAACATGACCATTCATCATCGGAGAATTGCACAACAATGATAGCGTAGAAATATCCGAACCAACAAACAATGCACGATCTTTCCTTGTGAATGGACAACTTTTGAAATAATTCATAGAATTAAATGAGTTGTTGGTCCAAGTTGAGAAGATATCATTTACATGAAGCACAAAGATTGACAAAAGATCAACATGCCCTATGTGAAGCCTTTATTACATTCGTCATTCTCTTCCATGCAGCTAGAAGATTCAACCGATCATTTATATATCCATCTCAGATCTAATCGGATCCCCACCTGTGATTACTCTACCATACATAGGATGACCTAAGCCAAAGTATAGGGGGGCTGACATCATTGTGTATATTACTTTTGTTCTTTCTTCCCACCCTCGATTGCCTCATTTCTTTCTCTTCTGATATACTTAAGTCCTCAAAAGCTTAAGTATAGAGGGTTGAGTCGACTTTCGATTTTTGTCACTCAACTATGCTTGGTATGAGCTATGTATTCATTCCACCTTGTGGCATGGGGACATGGCACATGCTTAATATCAGATGTATATATGCATATACTTTACCCATATCTTGTACTTTACCTGTTTGCAAATTAAACATGAGTACGTGTATGTTTTGTCTATAATTTGTATACTATACAAATTTTTTTGTGTATGTAATACTTGTTTTGAAAATTCTTGTCAAAATTAGGGGTATATTTTTTAAAAAAATATTTAAAACTCATTTACTGACAATTCTGATAACTGAACTTAAAAATTACTAGCTACTTTTCAGTGAGGGAACCACGGTTTCCCTTAACAGATTGGGTGGTTAAAGGACAACAATAAGGCACCATCCTGAAGTAACACGGTTAGCCGTTATACGATCCATGCTTACACCCATACTAGTTGAAAGTAAACGCAACTAGCAATATGAATTCAGGCCAGTAATAATTTCACTCTAATCAGACTTTCTTTTTCTTTCAAAAAACTAACTAACATAATGTTTTATCCTTGACAATTTCACTTCACAGAAGACTTGTGTATTCCAGACTACGTGGATTAGAGTGACATTTGAGTATGAGTCGCATCAATCTCCATTAGGGTCCTAGGACTTAATTACTCAACATCCCTAGTTAGAAGATACATGTGCTATATAGAATCTCAAAAGCTTAAAGGAAAACATTCAGCACAACACTTGCTCGATGACATAATATTTTTGGTGAGTTTACATCTTGCTTGAAGAAATAGGATGAGAGGCTTGAGTTCAGATCTGATTCTTGAGGATGGGACTTGATTAGGGGTCACTTCATGAAACCTAAGTGTCAACACATAAGCTAGTATGGGGATGAGGTCCTTGTACTAATCTTAACTAAACCCATGTGCCAGTGTGCATAAAAACCTTAAAATGTGGATCATCATGTGCCAACTTGGTAAAAGTAGTGGACCTAGACAAAAAATAAAAAGAAAAGAAAGTGGAAAAAATCTCTCGCACTACAAAGTTACATTCAAAAGAGCTTGCACTAAAGGTGAGCGCTCCCAACCTTTTCTAAGTATCGACTTGGACCAAAGCTATTAGACTAAAGGAGTCGGGAAAGCACACAAAAAGGGATATGCATCGTATATTGATTCAAGTCTGAGTGTTTAAGGTATATTAGATACTCAAAAGAGACACACCTGGTGCATTCCAAGGAAAACAAGTGCTGACGACTCCAAAATCTCTTTATGGTCATGATGATTCACAACCAAAAATACATGTGTATGTAATAAGGTGCCCATGAGATTCATGTTCAAATGATATGAGAAAAGAAATGACACAATCCTACTTCCTCCATGCATCATACTTTCAAGTATGATAACTAAAGAGATAGTGAAGAAAAAGAAACTTGGTCATTTTACCAGAGTCGAGTACTGGGACCATATGAGAGCCTCTTAGACTAGGGCTTCGGATGAAGAAACAATTCTATCAGGAAAATGACATCAACACATTAAAGTCATATCTACTATACATATATGTATCCATGCAGAGTCTTATAACTAGAAATGTCGAGTTCCTTTTGGATGATATTCAGTTAGACTTTGAATTAAGAAGTCACTAGGAACTCATGGATTGCTCTTTAAGTATTGCACAGTAGGGGATTCAACCTTCTAACTCATTCAAACTACTCGAGGAAGAGCAAAGTTCTATGTACCATGGGGTGATGAATCCATGATTCATCTTCTTTGCAGGAATATCTTAGAAATTCTTATTACTAAATCATCATATAAACCCTCTAAACTGGCTTAATTAACTTTACAAAATGTGCAAGAAATTAGAGTTAAAATATGCTAAAAAATAATCGTGATTTTCTCTGACATTAAGCCTATTATTTTATGTATCAATCGTAAGTATTTCGTAGTATTTCTTTTTTATTATCTTCCTTAAGTCATCTACTAGCCAGATATAAACAATAAAAAAATCCCAGAGGAAACAAAAGAGTTTGAATTGTATATATTGTACATAATTTATCTTTGATATTTTTTATTCCCCTTTTTCTTAATCTAGAAAACACATAAAAATAGATTATTGTTGTATATATTGTTTATGTATATTAATATTTAATTAAAACCTAATTAAAAATACAAAAATAAAAAGTATAAAAAGTAGGGGTTAATTGGAAGTAATACCTATCCTAAAAATGTATTTTGTACAAAAGACTGCTTTTGCTATTTGACCCTTCATGAAAGTTGTAGACCTCAATGCGATCAACAACTTTCATGATGATTGCTTTTTATTTTGGAATTTCCTCCTATTTTATTTCGATTTTATTTATTTTTTTGTTATAGATCAATGGTCAACAAGGAGACTTGCTCCTGATATGTCCACCTCATGCCCCCCTCACTCCTCCTCTCTCTCTTGCTGACTCACTTGCTCGCAGCCCAATCACAACACGACATTCTTTGACCCAGGTCAACTACACTCCTGCCCGTTACAAACTACCTGCACTCGTGCCACCTTGTTTTCTCCCTCATATACATGCCAACCCTCGCCATCATTCGCCTTAATGGCACCATGCATGTAAGGTTGTATCATCAAGTATGCTCGCAAGCCCGTCAAGTGTCCCTCTTCTAACATAAATTCCCTTGATCACCCTCTATAAAACCTTCACCACCTATGTTCCATCCCATCGACCAACCACAAAGTCGAAGACCTCTAGCCCGACACTCCTCCTAGTGATAATAGTAAAAGGAGATCCTCGCTAGTGATAGTGAGGTGGAAAACTTAGTGAGATTTGTGGCCTTTTCTCTGGTCATCTAGTGGCTCCCTTGAGATGTAGAGCTTGAGCTCCTCGCTACCGGAGCTCTTGAGCAAGGACCACTGAGCTTTATCTCCTTCTTTCAAGTGACCAATCCACTCCACCTTGTGCCCTTCCCTCCGTCCTTCATTTTGCTCTGCCTCGCACCTCTCCAGATCATGTGTTTCTCCATGCCATCTTCCAAACTTTGCTCCCCTTTTTTCCTATATTTTTTATACATTCATCACAAGACCTCTGGCTCATATGAGCTTCGCATTAGCTCTGCCCCAAACCCACAATCTTCGCTGACTCCTCACCATCACCTCTCCTCTTCTACATGACCTTACCAATTTGCTCTGCCTCCAGGACTTGCACAGACCATGGGGTTTCAGGCCTCCACCCCCTTCACTTGACTTCGGGCCTCCATTTCACTCCCCTTCTATCCGCCTTCGATTTCTAACCCCATAAGACCCTTACCCCTTATTGATCAGATGGAGCAGCAGAGCTCCGATCAACTCCTTTGCCTCTGTAACCTCACAATACCACGTTGCCTCAAGCATCAAAATGTCTATGTGATGCCTCCAACTCCTTCACCTTCACCTTGTCGAGGCTCTAGGATGCTTAGTCGACCTCGAGGACCTGCGAGGATCTTTGGGAAGTTTGATGGAACCCCACTCCTTTACCACATCTTGTGGAGGAAAGAGAGGTATAGGTCTCGTTGGATCCTCATCCAACGACCCCAGATTGAGCTACACTAACAATAAGATCTCAGTTGCATGGCAATATTGATCACCCATCTCTACATCATATCTGGACCGTCGGATCACATCATATCTGACGACATAGTTCCCAGATCGGGCATCTACTTGCACCTCCACACTTGGGAAGCATGAGGCTCCTCTAGAGCCCCCCCCCCTCTCTATCGCATGTACGCCCTCCAACAAGTCTCACTCCATTCTTAGCCCTCATGTGCGGGAGGCAGATGGGTGGGGAAATTTTGCAACAATACCCCTCCACCTTCCATTAATTATAATCAGGTCCTCCTCACGTGCTTTGTGTGTATCTGCTTGGGATTTTTGCATCCAAGAACCCACAAGTTCCAATATTTGCAGATAAGTCAATGATAGAACCAATTTGATATAGAACATCACATTTTTGTTACTTTTCAGTCAATGAACCTCTCTATTGAATATCTTTTACTTTGAAGTCCATATTTTGAATATTTTATGCCATTTTTAAGCTTGTTCCAAGATCTATCTCTTTATAACAATTGTGATTTGATTAGAGGCACATTAAATGAACTTAATATTTTAGGATTAACATGATTTATGCATGCTTGATTTGACATATCGTGGCTTTCATATTTCTAGATAAGTCAATTTCTATGTAGGGACTAAATTGAGGAAGCATGAATGATTATTTTTATGATATTTTGAAGGAGTTGTATAATTATTGAGGAATAATAAAATTAGTGAGATCTGATTTATAAAATCATTTTGACATTTGATCTCAACAGAAGGTAGGATTTAATTATCAATGATTTATAGCTCTACAAAATAGAATCTAATGGATAAAATATTTTTTGGATCCATTTTCTTAGATATATGATTTATTTAGATGATTAGTTTAACATTTAATTAGGATTAAAATTCATCATCATAGATTCATCTCTTTCTCTCTGTGGTTTGCTTTATTTTCTTTATAAAATTTTGACCCTTTTCGTCATGCATCTTTTTCTGACATACAAATTAACTATTGCATATAATTAATACATCGAGTAATTTCGACCATTCATTAAAGAAACACCCTTCCATGTGTTCGACCTTGACACTTACCAAGTTATAAGTATCCACATATTTAAAAGTGTGTTTTTACGATTTATTTTCAATCTCTTATACTAGAACTCTTACTAATAATAGAGGTGGAATGCCTTTCATCAATTACAAGCATGATATATTCAAGTCTTGACTCTTAGAAAATGGGCCATAAAGTTAATGCCCTGAGTGTCAAAAATTTTCTGAGATCTGAATAAACTTGAGAGGCATCGAATCATTGGAACAAAGGGTTCCACTTATTTTCTGACAGTTGGTCCGGCCTTTAACATATGTTGTATAATCCCTGAAAAGTGTAGGCCACAAGAGGCCACACTACTATACATTTGTCATCATGCTTTTTCTAGAATGGTGTACTCCATATTCGAGCTTATGACAATGCTCGAGGATACTAGCGTACTCGTCTTGAGGAATGCACTAATGCCAAATGCAATATGCACCTTCCCAAAAAATGTATGGATCTTCCTATTGATAGAAATGAACATTGGAGAAATACTTATCATTCTTTACTCTTGTCCAATCTTGTGGAACTTTCTCAGAAATGAGATAATTCATCGAGAAAGGTTCCATTAATTGGCATAGGGCTCAACAGAGTCTCTGAACATTTTGTTATGGATAAATGATCTGCTACCACATTCTTGACACAAGATTTATCTCTTGTTTCCAAATAAAATTCATGGAGGAGAAGGATCAATCTGAGTAGATGTGATTTGGCATACTTCTTTTGCTATAAATACTTGATATCAATGTGGTCAATATATAAAATTTCTTTTGAAATGAGAAGTTGCAAGCGAAACTTCTGAAGGGAGAAAACAACTGCCAGCAGTTCTTTCTCCGTTACTGTATAATTCTTCTGAGCTTCATCAAACATTCTGCTGGCATAGTGAATGGCAAAGAGTAATCTATCCCGTCTTTATCTCAACACAACTCCAATAGCGAAATCTGATGCATCTATCATGATCTCAAATAGAAGAGACCAATCATGTGGCTATATCACAGGTGCCTTGGTGACAAGTTCTTTCAACTGATTAAATGCTTGGAGGACTTTCTGATCAACAATGAAATCAATCTCCTTGACAAGAAGTTCTGTTAGAGATCGAGCAATCTTGCTGAAGTATTTAATGAATATGTGACAGAATCCAACATGCCCTAAAAATAACCTCACATTTTTCACTGTTCGAGGTGGCTCAAGTTTTGTAATCACACCCACTGCTGTTGGGTCGACCTCCATACCTCATCTGGAGATGACATGACCCAGCACAATTCCTTCTACTACCATGAACTGACTCTTTTTCCATGATAGAACAACACTTACTTCACAACATCTCTTAAGTACTCTGTCTAAATACTTAAGAAAAACATCAAAACTATCACCATAGACTTAGAAATCATCCATGAAACCCTCTATAAAACTATCGACCATGTCAACAAAAACGGCCAATGTACACCGTTGGAATGTATTGGATGCATTACACAATCCAAAGGGCATTCCCTTGAAAGCATAGGTGTTGAACAGACATGTGAAAGTCATATTCTATTGATCCTCAAGAGTTATTTGCATTTGGTTATACTCGGAGTACCTGTCCAAGAAGCAAAAGAACTCTTTCCCTGCCAATCTTTCAAGAACGTGATCAATAAAAGGCAGAGGAAAGTTATCCTTCTTAGTTGTTGAATTCATGCACTTGTAATCAACAAAGACGCGCCATTTTGTAGATACTAGAGTAGATATCTCCTCTCTTTTGTCATTAGTAACCACCATAATTCCAGATTTCATCGAAACTACGTGCAAAGGGGTCCCCAAATTTGAGTCAGAGATGAGATAAATAAAGCCAGCCTCACAACACTTCGTTATCTATTTCGTAACTACGTGCGACACCTCCAGAGTCCTGATACTCTGCAATACTCATCCACATATACGATTCTACATTCGAAATACCAAATATTATAATTTATGCGGGTGAGTAGTAAGAAGGAAGAATAATCACTGTATTTTTTTCCATTCACAATCAAAGTCCACAAAGGATGTACAATATACAAAAATGTTATGCAACATGTACATATACATCACGTCTCTCAAGAGCCAGTCCAAGAATAAAAACAAAAGAAGAGCAAACTACTTCACTGTTAGTTTTAACTACTAGAAGCTTAACTCAGAAATCGCATACTATCACGGTTGCTTCTCCTGCAAACCTACCAACTGTAAAGTAATCAACTATCAACAAGAAAAAAAACTAGTACTAACAAGTACGCAACGGGAAGTGAACAACCTACAAGGTAGCTCTGTCATTTATGTTACCACATTTAAAATTGTTTAAGAATTATTATTGGTATTTATATGCCTCCTAGCTAAATGCTGCACATTACACATGAGATAAGATATTTGGTATGAATCATGATCAATTTAGATCCGCTCCATGTAAGAGTTCATGACAGTAAGAAACATGGTAGTATTAGAAATGAAATAGTTAGTGGTCTTGACTACGAGGGTCTCACACTATGATTCCAAGATACATCGTATCTTAAGGTAGGGGGGCCTCTGTAGGCATGCGTAAAGTATATGCACCTGATGAATTCCCATTCATGCACAATCATTCAATCATTTTAGGCTTTAATCTCTAGATAAATGCATGTAAATATCAATAACACACCAAAATTAATTCTTATATATTAACCTATATAGTGCATGTAAATATCTATAATTAAACCTTAAAATAAAGGTTTGAATAAAATAAAATAAAAATAAAGGAGGCATCAAAGTTACGGACTGACCCTAACCCCGGAGATCAAGTCAAACCATGACTTGGTCAACAAGGAATAAAGTAGGGTGAGATAGGGTAGAGAAACAACATAAAAATGAGAATTAAAACTCTATACGCCTCAAATCTATTACTTTGAACATGAACTTTGTACATATTAATATAAAGACAAATACAAAATTTATTTCATTTAAACATAATGCACATTATGCCCGGAACATACAGAACAAAACGTCGTAAAGAAAACTTCTCAAACTTTTATATTCTCGATAAAAACTCAAAATTCACGAAACTCACCTTTATTATTCATAAAATAAAAGTATCTATTTAATGAAAGTGATTCTATCTAGATTGGAGTTAAGATGTCGAAGTTGGCTTTTGGGCCCTTATTGAGCAATATATTTGTATATTCCATTTAATATATTTCTTCTTTATATTTTTAACATTTTTTATTTCTATAAATTTTTAAATATTAACTAAAATACATATACATATTTAAACTAAAATAAAATTAGTAAAACTTCATTAAAATAAATAATGAACTTCACTACATAGGTAAATATACCTATGAAGTACCTATAATATATGTATAAACACTTATTTAAGCCCACTAAGTACCTATAATATATGTATAAATACTTATTTAAGCCCTTTAATAACTTCACAAAATAAAAGGAAAATATGTACGTATGTATATAAATATAGTGTAAATAAAAAAATTGTGCATATAAAAAATAAACTATAAAATGGTGAATAAAAATAAATATTATATATATGTATTTATACTTATAATTTACTTATGAAAATAAAAACCTCATAAATAAAGTGATAAAAATAAATAAAAATCACTAAAAACCATCTTATTAAATATGTAACACTTTTCTTGTGTTAAGTTTATTAAAATAAAAACCATTTTCTATTTTAACTTTCATATTCTTTCATTTTTATCTATTTTGTCGTGGTAACTACGTAGCCCAATCGCGAGCCTTGTAGTGTTGACCTCAGGTCAACACCTCCTCCCCCTCTTTTGTTTATCAAACCTGGTCGGGAAGTTGTTTTCGCTGAATTTTCACATGAGCCTCATTGCCTCTTTGGGCCCGATTTCTTTTTGAAAAATGTAGAACAGATTATGCTTCTTCCCACAGATCCTTTTGATTCGATTTTGTCAACTGATCGAGTCAAAACCCTAAGTTGCTTTTCATTTTTTCAGCCGATATAAAATCACCTCAACTTCTTCCTTTGCTCCCTGGATCGTCCACTTCCATCTCTATCCCCCTAGAACCCTAAAGGAGATTCGCCTTTGTGATAGGAAGGTTGAGATCATGTTCATGGGCATGGACAAAGGAGGATGTCGTATATCCACCTTCCCCGAAGCTCTTTAGAGAGAAGCTCTGCTCCCAGGACTTCTACCTTGGTGAGGTACCTTTTCTTGCTTTCTTTTCATTCCATAGTGTAGCAGTAACTATGGTTTACTTCCAATTGCTTTGCTTTTGCTTAAAATTACTCAAAAAATCAAAAAATATACTTCACTAGATCTCGAAGCTTTGACACTCATCTCCGACCAACCACACCCGCTCCATCATTCAATCCTCACCCATCGGCATCCTAACCACTTCTCCATCTTTTAGACCACCTCCTTCACCATGATCTTGCAAAGATCGAGTTCCCTGGGTCTCCTTCATCCATCTTCGTCGAATGCCCTCTGACCATACAATTCACTACTTCCCCTGCCCATTATTAGGCATGGAAGCTCCGCTTCCAGGACCTTGTGCTAATTGTACATGTCCCATCTAAAAAGCACCCCATCTGAGGAGCCGTAAGTACAGGAAAGGGTGCTCCAGGTCTGTCCTTCATCTTCGACCTCCAGGACCAATTCCTTAGGTCTCGAACTCCATTCAGACCATCAACAGGCCCGACGTCCTCCCAAGAACATTTCTAGCCCATCAGCTGAGCAGGAGACCACTGGAGTTGTTTAGGAGTGCAGATCAAATGTCGCCAAGTTGAGGTTCTTCGTTGGTTCTTCTAGAAGATCTATCCATGTTCGATGATGAAAAAATGTACAGATTAATCATCCACCATTCAATTGAAGGCCATCTTCACCGTTAGATCATACAGAGGACGTGATGTCACCCCTTCATCTATGAAGGCTTATCAACCGTTGGAGGAGGGATTCGTAGTTAAGTGAGTTGATCTAGCTATTCACCAACATGTGGATTGGGGGAATTTTGCTATTCAACCCCCCTACTTTTTGACATTTTTATTTTAGTATTGTAAATATTAATGGTTAGGTAAAAAACTTTGGATATTTTGCATTTTTGCACCCAATTTTCATCGATTTGTGATTATATCCAAGCCCTTGTCACCTCATACGCGTGACCACATGAGGCCTTTTGATGGACATTTTGCATACTACATCCTATATTTTCAGGGACTTGTTCAAAAATCATGAAAATGTTTTGAGAATTTGCGTTTTAATCCATGCCAATTCAGATTGAATTAATATTTAATTGAGGATTTTTTACTGGTACCCATAGAACTTGTAATATTTGCTAAAATGCCCTTCCAGGTGCTTTTTAATTGTGATTTTAATTGTTAAAATTATTAATTTCACCTTGTATTTCTAAATTTTATTATAAATCCATGCTTTGGATTTCTGAAATTGCAAAATAGTCCTTGTACTGCTGCATTATTTGTGTGCCTTTTTTTAATTATATTAATTAGATAATTAACTCTAAAAAATCTAGGAAAATTATTTTAAATACCTTATATGATATTATATCACATAAATTTTATTAAGGTATTTATTATTTTTCTCCTATTTAGAAAACTTGTAAAACTAGTTATATTTTAGTTATTTGACTTATAATAATTATAGAAATTAAAATAATTCTACAAAAATTATTAAAAAAGTTGGGTCAATGTTTTCACTATATTTTACCACATATCCAAAATTCATAAAAAAATACAAAAAAGAAAGCTTAAATTTTGCAAAATATAGGAAAACATTAAAAAATATTACAATTAATAGAATCATCAGAAAAATATGTCTAAAGCTTCAAATTTCTTTGTTTTGTCTTCAAGATAGGAAAAATAATTTTTGGCACTTTTTTATCTGATAGATATTTATTATGCCCTTTTTGATTTCCAGTATTTTTGTTTTTTTTATTTAGTGTGTTTTAATTTTTAAAAATCCATAAAAGCTTAAAAATATCCTAAAATTCACAATAAACAGAGAAAATTATAAAAGAAATCCAAAAAACATTTTACTTTGTGTATTTTGACTTTATTTTCTATATTGAAATGATAAAAGACTCTCTTTTTATCTCTCGTTATGTTTCTCTCACCTATATTTATTACTGTATATATTATTATATATTTAGTATAAATATTAATTTAAAAAATTGAAAAAATAATCCATAAAAATTTATAAATTTTAAAATCATAAAAAATAAAACCCACAAAAAATTTAAAAACCTAATAGTCTGTAAAACCAACAGATTTTGTGTTTGATTACTTGATTGGGTGCCATTTTTATGATCTATCCCTCTTTTCTCCCGTGGACGACACTCTACCTTCTTGCTATATACACATATCATGTAGAGTTAAATAAATTTCATCACTCACACATGCTTGATCTCTTCACACATACATATCAGTGGGTTTTGATCATTGTTGATTTCGTCGATTGATATCCGAGAATTGAGAAAGCTACTGATATAGCGGTTATTGGATCCGACTTGTTAGACACCGCATTCCCTCCAAGATCGGATGTTAGGATGCCTCTGTTGACCAATATCTTAGTAATCGGTGCCATTACCAGGGAGCAACGGTCGTGTAGATTAGCAGCCTAAGGAACTTCGGTTTTCTCTGCTTTGTCTGCTTGCTTGTTTATTTACCTAACTTTCTATATTATTTTTCCTATCATTATTTCATAATTTTTTCTGACATTGTCTCTCGTTACCTTTGTTGCGAGGGACCGATAATCGAGGGAGGCTGTCTTCATATTGCCTTTGCACCCACAAGAGGAGGAGCATGTCATTCTTCCTCAACCTGCATGAGAGAGCATCAGAGGATATAAAGCATAGTGTTGAGGAGCAAACTTTTATTTAGTAGCTATTTTATTTTTCTATTAATGAGATACAGAGATAAATTTATTTTGAAATTGTAATAAGACATGTACACTGGATACTTAGACTATTTTAGGTCTATTTCGCCAAGTGTCGGTCCACCTGCGGGACCTCACCTGGTGTTTGATGGGTTTCTTCGTTTTTTTTTCTTTCCTTATTTCTTGCTTTGTTTTGTTTCTCTCAATTGATGTGTTTCTTTCTTTTTTCTTTGTGTTATGTGAATTATCCATAAGATATTAGGATTGCTTGATCGAGTGATCTTGGTCCAAAGCTTAATATTTCTCATGCTCCTATAGTCATTTCACTTGGACATAGTATCAAATTAATCTGGTGCTTCACGTATAACAATTCTTTATCATGGACAATTTCGTACCATTGCATGCATTTAGTGTAATTTCAATTCTATCTAGCATACTTCATATAGAGCGCTAGGAAGCAAAATGAGCCTTTTTACTTAGCATAAACCATACAACATGATGATGAGTTTTCCAGCATCGTGTTAGCTTGCATTTCTTTTTCGTCCTCACCCTTGTTTAAAAAATTATCACTTCGAAAAAATAAAGGGATATTGAGAAATCGTTAGGACTTTGAAAAAAAATGCTCAAAACAAGTGAAAACCCCAAAAAATTAAAAAGGGATTGCAAAAGAAAACTTGACCTAATTATAAAATATCTAATGTACTTCATTGTCTTGGGTTCATAAAGCCCTCGTTGTTTTAGGTACCTCCGAGATAGAGTGAGCCGCAAGCCCTAAGGATTAGATACCAAATCTCAATCTATGGTAGCCTTGATAATCACAAGGAAAACGAAGTAATGTCACTTCTATCGTACATAGGCGAGTAGGGCCTTGTCGACGATGGTGTTCCCGCCTTGTGTGGAACATCCGACTTTGTCTGAAGTATTGCTCATAGGACATTCCCTCACAAGGGGTACCTCACTTGTAAGGGAAGTAGTGGTTTTACCTATCAGCTTCCTCTCTCTATTTCTTTGGGTGAGTGGCCCTCCAGGCACGAGATAAAGGACCTCTAAGTGTGCATATCATAGGTTACAAAGAAGGTGGAACATGTATGACGAACTTTCCTATTAGTACACACTCTCCTATAGGGATACCCTCTAAGGACAAGTGAAAAGATAATTTCCTGAAAATAACAAATAAAATTGACAAGATAATAACTAAATCTTTTCGTTTTTGGCGATTCAAAATGTTTCTTACATCTTCATTGTGTTGAGTTGGTGAATCAATCCTTGTTTTGAGGTTTTTTTGGATCGAATAAAAGTAGGTCCAGATCAAAAATTCTACGCAATTTGCGCAGTTCCATCTCTACTTCTCTTCTTCTCTCCAGTCTCATTCATCCCGCTCGCTTTGAGCCTTCACTTCTAAATTCCTCTTGAATTCTTTTTCTTATATCTTGTCTTCCTATTCTATCATCATCTCACTCCTCTTGCTATCACGATGTTGCATTCTGGAGAGTTTTGTTCGAACTCTGTGAACACCTACATCGACTCCACAATGTCGACAACATTGCTTCTCTAGGGTGATCTTAGAGAGTTGTGTTCGGTTTTTACAAACCTCTTTCTAAGCTCCCACCTCAAGCTCGGGATGACTCTCTTCCCAAACTATTTTATTTCACTACACATCTTTCACCAATAAATCCACTATTCGAGGTTGACTTTAATATTTAAATATCTTTTTAGACTCCAGTATTTCTGCATACTGTTCAGGGCTCATTTTAGGATGTAGATCACCATCTCGAACTGGAGTCAGGTAGCAACATTGATCTAGAGATGCCTCCTCAGAGACAGTAAAAGGGTTAGGGCTCAGAGCAAGGAGTGGATCAAAATAAGGTTAATGCCCCGATGTTTGCATCCATTTAAACCATTCAGCAATAGTTAATTGATTAGGCCAATTCCCTGGGTGCTTTCTATAAAATTCTAATGGAGTTGAGGAGGGAACATGAAAATCAAGGAGGAGGTGAACATGGTAGTGAACAACACGGAGGTGCAAATGGAGGAGGAGAACTAGGAGGTTTTTTTTGATGCAAGATCAACTAGGAGGTGCACGTGAAGGAGCAAGAGGAGTTGTAGGAGGAAACCATGGTGGAGATGAAGAGGAGAGAGAGGTCGAGAATAAACCGACTCTCAATGAAATGTACAACCCTGGAGCAGGGCATATCATTAACTAGATCCACATCCCACCGATTCGTGGTCACTTTGTGTTGAAGCCATCACTACCACCTCTCCTACCTACCTTCCATAGAAACACTAATGAGGAACCCTATATTCATCTGCAATAATTAAACTGCAATTACGGTGCCATGCACTATCCAAACATACCACTTGAGGTGGTGAAGATGATTACTTTCCCCTTTAGCCTTCAAGATAAGGCTCTTTACTGATGAATCATCTAGGGTAGGTAGTCACGACTTGGGAAGAACTGAAATATGTATTTGTACATATGTATTATCCACTTGGTAGACTCAATCAGATGAGACCTCTCATTTCCAACTTATCATTGTTGTCCCATGAGCCTTTACTAGATTACACAACAGTTGGATCTTCTTGCCGGCACAACTAATGTGTCTGTGTTATGAGCACATCTATCGAGAAACCTGCAACTGAGCTGAAAGAGTAGACACCTTCTCCATCATCGCAGTAGAAGAGTCCATCACAACAACCAACGGTCCAAGATGTTTATTACCTACAAGATCCGGACCAGGGTTCACAATCACCATAACATTCACAGATGGTTGTCTACCATCTTGAAGCTTCATTAACAATATATATATAAAATAATGAATAATATGCGGGTTGAAATTTATTATACCCAACAATTGTCTGTATAGTGACAAAGTATAAGGGGCAAAGCACTGAGAGCAAACTAGACATGTATAATTATTATTAATTAGTGAAAATCAACCATAATTATTTTTGTACTTTTTCTGTATTTTTTTTATTTTTGTGCATTTTTAAATAAATTCATTTTATGGATTTGTAATGTTTTACATTTTTACATTTTTAAACTTTTATTATTTTTCATTTTAATTTCACAAATTTTTAGTTTCTTTTTGTTTGTATAATATGTATATATAAATCTATATCTTTTTAATAATAATAGATATTGTATATAATATAGAAGGATATATAATAAATATAGGGAAATATATACATGAACATTCCTTTTTATTTTTTAATGGTCTTAAAGATATATTATATATTTAAAAGAAATAATAATAAGTAAAAATATGTATATATTATATAAAGGCTCTATAATTTTAAATATAGATTGATATATATAGTCAAAATCTACAAAATAGAATGCTTTTATATTTTTATTATTTTCACCATTTTTTGTGTTTTTTATATGTTTTTTGCTAATTTTTAAATATTTTTAATGTATTAAATATTTTAAAATTTTATAATATTTATGATGAATTGTTTTTTAATTTAAAAATAGATAATAAGTCAAAATTTCTCGAAATTATTTATTATATTTTAGATAATTGAAATAATAATATAAATGAGAAAACTATTTTTTTGTATAATTCTTACTGATCTTTATAGATTTTTTTAGTTTTTTTGTAATTTATAGTGTTTTCCTTCTATTTTTTGTGTTCTAGAGTTATATTATATATTACTTTTTTTGAAAATTTTAAAGTTGATTTTATATTTTTTGTATTTTTATAATTAAACATGGAATATTTAGCTCCTATTCTATTTTTAATAAATAGGAAAATATGTCAAATGCCTAAATAAAAATTTATCATGAATGAACATCAGACTAAGCATCTAACATAAAATTTTCCACAATTTTTAAGCACTAGAGTAATTAATAAAATTGGAAGAACAAGAAATAAATTAAACAACATGGTAGGGTTATTTTGCAAAAAAAATAATACCTGAGATGTTTTATGCAAAATACCCCAAATATTACACATATATTACAAATTTAAGTACTAAACTAAATATTAAAAACCAGCAAGGCACAAGTACAAAATACCCAGATCCCTCATGTGCGCAGGCATGTGAGGTAACCTGACACAAGATCTTTTTGTAATTTACGATAAAGAGAGGGGGCCTTATGCATACAAAAGGTTTTAAACTAGACTTAATAATTACAAGACCTACTGTTAAATATACAATATGTAGAGGGGCCAATGTAATTTACCCTACTTAAGGAGTGACATCGAGCACTTCTCCCTCATGGCTTGATCAACGGTAGAGGGCATCCAACACTTCACCTTGAACTAGATGACCCAAATTAGATCTGGGTTGTGTACTCGATCCAACCATGCTGAAGATCAATGGAAGAACGGGGAAGGTGTTCTCTCCTACCTTTGATCGTCATTTTCTTCCTGCTCTGACATGCTCTTTCGTAGCTGATGTACTCAATCGACTCCAAAGGGTGTTTCACAGCTAATGGTGCCTTCACTTGGGTCCATGATCCATTGATGAGGTCCTAGAGATGTGTGATAAAGAAGGGAAACTGGAGCTCTTGTCCCTTCTCAAATTGACTTCCACACGAAGCCTTTGTCCCTGCATCCTACATAGGGAAACTCAGGGGACGAGGGAAAATGTATGTACCCTCTTATTTAGGCGAAATGAAGCGATATCAGGTGAAGCAGAGATGTTCGATGATGGTGGCGGAGGTGGACCTCAATGATCTTGATTCAGAAAGAATTAAGGGGATTGGAGTGGCCTAGGAGGTGTAGAAATTGCTCAGGAATGGAGTGAGGGAGAAATGGCAAATCGAAATAGTCGAGTTTATAGTGATTTATAGGTGGAGCACAAAGCTCCAACAATCGAATGATCTTAAAATTACATTATCCTAAAGATTAATTGTTGAAATTATTGGCTTATCTAGGCTACAAAAACAAATTTACACAAAGAAGGTGATAAAAAGTAGCCCATACCTGTTTGGGACAAGGAGAAAAAGAAGCATCGTCGGCGAAGGTCGGATGAAGCTTGGATCACCCATTCCAAGCCTTATCTGTGCCAAAACGGAGGGGACGATCTTGTTGTCACCAAGAGTAATTAACCCTGAGCTCCAATTGGGGTTACAGGAGGAAAATGAGGATAAAAAAAGGGAAGGTCGTTGGCTGGTCTTATTTATATGTAGGTCGAGGGTTAAAGGGGGGAGACAATTGTATGGAGAAGGAAGGGGGTTGGTGAGAGCTAGGGATAGGGCATGTGAGAGGGATGGCGGGTCTGTCGATTGGGCAGATCTCGAGGAGAAATGGCGCATTGGAGGAAAAGTGGAAAAATAGAGAAGTCACGCTCCTCGTGAGCTCTAATACGGGTAGTTAGGAAGGATAGATGACCTGCCCGGTCAACAAATACTCGCCTCTAGTTGTCCACAAGGACTAACAAGAAAACGAAGGGGAAAATTATCTTATTAAATAGGCTTAAATTAATAAATGATTTTATTAATTTTTAATCAAAACATAAAAAAAAATATTTAATGTAGTATTGTATTCTGATTTTTATTTATTTGTACGAGACAATTTATTATATGTTTATTTTTACATGTATATACATATGCATATTTAGTAATATTTAGAGTATATTATTTTTATTTTGTATTTTATATTTTATTACAATATTTACATATTTTATATAGTTATAAGTTATTTATTTACACATTCACATATTTTTATTGTATTTTACTGATTTTATTTATTTACTTACATATTTATTGATTTGAATAATAGAGATATATTTTACCTATATATTTTATTACTTTATTTATTTGTATGTATTTTTTATGGTTTTATTCCATGTTTATTAATTATATATGTTTTGAATAACATTTAAAAGTTTATAAAAATATAAGGAAACTAAAATTATAAAGAATGAATATATTGAATGTTTTATACTTGTATATGGTACAATAGGGACCCAAAAGCCAACTTATGAATACCAACTCCAAATTAATTGAAACCACACTCCTTAAATAGATAATTAAATTTTATAAACAATAAAGGTATGTTTGATTCATTTTTAGTCTGTATGGAGGAGATACAACTTTGAGAAGTTTTGTTTGTGGCTTTTTGTTATGTGTGTCCCGAGTGCACTATGTATTATTTTAATTTGAAATAAATTTGTATTTTTCTTTGTAATTTTGTGTACAACTTTCATGTTCAGATTTCGTTGATTTGAGATGCAAATAAAAAAGAATAAAATAGGTCCCAAAAGGATATTATTGATAAATAAAAATTAGGATTTCTATGTGTTCTTTGTACAATTTCTCTACCCTATCTCCCCCTAGTTTATTCCTTGTCGACCAAGTCATCATGATGAATGGATCATGGGGTCTAGGGTCACTTAGTATCTTTGACACTTCATTTCTTTTTCTTTTCTTTCCTTTATTCTTTTTTTGGAATTAAATACTGGTATTTGTACAATATTTAATGGTCAATTATTGAGTGTCATTTTGTACAAATTAATGCCATATACACGTATTTAGCGAGGGATTTAAGGCCAAAATGAAAGAATAAAGGTGATGAAATGGAGATTCATCAGTAGGAATCGAGCCTCAAGAACCCCTTTCGGGGTGATTACAGTCTAGTAGACCAAGTTCTAGGTGGCCTGGACAAGAATGAGCTACATACCTCGATCAGAGCGGCGCAAACACATCTGAGACCTCCAGCAGCTGCAGAGCTCCTCCAAAAAGCTGATGAACCACATCCAAGCTTGATCCATCTGTGGAGCTACGGGAATCAAGGAGGAAAAGGAGCCTCGGTGCCCACTTCATGTTCTTCGTGAAGAACAGGGACCATCTGATCGAAAAGGCGCTATAGTTTTGATCAGAACCATTATATTTTACAGATCCTCGACTGTTAGATAAAGACCATGTCTAATACCAACCCCTTGATCCAAGAGAAGAGGTACACAATGTTAGTCGCTCGATCAACTTAAGTGGATGCACACCAACCATTGGATAAAGAACCTCGCATGTGCCAAGCACGCAGAGGAGGGGTATTTTGCAACCCTCTGCCGTTTTGTTTTATTTATTTAGCACTTAAACTTTCATCTACAGTGTAGTAACTTTAGATTAATTTGCACTTGAATCCACAACTTTTCTGGTATTTGTGTTTTAGTCCCTTCAATGACACCTCACATGCCACTCCACACGAGGCTCCTTTTGAGTTTTTTGTAGGTTAAACCCCTATAGTTTCTATATTAGTTATTAAATGAAAAGAAACTTTCATGTATTTTCATTTTAGCACTTGTTATGCACATCTATAGCACATATTTATTGATATATTGTGTATTCAACCCTGGATTTGTGTATATGTGTTCTGAAATGCTCGAAATGTTTACATTAATTGCAAATAGGACCATGTGCTTTTGATTAATTTTATTTCATGTGTTTTATTTTTAATAATTACTTCTGTTTGTCCAAAAATTGTAAGAAAAATAAACTAAGTGCCTTGAACCATACTTATCATTTATATTTTTGAATTTGGCGTTTAACGTTATTTTCCCATTTATTAAAATACAAAAACATGCTCATTTTCCCTATTAAGAATTTAAAATACCACAAAAAAATCAAATATCTCTTCAAAAATTCCAAAATATTTACGCTAGATATATTTCAACATACTTCAACAAATATATTAAAATCACGTAAAAATATAAAACAGAAACACTAAAAACTAGAAAACCTAAAAATATTATAAAAATTAACAAAAAAACTACAAAAATATGAAAATAGAGCTTCCTATCTATGAATCTTCTTTATTATATATAATATATATTAAAATAGTCTAAGACTTATTTTGAACCTATCTCTATTTTTAAAACCCTAAAAAGTTTGTTGAATTTATCACTTGCACTCTGTGTGTATTTTCTTAACTTTAAAAATAAAAAATTTTAAAAATAACAAAGAAATCACTAAAATAGAGAAAACATTTTAAATCCAAAAATGGATTATTTTAAGTTTATTTGAATTATTGAAAAAAACATTTTATCTCCATATTATCTTTGTATTATATATGAGGGCAAGGATCCTACATCGATTGATGTAGGTAACTTACCTACATTGGGCCATTTTTTCGTTATTTTTTTATTTTTTTCGAATGAAACCTCACTGGGATTTACTTAATTTATAGAGTGGATTATGTGATTCAAAATTCATGGGAAAAAACATTTCTAACATGCCCATCTGAAAGGGATCAATTTCAGGAATTTTGAGACCGTCAAAATTTGACTATGTTGATGGATGTGATAGAAGTCTCGAATTAAGTTGAATTCAGAATGACACAGTGGTGGTATATTGTGATGAAAATCCCCAAGAACTCATTTCAAAAAATTAAAAAATAACGAGAAGATCCGATGTAGGTAAGTTAACTCCATCACCCGATGTAGGCTCCTTTTTCCCATTATATATTATATCTATATCTTTATCTATATCTTATTTAAAAAATAAAAAACAAATTAACAAATATATAAAATTAAGATCATATAAAAATATAAAAAATTAAAAATCATTGAAATTGAATATAATTAAAAATAGAAAAAATATATAAAAAGATAAAAACCTAAAAATTTTGGTAGTAATTAGCAATAATTAATAACCAATTACTTCTACCCGTGTTTTGCTCCATGTGTTCGACACTCTTCATACTTACACCTATACACATTATTGAAGAGATAAAATAAATTTTGACTCGCATTCACAAATTGCTTTACACTTATTGTTCGCTAATTGTAGGTAGATCTAGTGCATGATCAACGCAACTATTACTTGTCTAGCTTGTTAGACAATAGGCTAGGTACTTTTTCAACACTTATTTGTAAAAATAAGTAATAAAAAATATTTAAATTAATGTATATAAGTTACTTATACATATAATTTAACCTTATTTATATTATTTAAATATTTTGCTTAACTTATTTGATAATTAAACTTCATAATTAAATTATTAATCAAATTATTCACAATTCACATTCTATTATTTATTTAAACTAATTTGCTATTTAACATTGAATTTATAAGGTATTTATAAATTTGTATATAGGTATTTTGTCTTATTCTTATTTTGTCTTCTTCTTCTCTATCTTTGTTATGTTGCGATGCCTTACCGGGGAGATAGCAGTGTTGTCCATTAAACCATCTCCCCTTCCCTTCTTTTCCTCCCCTTCTCTTCTTTCCCTCCTTCTTCATTATTCCTTCTTACTCCTCTTCGCCTATACCTTGGGGTCCCTCACCTCTAATCGCATAGCCATTAGGTCCTTCGACCCTCACATGTGCGACCGTTCTTCTCCGGCCATGATTCTGTCATGGTGTGTTGCACATAGACCTTCTTCCTCCTCCTATATATAGGACACCCACCTCCTTCGATCACAGACGTCCACTATTGTTCCATCTTCCTAATGAACTTTGATGAGAGAGGAGTGAGTTAATATCTCCACCTTCGTCCCTGTCGAGTAAGAGAAGAGGTGAGAGGTTTATCATGATCTTCATTGGTGATTGACGTCACCACTATCAGAAACCTCCAACGAATCCACCACTTTATTTAGTTCATCACCTAGAGCTCTGCCGTGCTCCTCCATACACGACCACATCCACCTTCATCCTAGGTAGGTCCCCGATTTCTCATCTCTTCTTTTCCATCTCCTCTATTCTCCTCTCAACACGATCCATTCTCTCCTCAATTCATTCCTTCTCCCCCATTTTCTCTAGAAATCAACGTTAAAATCACCCCATTCCATCACTAGATCATCCATCTCACCTTCATTTACCTCCAATTTCATTCTATCCTACACATCTGAACCTCTCCAATCGCGCACTGTGATCGAGATTGGAGATCAATCATAACCTCTATAGCCTTCTTCATTCACCGTGTGTGTTTTGTGAGGCTGAAGCTTCATCTTTAAGTCATTTATCATATGCAAATCATTAAAGCCTGATGTTGATTAGAATATAGGAGACCACTGATCGAGATCCGTACACCTGTAAGTTATGTCTACCTTGAGTTGTAGCATGGCATTGAGTTTTTATCATCGATCAATATTGAGGAGTACAATAGTCAAACTATCATTGACAATCCTTCGATCCGAGCATGAAAACCGCCATCGAGTTGGTCTGAGCAAGTGCTCCAAAGATCGAGCATCGCATCTCCTCCATGTTTCAATCAAAACTTCATTAAGGAGAATCATCACAAAGAAGTAGATCTGCAAGAGAATTGAGACTGATTGCTTGAAACATGAGGAATAACCATCCTTGACACATGGAGATCAATCAAAGCAACATCAAATAAATTTGAAACCAACCGCCGCCTGTATCCTTCGAAACCTGACTTGGGGATGAACATGAAGAGAAGATGACGTTATATGGAGTTGAAGCTAAGTACAAGAGACATCCGATCAAGTTGAATCTCAACCATCAGATTGTGATCCACTACTTGAATCTCAAACACGCTTGTGGGTTTCTCTAATTATTTATTTTTTTATGAATTTTTAATGTTCTTTATTTTTATGATTTTAATTTTATAATTTTTATTATCTTTTTTATATTATTCTAATTTTTGATTTCCGTTTCTTTTTATATTATATAATAAGTATATCTATAACTATATGTAATAACATGTATAATATAAGTGATATATAATATATAATATATATATGTTAAGTAATACAAATAAAATAGTCCTTTTTTTTAAATAGTTTAAAATATGTTTAAGGTATTTATAATAAGAATATTAATATTATTATATCTATAAGTATATATATCAATATTGATAGATAATATAGGATTTTATATTTATAAATATGGATATAAATACTTGAATTTAAAAAATAAAATGTTTCTGTATTTTTTATGTTTACTTCTATTTTTGTGAATAGTTAATGACTTTTGTTAATTGTTATGTATTTTTAAAGTTTAGTTATATTAATAAATTATTTATTATTATATAGTAATATATTAATTATTAAATTATATTAATTAATTTAATATATATTATATATATTATTTTTAATATGTAGTAATATGTGTGTGTGTGTATAGAACAAAAAACTATATTTTTTATTTTTTTGAGAATTTTTCTGATTTCTTTAGGGATAAGAGGGTTTTTCTATTTTTATGTTTTTATTTTGATAATGTTTTTTGATTGGTGGCCTAGAGTGATATTATATAGTAATATATAATACCAAATTGTTTTGAAGTTTTTGAAGAAGGGTTTTATAAATTTTTTATATTTTTAATGATAACCAAGGAATAAAATGCTCCATTTGATTTTTAATAAATGGAAAATGCAAAAAATGTGCTAAATAAAAGCATGGCATAAACGAGCATAAAATCGAGCACCTTCCTCTACTTTTGCATATATTTTGGAGCATTTGACTATTTTAAAAAATTGATAATGCAAATAAATAAATACAAGACCTAGCATGGGTAAAACCGTAATAAAAATAAAATACAAGGATGCCCGTGGAAAATACACAAAAGTTTTGAACTATAATTACAAAATGTTGAACTAAACATAAATATAGAAACCAAAAGGGGTATGCTTGTAATTTGGCAAGCTCACGTGGAGGTCCGCGTGAGCAGACCTGACACTCTACCTACGTGTGATTTTTGATACAAGTAAGGGTATAGTTGCAAGTAAGCCCAAAAGTTTATGCCTTAATTTAATATTTATAGCACTAGTTTTTAGTTACAAAAATATGGAGGGGGTTCTTTATAATTTACCCCAAAACATGCACTTCATCATGCAATCCAGGGTGCTCTATGTCATCTCACTTAAGCGTATCAGATGATGGAGTGAAGGCGACGCTTCGCTTGAGCTTCAATAACCCAAATTAGATCTGGGTCATGTTCTTCATCTGACGGTCTAAGCACCACTTGGAAGAACACTCAAGAACAAGTCTTGATCGTTTCTTCGTTCGCTGAAATATCGCTCAGGCCTCCATTGACCTCGCCAATGGGTCCAATAGCTCGCTAGATGGCCTCTGCATCTGCATGTGTACTCCGAAGGGTCTAGATCCCCTCTAATTAGATCTGAGGCTCTGTTCAATCTAGGCGACCTAGGGCTCTGTTTGATCTTCGATTCAACTCCCATGACCATGTACTAGCCTTCGGCCCAACACAAAAACACTCTGCGGCTCGAGGGGAAGCTCCTCGACTGGTTGATGGCTGCTAGCTACGTTGAATGGAGAGGATACAAAACTCCAATGGATCTGGAGGAACGAGCTTCGATTCACCAGATCTGAGCAGGATCATGGTTGGATTAGTGATGTGAAATATGAAGAAGACGATGAGAATGGATATAGGTTATGGTTAGTTGTAATACAGTCGGAAACACTGTGATTTCATCCGGGCACTCGAGGTCTAGATCAATAGGGGGTTTTAATTCTTCCCTAATTTAATCTCTAAAAACTGAAATGAAAATAAGGAAATGAAAGATACGACTAAATATTACCTAGGAATGCAAGAAAGAGGCCTCGACTTGGTCAGAAAGCCAAGGAGGTAGAACTAGTGGAGGTGGACTCCAACAGTGGCTAGATCTTCTCCTCCTTGCCTCCTCCTCGATGTAGAATGGTGGAGGATGCTTCCTATCACCAAGAACGTCTTTAGTACACGATCTAAGGGGATAAAAAGCTCAGAAGAGGATCAAGGGTGCAAAAAATGGCGAAGAAGATGTTCTTATAAGTGGAGGAATGTATGTTTTAAGGAGGGATCACATACGAATAAGATGGGTAGGCGAGGAGCATGGATTCAGCGAGAGAGAAGGATGTCCTGGTTGCAAGATGATAAACTACTCGAGGGGAGGAGGAAGCGTTGAGGTGGCATGGAAATGGGGAGAATAGCGATTGGCTCATGAGTTCTAACAAGTGAGATGGTTGGGAAGGACAGTTGACTAGAGGTAAACTATTCTCGAGCCCTAGTTTGTCTATTTGGAAAAAGGAAGCAACATTTTCTTTATAAATTAGATAAAAATAATAAAAGAATTAATTAATTTTTGGTTAAAACACAAAAAAAAATAATTTTATTTAGTAACTTAATCCTATTTTTATTTATTTTTATAGGTCCATTTATTATGTGTTAGTTTATATATGTTTGGTTATATATATAACTCGATATTATGCATATTTTTTATGTACTATATATTTTATTATTTTCTATGTATAATTTATATATTTATAACTTATTTAATGAAATATTGAGATATTTTTACATTATTTTTATATTTTATTTATTTACTTAAATAATTATATGCATAAATACATAGATGTCTTATAGGTATATTTTACCAACATGTCACAATACCTTGTTTATTTTATTTAATTATTGATCTTTTATTTTAATTTAGATTTGTACACATGTTTTAAATGATATTTACAAATTATAAAAATATAAGACACTTAAAATGTAAAGAATAAATATAATGAATATTTTATACATGTATTGTTGAGCCGAAAATCGAGATGGGACTAAGGTGGAATATAAATCACGATGTCGTTTTCACTAGTCAATCCGTCTGGTCAACGAGAAAAATAAAACCACTCAATGAGATAAAGAAAATGTAATGTAAGCGGTCTTCGCTATTATAATTTACCTGGTATAGTAACCAGGGTCGAACATAAGGAGCACGATGGAAAAACTAAGTAGTCAAATTTCGAAGATAAAAAATTTTAGTGGTTTTTGATTTTTCATTTTTTTAAATTTTCAAATAAGGAACAATATGCACAAGGACATAAATAAACACATCACTATCTTTTTTTATTTTTCAAAATGTTTAGAAACATTCATAAAATTATAGAGAAAAATTTTATCGGTTTTTAAGGCTTTGAAATGTTTTTGTAATTTTTATAGAAATTTTCAGATGTTTCTGAGATTGGGATTTTTACAACCATAACCCCGAATAATGTCGCAATTACGATCATAACCTGGCGAAATTGCGAATTACATGTAGGACCTCGAAAAATGCTTAACTCTTACATGGCATAACCATGTGTTACTTGCCATCTATTTTTTTCGGTTAACTCTCATAGAAAAAGTTACAAGTTACAAATTTTACCCCTAAAATGATATCACATTTACAAAGTATGCCATTAATATAAAAAAATCTAAAAAAGGAATTTTGTCACCGAATTCTGATCCCTTTCGCCTCCTCCTCTCCTTCCTCCTTCAGCCAAGGCAGAACCCCTCCCCTCTAGCACACCTCCTCCAGCCCAGGCCAACCCCTCGCTAGACCCCCGCCCACCCTCCCTGGTCCTCGCCCCACCTTCCTCCATCCCCCCGACTGAACACCATGGCCCGTCCCCACCTCCCGGACAGCCCGGACTGGCCTCGACGTCCCCCGCTGAACAACCCGACCCTACCTCCTAGCAGCCCAGGCGGATCTGACGTCCCTCATCCTAGGCTCACCCCCTCCTCCCTCGCGTGCACCCACTCCTCCCTCGCGTGCACCCCTCCTCCCTCGCACGCCCCTCCTCCTCCCCGTGTGCCCCAAGGTTGCCTGCCCCGTTATACGCCTGCAGCCTGCGACCCCCCCGTAGCCGCCCATGCGCGACGCCATGAGCATGACCCGCCGCGGCCCCCAACCCCTTCTCAGGTGTCCCTGATGACCTTCTAGCCCAGGGAAGAAGTCCCCCCGCCAAACCGTCCCCAATGTCCCCGCCCACCCTCCATCCTAGAACTCCGCCCGCGACCTCGATGTCCCCCAGCACAGGCTCCCTCCTGTTAGCTCGGACCGGCCCTGCCGAACACCCAAGCCTGAGCATCCTGGCAGCCCAGCCCGCCCACCCTCGAGAACTGGGCAGAGAAGCCTTTGGAACAACTCACACGAAACATGGAGGGAGGGGATGGTTGGTTTGGAGGATTTTTTATTTTTATTTTTTGCAAATTTTTAATAGCCATTGGAAACACTACGGGTTAGATTAACCCACAATTTAGTTGAGTTAACTGCTCTCTTAACGGAGGGTTATAGGTTTAATACGTAGGGACTATCTAGGGTTTCTCATGTAATTCACGATTATGCAAGGCTATGATTGTAATTGCGGAATTAATCAGGGTTATGGGTGTAAAAATCCCTTTGTGATTTTATAAAAAATCAATATGTGGTAAAAAGGTAAACAATACACAGCATGGAGTAATATGTAACTTAAAAATAGTTTAAGTGGCCAAACTCCTGGGAATTATTTTTATGCTAAAATATAGACAAATATCTATAAGCATGGCTTAAAAACATAATTTTCGGATTTTTCTTGAATTTTCTATGATTTTTATAGGATTTCTAGTATTTTGCATTTTTTGTGGTTTTATAAATAATTAATGCATGAAATATGGATATAAAATAAAAGATAATAAAATACACTTTATTTATTTTTTAAATTTTTTAAGAAATATTCAAATTTTTATTTTTTTCAAATTTCAGGCAGAGAAAATGATGCAGTTTTCGAGTTTTTAAATAGAAAATAAAAATAAAATGCGATGAAATTTATATATAATGAAAAGCACCACATCGGGATGCTACACAAATTTTTGTAAATTTTTCAGTGCAATAAAACATTTATTTCAAAGAATAGAATCATGCAACAAAAGTCTGGATAAACAAGTCTTAGATGTAATTATTTAAATTTTCTTCCTAAAAAATTCACAAGAAATAAAATGCTAGGCGAATAATGCAATTTACCCTATTATTTTATTATCCCCGTAGGGCATCGTCGTTGCTCTTTTCTTCTCAAGCCAACAAGGGGAGAGGGGACCGAGGCTGCCGCTGCTACTTCCCCTCCACGCGTGAGCACGGCGCGTGGCAGTCGATGCAAGTCTTCGTTAGTGGCAAGGTCGGTGGCTAGGCAGGATCGGGCGGCGGGGCCGCATGCTGGTAGTGGTGGTCGAGGCTGTGTGGTGCTAGAGAAGGTGCAGTCGGCAAAAGTCTTCGACGACTGGTGCAGGGTGTGGCGGAGGTACCGTTGTGGACGACTGTGCGGTTCCAAGAGGTGCGCAGTTATCGACGATGGTGCCTGGTGATGGCCCGTGCGGAGGAGGGCGCTGGATCTGGAAGGTGAGGGTGCTGTGTTGATGGCGAGTGGCGACGATGGGAAGGAGCCACAGGTGGCGCAACCGATAGGGGTTAAGGAGGAGGTCGGGCGAAGGCCAGTGACGAGGCTGGGTGTCGGGTGGCAGGGGCTAAGGAGGAGGTCCTCTAAGCGGTGGCGTCAGGCGGTGGTGGTGGCGCTCTAGCATGGAGGAGCAGCCAGTGGCTGGCAGTGACGATTGGGCTGATGGTGGCGGCGTGGCTTCTAGGCGATGGTCTGGCATGCCTAGGGGATGACTGCGCAGGCGGGGCCAGTGCGGCCGCTGGGCGGTGTCGTGACAGTGATGGCGAGATGGGTTTCTCGCAGAGGTGCAGCTGGGCAGCTGCACGACTGGTGGCGGGGCCGCTGGAGGGAGATGCTGGTGGGAGAGGTGTAACTGCGACTGTGCCTTTCTTTAAAAATGATGATTTTTTACTTGCAAAAAATCTTAGAAGAAATATATATATATTATTTTAATTTTTTATTTCTTTTATTTTATCCTAAAATAGAAATGTTAAATGAAAACATATTATAATTTTTTTATAGTATTTTTTGTACTTTTTTAAAACAAAAAAGGATGCGTGAATGGGGATCTGACAAAAAATGAGGAATGGATCCGGAGGTCCGGTCACCGTGTGTACCGGAGGTGAGCGTTTGCGTGAGGTAGAATGTGAAATGTAGAGATAAAGAATGTGAGATGAAAAATCAGAATCAAGATGGATCAAATCAAAATGGATATTTTTTTGAATTAGGTCTAAAATTTAATCATGAAATCGAAGCACGAATTAAAATTTTAAATTTATCTAGAAGAATGATAGAAAATAAAACGGATCTCACCTTGGGATCAAACATGTTGTGATGGCCACGACGAGTACCGACTCATTGTTACTGGACGGCTCGGAGGATGGGCACCCTTCTGCGACAAGAAGCTCTTGGAGATCGGGCTCCTCTCCACCAAAGATTGATCAAGAGAAAAATGAAGGAGAGAGACCCTTTAAAAAGAAGAATAAATCCAAAAAAGGAATACATATATATAAGGAAGATATTTAGTGGTTATTTAAATAAATAAAATAAATAAATTACCAAATAAATAAATTAAAAATAAAATTCATAATTAAATAAAATAACTAAAATTATTAATTTACAAGGATTAATTAGCTACCTTAATGGTGGTTATTTAAGGTAGAAAATCAAATCTTATATATGCAGAAGGTTTTCAAATCAAATAATTAAATAAATTAATAAAATTTACATAATTATATTAATTTAATTAATTGATGTTAGAAATTATTTTTTGTGGTTTTTTTTATATAAGGAAATTAGTTATATACAAGTAATATATACATATAGTACTTTATACACATGTACAAATAAGGAAATAATTTTATATACAAGAAATTATTTTTAATAAATTATTTACTTTAAATTATTGTTAACAATATTTACAATTATTAAAATATAATATGTACAAAAAATAAATACAATGAATAACTGGTCAAATTGAAAAAACCACTCCAGAAAATTGATTTTTCAACCGTAACATTAAAAATAATGAAACCATAGCCATTTTTAAAGATAGTTTAATTTAGAGTAAATGGAAGTGAGTTTGACTGAATTTGAGTTCGTATGGAGCTGTAATTGATCTTTCAATTGTCACTTTATGACCTTTTCAGAGTATTGCTACTTTTACTCGATATATGATTTTACTTTGCAATTATTTTTATTATTAAGAAAATATTTTATTTACAAATTTTTTAAGAAAAATATTTAATTCAAGGTCAATTTATATACAAATAAAATATTGTAAATTTTGTACATATATACATGGAAAAATATTTACAAATTATTTTTGGATTTTTAGATTAAAGACCTTATCTCCCCCTATTTTATTTCTGGTCGATCAGGTCAAGTCTTGATGTTCTCTCGGGGTTCAAGTCAGTCTGCATTTATTTCATAAATGCATTCTTTATTTTTTCTTTTCTTCTTTTTATTTTCTTCTTTATTCTTTGATTTGAATATAAACAGTGTTAAAAATGTATATTTAACAAATGCATGTAAAATGGTAATTTCATGAAATTAGTAAGTATTTACAGGTATTAGACTAAGGAAATAAAGCTAAAATAAAAGAATAAAGGCGATGAATCATGGATTCATCGTTCCCCTATACTTTACCTTTGCTAGTCCCTTAGAAACACTTATTTGGAAAATAGGTGAAAACAAAAATAAAGAAAAGAAAAAGGAAAGAACTTAGACCAATGTTGATTTTAAAACTTATCTTCATAAAATTGGAGTATAGAGCTCAGTCAGACCATTGGATTAATAATTTGGCGGAACCTTATTGGGAAACGAGTTTAAGACTCAACAATCCTTAGGTTCCACTATTCTATGGTCCGATCTCCATAATCAATCAGCTCATAACAAGTTTACATACACAAACTGTAGTGACTAAGAATCTGTATTTGTACAGTGTATGTGTATTTTGGCTCCCCACTTCAGAAATGACAAAGAAACAACCTCCCTTAACAAAGTAACTCTAATCCTCCGATCTAGCCAATCTTTCCTTGAGGAGTGGGGATAATCCCTTCTAAGTTCAAGTACAACCAACCCAAGAAGAGGAGATGGAGAAAAGAATGAATGGTAACCAGTGTAGTTACCTATCATTGGATGCATGACCAGTGTAGCCAAGTCATCCACTGCAAGCTTACAAAAATTTGACTTTGAAACTCTTATTCTCTCTTTTTTATACTTGTATATACACTCCAACATGCATTTTACTTTTCAATCAGGCCTGCCAACTTTTGGAGATTCTGCATTTTTTTCTTCTTCTTTTTTTTCTCTTTTTTTGAAAATATATACAAGGTGCAACATGTACATAAGGAGTTTTTCCTCTTGAACTAGTAGATTATCCCTCTTTTGAAGCATTATTGCAACCCCACAACTCCTGTCATTAGACCTCAACACTGCCGAACCAAGTTGAGATGCACTACCCACCCTAGAGGAGGACGAGAGGTTCCGCCTAGATGTACTACCCTCATGTGCTACTCCAAGACAAGGTCAACTACCTCCTCACCACCTCATCCGTGTTGAGCCACGTGTAAAGTGTGTGTGCAAGTCAAGCCATTGTCTGCGAGAGTCATGCATGTGCTGTTAAGTGCTCTGTTTAGACCAATCAAGATGATATGTGAGCATAGCTTAGTGGACTTAAAGAATTAATTCTCGTGACCCGAAACATCCTAAACTCGGATCTTATAAGGTTCCTTTGACAATAAGTTGATTAAGGTCTTAATGAAGCTCCATTCCTCAATTTTATTCCAGACTAGGTTAAATGTCAACATTACTCTAAAAAATGCTCATGCAAATGTGAGAAAATATGTACAATGCAAAGAAAAAGAAGAAAAATCTTTTTTTTGAAACAATTGTCTAATTTTGAACTTTTTATGGATTTTTGAAAAAAAATGATGGAAATGTAAAAAGTTTTTTATGCAAGTTTTTGTAGACTTTTGGTTTTAATATTTTTTAAGGATTATTTTATGAGGGTTAGGGTTAGTAGATAAGATACACATATTTACACGGGAGTGAGTTAATTATTTACCAAAATTATATGAAAGGATTTACAACTTGAGTGTTAGTAATTTATACAAGTATATATTTACAGTTGGTAAAGAATTTTTTGGATGATGCATATATTCCTCAAACTTATTTGCAAATAATTTTCCAAATACTTTTGAAAACTATAGTCCAAAATAAATTTCCAAAAAAATTTACAAACATTTACAAACATTTGAAAACTATTTTTGTAAATGATTTTCAAACAATATATATAGATTTTTTCAAAATAAATGTTCAACCATTTTCAGGGCATTTGCAAATAGTTTTACAAAATAATTTTATTTCACACAAAGAAAGGATTTTTTTACAAACCAAAATACTTTTACAAAGGTTGAAAATATTTTTCAAGACATTTTTCAAATAGTTTTCAATATATTTTTAAATAGATTCCCAAACTACTTTCAAAATATTTTTCAAAATTTCTTAACCTGACTTATTAGTCAGTACATACAAGAATAAATTTGAGGAAATATCTGCATCTTTTTATTAGCTGATTTTTTTTCTGAATTTTACATGTATTTATACAATGTTTTAGCCATATTATTTAAAATACAAAAGTATGAGTTATGGCTAAAGTATATATACAATATATACGACACCTTCTATACTTAGCTCATTCTATGTCCTCATAGTGATCAGAGAGCGACAAAGGAAGACATAACTCGTGATAAGTGTAGAAAAGTGAAAAGAATACTACGCTTCAACGACGAATAAAAGAATAGAATCAGTAGGAGTCGGTGATCCCCCTATACTTAGGATCGAGTAATCTTAAGTATAGAAGACTGTACACAAGGGGTCTATCGAGTGATAGGATGTACAAATATTACCTCCCCTATACTTATGGTAAAATATACCTAAGTATAGGTAGCAAAACAGAGGTAATAGAATCAAATGGATAATCACAAGTCTGACTTCCCCCTATACTTAGGGTAAAGTGCACCCTAAGTGTAGCATAATCATGAAATGAAGATGGGGTGTTTAGACAGAAAGAATGAATGATATGGACAGAATGGATCTATACAAGTAAGACAAAGTTGAGGTGCCACTTAACAAGTGCTAGAGTTTATGCCCCTAGCTGGGTGCAAAGGCTGAGACAATGTAGTATCGAGGTTCAGGACGACACCTGTGAGGTAAATACCGTACTGTCATAGTTTTGGTAAGGGAATAATGATGAGGTCAACAGTGTAAACTTTGACACCCAAGTAAACAATCAGGAGGGTGTTTGCTACTGGATAAAGATACCGGAGAATGAAATTGGGCTCCGGTAGCACATAAGAATGTGTCGGCTCAAGATCAAAATGGAGTGAATGGTTGGAGCGGAAGAAATCGAATGTGGAGAAGGAAGGACCTGTTAGGGAATCCTCCACGTCACCATCTCAAAAAGATAAGGAAGATCAAGATCAGGAGACTTTATATGCAAATCGATATCCGATGTATATAGGATTGATAAATCAGAATCAACATCGAATAACTCGAAGATCGGGTCATCCTCGCGAGGGTCGTCGAGGAGATAAAAATTGAACTCAGAAAAATCAGAACTAACCAACAGCTCGATCTCGTGATCCGACAGATCGGAATCACGTCTAAGAAGTGAAACTGAGAACAAGGGACATAATGCATCCTTCCACAGATAACCCTCGAGGAGTGATGCACGCTTGTTAGTACAGAAAAAGGAATCAGAATCGAACTGGGGATCTACGCTACTGTTGAACATTAACCCACTGCACCAAAGTAAGCCATATGTTGTAAAGGGCATCTGAAATTCCTAGAGGCTTAGCATGCTCCTAGTCAACAATGCGGAAGCAGTAGACATCCCAAGATCTGATCCTCGAACTGCGGTAATGCTGTCAATCATCAACTCCTCCAAAAATGTATCGACATCATCAAGTGGGAGGACACACAGCTCAATGAAGGGACTATCTAGGTTAGTCAAATCAAAATGGTGTCCCTCATCAAGCTCTCTATGCTTAGATGGATCCAAGTGTGGATCTTACTCTGAGAGGATCTTTTGAAGAATGGACACTGAATCAATTGGACATGGACACTGGAATGATTGAAAGGACGGCTGAAATGTGGGCTCCTCCTCCATTTCGTGGGATACTAGTAGATCTAGAACCCATGAATCATCGATGTGAAAGTGTAGGACTAGCTCAAACTCTAGTTGTGAAATCACCGGGAACTCGACTAATGTTCGGCTCTGGAAACTCGCAGTGGTGGTCAACATGTCCTTAATGTGAAATGTAGTAGAATCCATGTCCTCTGAATGGTGTGTGCTGTCTGAATTGGCATGATGTGCCACACACTCAATTGGTGTCATATCTCCCTCGTGTTGTCTCGAATAAATCATCTCGTGAAGGCTCTGAAGTTGAAGAATTGGATGAAATATCTCCTAAGATGGTAAAAAGTATGTCCATGTCGGGATTGTGGTGTGAACCACCACACGAGGTCAGTACCAGTCCTATCTACTCTACGTCATCCCCCTCATGGCGATCTATACATGGTTAGTCGACGAGATTCCATGATATGGAAATATCCTTAATAGGTCAACAAACCTAAGCCAAGAATCTCTCAATTGCTGCTGGGGGTCTACTAAAAAATGTTGAATGCAAGACCACATCAAATCTGCTCTACGATGGGGATAAAATCTTTATAGAAACTACGAACATAAATCTTCCCATGTAGAGAACTCCTTTTCCAACCGTCGGTGCCAACTCATAGCTCTGCTCTGAAATGTAAATGGGAAGGTCATCAACATCAGCTCCTTACAAGTGATATTTAGGTATGTGTGGTTCACACAAAAATCCTTAAATTCAGATATATGAAGACGCGAATCCTCGTGCACTTACCCTGAAAACTTCGGCAGCCGCTGAATGAACTCTAAGTCTAGAACGAAGGGACTCAATGTAGAAGTTGAATACGCTTCCTGATCGGGCTGCTCAACCATCATCCCAGGAAAAAAATCATCTAAATCTCGCAACTGCTCAATCTGAACTCCTATGGAATGCACGATCATCCCAGCAAAGAAATCGCTTGAGTCTCGCATCTACTCAATTTCTAATCTCTGCGGGGGTCAAGCACAACATGCCTAGTAGAAAGAGGGAATGGGGAGGGGGCAGAAAGAGAAGGAGACGAGAGGTCGATTGGACGTCCTGACCTCTCTAGAAGGTGATTGAAGATGATGGGGATTGAGAGAGGAAGCTACAAGATCTGGCTAAAATGGCATACGACCCATCATGACGAGAGGAAAGAAGGATGATGAAGGGAGGGAGGGATAAGAGAAACATAGTGAAGGA
Organism: Ottelia alismoides; assembly: GCA_037367405.1. NCBI lineage: Eukaryota > Viridiplantae > Streptophyta > Magnoliopsida > Alismatales > Hydrocharitaceae > Ottelia > Ottelia alismoides. The sequence goes on along the minus strand of JAZKJV010005585.1, from coordinate 555,934 downwards.
GACAGAAGGTGAATGCTAATGATCTATAAAAGATGATCGTAACCAACTCACCCCAATCACATACAAACACAATGCAAACCCCCAATTCACCTACTCACGTGATGTGAAGATGGTGAAGATGCGGTCAATTATTTTGTCAATTTTTAGAGTTTAGGTGATAAATCAATCTATCAAAGCGATTAGAGCGAGATGTTGGGAACACGATGCTCATAGGAGACTAGCCCAAACCTTGCAACTAGTTTTTCCCAACCAGTACGGTTGCGGACGGTTTACCGGCTACCTGATTTGCCCAATCTGCTAAGGAAGTCTCAGACCGATTACCGACTACCCGATGAAATCCTCACTGGAGAACAACTAGCTACAAGGCCAATAGTCTGAAAGAAGTTCAGGTGAGGCCCTATCCTAATGTGCGGGTCACTCTCTCGCGACAGATAAATCAAACAAGGAGGGGGTTGCTCTCCCAAAACAATGAAGTGAATCGGTTACATTTTAATTTTAATGGTCAAGTTCAATTAGCAGTCTCGATTTTATTTATTTTTTATTTTCTCTTTTTTTGGATATTTTTCAATGAAATAAAAAACGAGATTTTTGTTTTCCTTTATTCCTATATCCACAAAACAGATGGGAGAAACGGAAACGACAATGTGCAAGAAAATATGGATGCAAATGCTAGAGATAGAGGTGCGTACCTGACTCCAACGCTTTACATGAAATATTATTCGCACAGAAAAAATAAATTACTCTATATGAATGCAGTACGGGAACTGTCCTAAACAGAAACTTCTATTATCTTGAAGCACTGATTTATTTGACCAAGTCCAAGCGAGTTCTATAGGAACATATATTCTTTTAGGGGCTTTGGACCTAATGCTAACTTTCTCAATCAAATAGAAACCTCAATCTAGAGGATCAAGTACAAAAAATCCATCTCAAACAAATAAAAAATTAAGGCAAGAAAACAAAATACGATGAGGTCCCCTAAGTGCACCGGCACTTGGCAAAACACACCCTGAATAGTTCAAGTGTTCAAATGTCCAGAAATATCTAAGTCATTACAATTATTCACAAAAATTAATTCTCTAAATAAAATATTTGTCTTCTACTTCTCTACTCCTCTTCCTGTGCTAGTCCCTCTAAAGAATCCGAGTCATATCCACAGCGGTTCCTCACAGAAAAAGTGAAACAAGAGATGGTCAAAAAACAATTATAATAGATAGAGATAAAAATAAAATGAACTGAGAAATGACTACTAAGCCGTGCTCCCCGGCAATGGCACCATTCTGTTGAGCCGAAAATCAAGATGTGACTAAGGTGGAATATAAATCACGATGTCATTGTCCCTAGTCAATCCGTTTGGTCAACGACAAAAATAAAACTACTCAGTGATATAAAGAATGTGTAATGTAAGTGGTCTTCGCTATTTTTATTTACCTGGTATAGCGACCATGTCAAACATATGGAGCATGATTGAAAAACTAAGTAGTCAAATTTCAAAGATAAAAATTTTTAGTGGTTTTTTATTTTTCATTTTTTTAAATTTTCAAATAAGGAACAATATGCACAAGGATATAAATACACACACCACAATCTTTTTGTATTTTTCAAAATGTTCAAAAATATTGAGAAAATCACAGAGAAAATATTTTTTGGTTTTAAAGGCTTTGAAATGTTTTTGTTAATTTTTATAGAATTTTCAGATGTTTTTGTGATTTTATAAAAAAAAGTGGCAAAAAAGGTAAACAGTGCACAACCTGGAGTAATTTGCAACATAAAAATATTAAGTGCCCAAAACTCCTAGAAATTATTTTTATGCTAAAAATAGACAAATATCTAAATGCAAGGCTTAAGAACACAATATTTAGTTTTTTTGTAGAATTTTATATGATTTTTATAAGATTTTTAGTATTTTACTTATTTTTTGAGTTTTGTAAATAATTAATGCATGAACTTTAGAAAGAAAATAAAAGATAATAAAATATATATAATCTAATTTTTTGAATTTTTTTAAGCAATATTCAAATTTGTATGACTTTTCAAATTTCAGGTACAGAAAATGATGAAGTTTTTGAATTGTTTTAAATAGTAAATAAAAATAAAATGCAATGAAATTTATAAACAATGAAGATCACCACAGCAGGAGTCTACACAAATTTTTGTAAAATTTTTAGAGTAGTAAAAACATTTATTTGAATGAATAGAAGCATGCAACATAAGTCTGGATAAACATGACTTAGATGTAATTATTTAAAGTTCTACCTGAAAACACCATAAGAAAGAAAATGTGAGGCGAATAATGCAATTTACCCATTTTTTTATTATCCCCTTAGGGCATCTTCGTTGCTCCTTTCTTCTCAAGCTAACAAGGGGAGAGGGGACCGAGGCCGCCACCGCTACTTCCCCTCCACGCACAAGCATAGCGTGCGGCGGGAGGCACAAGTCTTCGCCGATGGCTAGGCAGGATTAGGCGGCGGGGCTGCGCGCTGGCAGTGGTGGCAGAGGTCGTGCGACGTTGGCAGAGCCACGGTAGGATGAAGTCTTCGACGGTTGGTGTAGGGCGTGGCAGAGGCGATGGGGTGGACGTCTGTGCCATTCCAAGAGGTGTGGGATTATCGGAGATGGCGCCAGGTGATGGCCCGCGTGGAGGACATCTGTGGATCTAGAAGGCAGGGGTGCTGCATCGATGGCGAGCAGCGGTGATGGGAAGGAACCGCAGGTGGCATGGCCGACGGGGGCTGAGGAGGAGGTCGGGCGGCGGGCAGTGACGAGGCCGGGAATCGGGTGGGTGGAGGGTGAGGAGGATGTCCTCAAGGCAGTAGTGTCGGGCGAAGGTGGTGGCGCTCTCATGCGGAAGAGCCGCCCGTGGCTGGTGGTGACGAGGCAGGTTGATGGTGGCGGCGCAGCTTTCAGACGGTGGTCTGGCATGCCTGGTGGATGATTGCACAGGAGGGGCCGGTGCGGCCACTGGGCAGCACCGCGACGGTGATGGTGAGATGGGGGTCTCGTAGAGCCGCGAGTGGGCAGCTGCGCGACCGATGGTGACACAGCTGGAGGGAGATGCTGGCGGAAGAGGTGCGGCAACGGTCGTGCTTTTTTTTAATTTTTTTGGTGATTTTTTTACCGACAGAAAATGTAAGAAAAAAAATATATTTTTTATTTCTTTTATTTTACCATGCAAAAAAATATTAAAAGAAAACATATAATAACTTTTTATAGTATTTTTTGTTATTTTTGTAAAACAAAATAGGATGCGTGAATGGGGATCCGGCTAAAAATGAGGAATGTATCCAGAGGTCGGTCACCGTGCGTACCAGAGGCGAGTGTTTGCGTGAGGTAGAATGTGAAATGTAGAGATCAAGAATGTGATATGAAAAATCAGAGTCAGGATGAATCAAATCAGGATGGATATTTTTTTTGAATTAGGATCTAAAATTTAATTATGAAATTGAAGTACGAATTAAATTTTAAAATTTATCTTGAAGATTGACAAAAAATAAAATGGATCTCACCCTGGGATCAGACATGCTATGATGGCCTTGACAAGGACCGACTCGTTGTCACCAGACGACTCGGAGGTGGGCACCCTTATGTGACAAGAAGCTCTTGGAGATCGGGCTCCTCTCCACGAAAGTCAAGAGAAAAATGAAGGAGAGGAGACCCATTAAAAAGAAGAATAAATCCAAAAGAGGAAAATATATACATAAAGGAAGGTATTTTGTGGTTATTTAAATAAAAAACAATTAATAAATAATTTATAAATAAAATTCATAATTAAATAAAATAAATAAAATAATTAATTTACAAAAATTAAATAGCCACCATAATGGTGGTTATATAAGGTAGAAAATCAAATCTTATATACATGGACGGTTTTCAAATCAAATAATTAAATAAATTATTAAATTTTCATAATTATATTAATTTAATTAATTGATGTTAGAAGTTACTTTTTTGTGATTTTTTATATAAGGAAATTAGTTATATACAAGTAATATATACATATAGTACATTGTACACAGGTACAAATAAGAAAATAAATTTATATACAAGGATTTTTTTAATAAACAATATACTTTAAACTATTGTGAATAATATTTACAATTATTAAAAATATAATATGTACAAAAATAAATACAATAAATAACTGGTCAAATTGCAAAAACCACCCCAGAAAACCGACTTTTCAACCGTAACTCAAATTACGAAACCACATCCATTTTAAAGATAATTTAATTTGTAGTAAATGGAAGTGAGTTTGATTCAATTTGAGTTCGCATGGACCCCGTATTGATCTTTCAATTGTCACTTTACGGCTTTTTTGAGTGTTGGTACTTTTACTCTATATATGGTTTTACTTTGATATTATTTTCATTATTTACAAAATATTTTTATTTACAATTTCTATTTAAAAAATATTTAATTTGAGGTCAATTTATATACAAAAAATAGTGTAAATTTTGTACAAATATACAAGGAAAAATATTTACAAAGTATTTTTAGATTAAAGACCCTATATCACCCGACTTTATTCCTGCTCGATCAGGTCAAGCCTTTACCTTCTCTCGGGGTTCATGTTAGTCTGCATTTATTTCATAAATACTTCCTTTATTTTTTCTTTCCTTTTTCTTTTCTTCTTTATTCTTTTATTTGAATATAAATAGTGTAAAAAATGCATATTTAACAAATGCATGTAAAATGGTGATTTCATGAAACTAGTGGTTATTTACATGTATTTGACTAAGAAATAGAGCAAAAATAAAAGAATAAAGGTGATGAATCATGAATTCATAAGGTATCTTGCATAATGAGGGCCCAAAAGCCAACTTTTGCATCTTAACTCAAAATTCAATGAATCTACCTTCATTAAATAGATAATATAATTTTATGAATAATAAATTAGAGTTTGTTTAATTTTTGATTTGTTTGGAGAAGATACAGGTCTGTAAATTTTTCTTTACACCTTTTTATTCTATGTGTCCATGGCACACTGTGCATTATTTTTCATTAAAATCAATTTTGTATTTTTCTTTGTACTTTTATGTATACTATTCATGTAGAGTGTTTATTGATTTGATGTTTAAAAATTATAAAATAAAATAGGTCTCAAAATGTAATTATTAGACTAAAAGAAATAGGGCGTTTGTGTTATTTTCTGTACGGTTTTTTACCCTATCTCACCTACTTTATTCCTTATCGACCAAGTCATCATGATGATTGGGTCTCGAGGTCTAGAAACCCTGATGTATTTGACACTTAATTCTTTTTTGTTTTCTTTTCTTTTCTTTATTTTTTTTATGTTATAAGTAAATATAGGATTTTATGCAGTATTTTACACAACATTTTATGTGATTAATTGAGTGTTATTTTTCACAAATTAATGATATATACATAAATTTAGCTAGGGATTTAAGGCCTAAATGAAAGAATAAAGGTGATGAAATGGAGATTCATCACCCCCCATACTTGCCTTTATTAGTCCCTAACAAATACATATGCAATAAGTGAAGAAAAAGAAAGCTAAAGAAAATAAAAGGAAAGAACTTGGAACAATTTTCGACTTTTGAACTTGTCCTATTAAAATCAATGTTCGGAGCTCAGTTAAGACCTTTGCATTCTTCGTTTGTTCTGCATTAAGGTTAGGAAGTGTGACACAAAAACCCTCAGATTCCATAATCTTATTTTTAATTCAATCTGTAGTCTGGTCAGAACCATCATCTCAGTCGCATACTCTCGAAACCTTGAAATGATAAAACCGTGTGTGTGAATTTTCATTCTCTTCCTAGACAAATCACTAAACGATCGAGGACTCTACTCCTCTAATAACTCGTAATCGTGGAGACAGATATTTCCTTCTAAGGTAAGGTGCTGCCAGTTTTCAGAATTGAAAGGAAGAGAAGCTAGAAGAATGGGAAAAGAAGTGAGAATGGACCAGTGTAGTCTTCATTCCCTTGTGAAGCTTAGTTAGTGTAATGAAGTCTTCACCAAAAAACAAGTTTTTCCTGGAAGCTGGATATTTTCGTGGAATTTTTGGTGTAGGATTCTTCTTTGGATTTTTCTTTGCTTTGCATTGCACTGCATACATATTTGAGTCCCGACAGATATAGAGTCTTTTGGTCCGCCCATGCTTGGGTTCTTGGAAAAAGTTGCCTAGTAGATCATTCCTGATTTGAAGCATTGTCTCAGTCTAGTCTCTAATCTGTAGTTATCATAGCTACCAAAAGAAGTGGTTTAGAGCACTCGTTTCAGCAATCCCTAAGAATGGTTCTTGAGCTTCCCTTGACAAAGCGGATTAGAAACATCTCGACTTAGACACCAGGATTTTTTCAACAATCCATATAGGTTGAGCTAAGTGTTAAGAGTGAGGTTTCAAAACAAGTCATTGTCTCAAGAGTCATATAGATGATATGCAGGGTTCTAGTTAGATATATTGAATCGACTCATGAACATAACATCATGGAACCTAAAGAATTAAGTCAAGGTGACCCGAAGTATCTCAATTCCAATCCTTAATGGGTTTATCTAAAATTAAGTCGATTAAGGTCTAGACCAAGCTCCAGTCTTCAGACAATATTTTAGATTTGTTCACTTGCCTTGATCATTATGAAAAATGCAAATTCCATGTACAATGCAAGAAAACATTTTTGTAAAGTAATTTTTATTTTGAAAATTTTACAGATTTTTTGAAAAGTTTTTACAATTGTTTATGCAATTTTGAAAAGATTTTGCAAGTTTTTATGATTTTTGGAGATTTTGATTTTTTTACAAATTTTTACAAAAATTTTTCAAAAATTCTATGGTGTTTTTGATAAAAGTTAATGAAAGAAATACGAGCAGATATTTATAAAGAGTGCTTCTATATCTACAAGAGTTATGATGTATTTTACACAAGGAATTTATCAGTTGAATGTTAGTGGTTATTTACAAGTTCTATATACATGTTTTAAACAAATTTTATAAGGACCTTTATTTGGGTAGTTATTTACACAAGGTTCTCAAAACATTTGAAATCATTTTCATAAACATTTTGAAAACCTTTTTTTGCACACAATTTGACAATCATTTTTACAAATATTTACACAATTTGAAAATCATTTTTAACGATTTTTCAAATAGTATGTATAGGTTTTTAAAAGTATTTTTGCAACAATTTTCTAAATCCTTTGCAAATAGATTTTCAAATCATTTATTCAAACAAATAAATGATTTTTTTACAAATAATAGATTTTCAAAATGGTTTGAAAACACTTTACAAAATATTTTCCAGAAAAAACAAAAGATTTTTCAAGACATTTTATAACCAATTTCAAATATTTTGCAAAATATTTTTAACACGTTGATTAATTGTAATTACAAAGAATTTGATGTGTATTTAAATTTTATTAGTTAGCCATGTTATTGAAAGTATGAAAGTATGAGTTATGACTAAAGTATATACAATGCACTTATGCCCCCTATATGTCGCTTAAGCTATTGATGAATCTGTGACTCATCACTATAAAAGTTGAAAATAGAGCTTTGTTCCTGAGTAAATTAATTGAATTTCTCCTTTTATTTTGCATTATTCCCATTCATGCATTTAGAATTAATATCTGCATTTTAGCATGCATATTTGCATTAAATAAGAAGCTAATTTCCCTTGTGAATATCAATTGTATGTGCACCTTATTTTCTCTATTTTATTTAATTTTCTCTAACTCATAATTTAAAATCATATCTATAGTGTATATATTAATAACATTAATAAATGAAAAATATCATAAAAATACTAACTAGTAAAATTAACCAATAAAACCCAATCCCTACTTTAAGACTAAGAGTCTTAAAACATGAATATCTCTCTCATACAGTCTCCTATGGACCCTACTCATTTTTAAATTAATATATGTTGAATTACAATAAAATAGGACCAAATTCAAAATAATCAGAGTTTGTATATGAAACTTGGGTTTTGGGCTCCCATTATATATTGTACATATGTCCCTCTATTTTATTCATTTTTATATTTTCATTTTTTAATTATTAAATAAAAAAAGATTAAGTTGTAATTTTTTTTTATATTTTATTGTATTTTATTTTGATTTTATCTTATTTAAAAATGACAAAAAATCCGAAAAAGATAAAAATGCGGTATTTTATATATAAGATACCACCGAGAATACTTTTGTACAGATGATTTGTTTGGTTTCCGGTCCTTGACGAAAGTTGCAGATCTTGTTGAGTTGAGCAACTTTCATGTTGACTACATTTTAGATTGACCCTTTGTTATTTCCTTGGATTTTTCTTTACATTAAATTTCAAATTTTCTGGGAGAGACACGTAGCAGGTCCTGCCATGTGTCAACCCCTTTTTATTTTCTTTTCTTTTTATTTTATTTTATTTAATTATTATTTTTATTTTATTTTTTATCTTCATTTATATTTTATATTTTATTTATTTATTTATTTATTTATTTATATTACTCTTATTTATTTATTTTATTTAATTACTTATTGGTTATTTACTTATTTTATCTATTTTATTAATTTCACTATTTTATTATTTATTTATTATTACTATTTTCGTTATAATTATTTATATAATTTTTTTATCTTTCAATTTTAATTTTGTTCCTACGACGTGATCGCATGCCTGCGCGCCACGTGGCCCCTCTTCTTCCACCACTTCTCTCTCACACGGCTTGCACCATCCACTAGACCCGCACCTGCAACCAAATTGCCTCCTTGCACCTTGCACGGTGGTTGCACAACCGCTTTCGCCCATCTTCTACTCTCTCCACTCCTTGCTACCACCTCTCTCGCCCACTAGCCATGCCCTTCGTGACGATCCTACAACCACCTTCAACTAGATGATTGTAGCCCCCATCGATCGTGATCCACCATTCTTAGAGAGAAGGAGAAAGCTCATTGAGGTAGATCGATGACAACGCTCTACCATGATACGAAGCGATGATCTCCTTAATGCTAGATCTTCAACAACTACCTTCCCTGTGTAGCGAACTTCCTGTCAAGATCGACTAGCTTCGAAGGACTCCACCATCCTTCTCGAGGCTATGACATGAGTGCCACATAGCTACTCTACATCCGAGTGAAACCATTACAGGTAAGTATCCCTCTACTTTTTCTCATTTTTTTTATCTAAAGTCCACTTGATTTTCTCGGTCAAAAACAAAAAAATAAAAAAGGTTGCATCTCTACTGCGCGCCCTGTCGTTCTTTTGCCACTATGTGTGCCCACACGTACCACTTGAAGTTATAGACCTGACCGCCGGTTGTGGATCCACCTCTATGCTACACCGCCCCTACACGACCATCCCCCTTGTGCGGTCGCATGCACCCACATCCATCTCTATGGGTGTCGCACCTACACCCACACTCCGCTCCCTCTCCAGCAGGAGCCCGCCGTCCAACCGCTCTCATCTCCTTGTAGGACGCACTCCAGATGCATCCTCTGCCTCGGTTGTCCGCCAACCATCACACGATCGTGTGCCCCCCATCTCTCATTACGCGGCCTCCTCTCGATCATCACCATTTGTGCACTACCTGACTGTTGCCCCTGCTCCTCTCCATCTCATGTGGCCACTACGTGCCATCTTCCTGAAGGATATGGTTAGATCCTCAAGCGCATCACGGAAGCGTGAGCGTCGTATCGAATACGACGAGGAGCGACTAGTCGCACTAGTGGCTCGATGCAGCGGAATTTAAACAATTTTCTTACGACGAAACCACAGGATCCAAGAATGCTTCTCGGATCATTTCGTATAAACCATAAACAAGTAATAGAATTACCTCTTGAAGCGTGGTTGCGATCGAGTCTCTAAATGAAGAGACCTCCTGTCTCAAGTTCGATCCGACGGAGGAGACGCTTGCGAGCGCGGGGATGAACCGCGTGCTTCTCGCAATCCATGTTGATGATCTAAGTGGCGGATCTCCTGATCTCGACACATGAGATCCGACGTCTTCTTCATGAGCGAGGCGCACCGAAGGAGACGGAGATCCACGAACAGACGAACGGGCAACATAACGACGATGCCGCGACGATGGAGAACCTCTCTAGGTCATCCATGATGGACGGCCACATGAGAGGGAGAGAGGGCTGTCGAGTAGAGAAAGAGAGAGAGAAAGTTTTCTCCAATATTGTGTGTCAAATAGAGAGCATGGTATGCCTCTCTATTTATAGGGTTTTGGGATCCATGGATCTCAATCCATGTGACATATAAAATCAATGGATGAGATTGATTTATGTCAATCCAATTGTCAAGATTATTGTTGGTAAAAACCAACAACATGTGATTTAATTTTGATAAAAAATATTTGATAAATCAAATAAATATTAATACCAAATTAAATCAACCAAATAAGGAGAGAAAATACAAAGGAGATCAACCTTCCCCTTTAGAGGGAGGTGACAGCCACCAATCCCATAAGGGATTTTGTGCCGCCCCCTCCTTTCCTAATGGTAGGACAATCTCATGGATTCCCATGAGATTGCACACCTCCTTGATTTTCTCTCTACTTATTTTCCAACAACTATTTGTTGGGATTTTTATTCACCAAAATAATTCTCAATTAATTTTGGGAATATTGCAATCTTCCCATATTCACAACCCTAAACAAAATGTAATTTACATTTTCAATTAATTAGATAATGTGTATTCAATACACATTAATAATTAATCTACTAATATAAATTATATTTAACTCTCTCTAATACATTATAAATCACATTTATAATATATTATGAATAATTGGATATTACTATCCACATTATTCTTATCCATAATAATTAAATCACATTTAATTATATTGGATAACTTATTCTCTTGTGCTCAAATACTATGAATCACATTCACATTATTTACATCTTTGATAATCAAATCACATTTAATTATCTAAGATAATTCTCCTTATAATATGAATCAAATTCATATTATTCATGATAATTAAATCATATTTAATTATCCATTTTCTCATTGCTCGGATACATATATCAATAATAGAATTATCCATGAACTCTTTCAAGGATAATGTGCTTTATCCGCGAATACTTGGAGATAAGGACAGGGCGATTGTATTGTTCCACGTATAGTGACATGGATATTGAGATCATATCTCAAATCTAGATCGCAGGCCTCCCATAGATGCTTGATTAAATCAAGACCGCAAATCTAATCTTCTCATTGCATCTGAATCACATTCAGATCAATGTCCAACATTTGGACTAAGATCAGATTACTTCTCTACTGAGAGGAGTCACTAAAATCCAGACCCGTTTCATCACTCCCTAGGAACGGAAGCGTCATGGTTATACGATCGTTTATGATCACATCACCCTCAGGTATTCCTAATACCTGTACATCATGCATACTAGAAGACTCAGATTAAACCCGAAGTATTAGATCAACTTTACACTGTCTACTTCGTGGTTTTATCAGTAACTTTCTCATTCGATCATTGGGAGTCAGTATAGATCATATACTTTCCAAAAGCATATATCATACCTAGGTCTTGATCATATACTTTCCAAAAGTATATATCAATCCTACAAATTTAGTCAAGCTTCCAAAGCGAGACAACCATGCGCATGGAATTTGATTCTTCCCAATATCTCATGCGTGAGCTCATGTCTTTCGGTTCAGTAACTGAACTTGTATGATCCCTTTGAGAGATCGTATTACTCAGATGCCCTTATATGCACACTAGCGCGCCGGTGTATAGACCTTGATTAGGTCATCAACCTATTGGTTTGCCAAATGAACATACTTAGACATATAGTAACACATCTGTCTCCGGTCAGAGGATGTGTTCCTGTATCGTGACAGCATACGATATAGGACTTTGGTTATCTCGATCTCGTTAAGTCAACTCTTTGACCTAACTAATCTGACACCTCCGAATCTCTATTCCTATGCAGAGGACCTGCATCAAGAGGTCGGTCAGATATCAACCTAACTGAGATAGGATTGCCATCTCCTTATCTGGCTGGAGATCATCTCTTAATAATCATTGACGGTGCTTGATGAGTCATCAATCTAACTCATTAGATATTCATCTAAGCACCAGCCTCTATGATTCAATAATTGAATCAACAGCTGTATGATCATTAAGATGGCCATGGTACATAACCCTAATTGTACTAAGGGACCTATTATGCAAATTATGTATTCTTCATTTCAGATCAGGGAATGATATTCGCAATAACATTTATTGCATAATGGCTCGCCGTGGGCTCGCATGTCCAACAATCTTCCACTAGCCCAAAGAGCCATTAATGGGCTAATCATTTAAACCCACACTCATGTGACAATCATAGGATATTTAGAATATAGCTAGGTAAGCTGATCAGTCACTTTGTTCCCAAGAGACTACGCCAAGTCCTTTTATGGCACTTGCATATCTCCTAGTAACAGTGCTCGCGTCCAATGCGAATGTTGCATCTCATGCAACCGATACTCAATTTTGTCGGTTATAGTGTCCTTGACACTACATCTTATTAATTATTATACCAGTATTCCCATAATTCTTATTAGAATACCTTCATTCCTGGAGATCTCTATCTCCTAAGGTATGTACAGTTAAGACCCTTATAGATCACTATCTACAAGGTTTTAAACTTTTGAAGATAAGACTTTGAGATCACTATCTCTAAGTTTCATCATCTTTGAAGATATTATTATTACTGCAACTAAGTGTTTTATTTCCACAGTAGGATTAGTAACAGTTTACTACTCCCACTGCATGGCAGACATCTGGCTCTTGTACACATCTAGCATATACCCAGCTTCTCATAACTGATGCACAAGTGCAAGCAGTTCTGGCATTCAATTCCTCAACTCTTTGAGGTGCTATCCCTTTAGACATGTCATTACCACATCTTAAGGGAAGGAAGCTTTTCTTGGAATTTTCCAGAAAAATGGAATAAGTCCAAGGTGTACTACTAATGTGACAGTCCCAATACCCTCTTCTCTTTGCTTCTGAACGACTTCAGAATTAAGATCTAAGAGGTATCCTTGAGATTTTATATCAAGGTATGGAACAACCAAATTTTAAAACACTTATTATTTATTCTTATATCATTCTAAATGATTAGAATAATATCTACATTTAGCGTGGTGAACACAATGGCACTCCCAATAAGCTTCACATGGTTCATCAAGATTTTATCTGAAATCACAACATTTATAATTTCATCAAATCTTATGTTCCAACTACAAGAAACTTAAGGGAGTCCAAAGATGGAGTTCTTCAGTTAGCACATCTTGCTTTCCTCAATCTTGAAGCCCTGGGGATACTTCATATGAATATCCTCAGAGAGGTATTCATAGAGGAATGCAATCTTGAGTCACATCATGAAGATGTCATAGTCAAGTTGTGTAGCTACAGTTAGCGGTATTCTGAAGGGTTAAAGCAAGGTCACTGGAGAGCAAGTCTCATCGCAAGCGATGTCTTCTCTTCGGTGTGTAGCTCATGGCTACGAACTGTGCTTTGAAGGTCTCTACCTTCTCATCAGGTTCCCTCTTTCTCTTGAAGATCCATTTACACCTTAATGGGTCTGACCCATATAGGTGGATCCTCGAGGGTCCATATACAACACTTGTATATGAAGTCTACATTAGACTTTTATTGCTAACATCCATCTTTCCATGTCATGATCCTCAGGAGTTTCATAACATGAAGTCCGATCACTGTCAGATTCAATTGACACATGGAATCCATCCTCAAACTTATTTGAAGAAGTATTAGTGTTTCATCTTCAGTTATTCTTTTAGTTTCCGATTTCAGGAGCCTCATTATTTTCTCAAGATTAAATGAGTTCCTTTACTTCAATTTTATCTTGATTCTTAAGAGAGTCATCCTCTAAGAGTCACATTCTCAGAGATGAGATCCTTTAAGAATCTCAAGGTCATAAAGTAGGTATCCAATACCATCCTTCATTTTCTTAATGAAGTAGCACTCTCTAGTGCCAGATTCTAGCTTAATCAGATGGAACCTTATTAAGGATATATATAATGTAGTCTCTACCACATTTATATATATACCAGGAAACTAAGAGATAATTATGCTAAGATTAATCATTGATCAAATCATGTCATACATGATCAATTGTATCTCCCTACAACTCCATCGAGTTAAGGTTCTTTAGGAGGATTGAGATAGGAATGATATTCATATCTCCATAAAGTATTTCTTGAATTCATCTAATAGGTACAAGCTACCTTGGTTATATCAAAATCATTTCATCTTCCTTCAAACTTTGGTTCTAAATCAAAATTGTGAAATCTTTGAGCATTTCAAAGTTTTCTAAGTGAAGAGAAGAAATCTCATATCACAAATAATCACTAATAGATATCACATATCCATAATGTTTATTCTGATATAGATGATTCACATACATCAATATGTATGAGATCTTGAATACCTTAACATCTTACACCTTTCCCAAAGAAGGGTGTATTGGACATTTTAACTTTGAATACAATATTCACAAGTATGTGTGAGTTGAATCTTTAGACAATCTAAAGTTTCATGTCTTACTAGTCCATTGATCTCATCAACATACATATGTCCAAAATTTGATGTCAGATCATTGTCAAATGATCTTTATCCTCCTATTGATCTTTAAAGGTTTAATTTTTAGTATTAAAAATCTTAATGAACCATTCATTAATTTTCTAATTTAATAGAGTCCACTAGATTTTAGATTACTATCTGAAATATCTCCATCATAACTCTTTATGATAGATTTATTACAGAATTCATGTTTATATCCAACAATTAGAAATAAACAATGAGAGTATTCTAATATCTAGGTCATAGAGACATTCTCTAAGAGTATGGGCTCCCACTGAAAATATGAAGTCTATTGATCTCATGGAAATTGTTGCAACACTTGCATCACTTTCAACATGGATGACCAATAAACCTTAAGATAAAATTTCTAATACATATGCAACCAATTGTAAGTGTGATTAGAAGATTGAGATACAATTATTAGACTTTGTCTTATCAAGTAATGATTATATGTAGAGTATTCAGATGTACTATCCGATTCCTTTTTCTAAGGATTCTAGATAGATTTGATAGTCATACTATCAACACATCAACTTATTGCAGTATTGACATTCATCCAACTCATTGGATGTCATATGGAAGGCACAGAAGTACAGTCAACTCTTTGACTATACCTTTTACTTGGGTCCAACCCATGCTTCCACTGCGCTCCCTTTGTCTATAAGCAACTATTGCTCAAGCCCAAGAATCTCTTATGTTAAAATCAAAAATTTCAATATAAGAGTATTTCAACATTTATACAAGCTTCATTTAAGTTCATACAATATGAATATTATGAAGCTTAATGATTGACTAGAGTATAGATATTAGAATGATGACACTCATCATCTACATCCATCTAAACTCTTAAAACATAGGTTCAGGTAGGTACTCAAACAATTTGAATATATCATCTCTTATAGAGCTACCATTCTACATGATGCAGAGAACCATGTCATTCATGATTAAATGTCAAGAGCACATATGTATGCCAGAAAATCTTTATTGATTTTATAAGGATTATTTGATAATTACGATCATTATCAACATGTCACTTCAAATGTACATTCGATAAGATGAAGACTTATAGAGACATAGAAACCCTAGGGTTTTAGTCCTATTATCTTATTTAATCATCATTCCTCAATATTATGAGGAAACTTACACATTGCAATCACATACATTATGTGTCCAATTGCAAGTACAATATCTGGATCATGAGTCCAATCCATGATATTTTACTGGTTATTATTGAGTATAACATTGAGTGGGTTTAATGAAGGATTATTTGAAATAAGAAATTTGCATAAGTGTATATATATTTATATATATATATATATATATACATATTTTACTTTGTTTTAGGATTTTTTATATCAAAGTTGTCTTGCCTTGTCAACACTGAAAGTTCATTCCCTTAATCACTTTCAATGTAAGAGATATACTTACCATTATATCTCAGCAAGATCTGGGATCTCCTTCCTTATCTTTGTTACATCCCAATAGTATGAGAAACTGCAAATCAGATAAAAAGAAGCGGGAACACATTCCGCCTTGCAAGTCCAACTTGCATCTCTCAATTCGGTCTTTAACACCCGGGCCCACCACCCCTAAGGTGATGTTGACCCGTCATTAATTGAACCAACCGTCAGCAGGAATAGAACTCGCTATGCGCAATCCAATATCGCCCCAATAATATGTGGATCTGATATTGGGGTCACTACGCATACGGCCTTACTCTTTCGAGAAGCAAAGAGCCCGATCCAGATGCGCTTCCATATAGGAGCTGTCACTTCGGACAGGCGTCTCCTATATACAATCCCTGGCGACGGAACCCTTCGCCTTGACGGGAGACCATGGATGTCACTTATGTGATCCTCCATATCTTATTCAAATTTAATTAATTACTACGAATCACATTCATATAATAAATTCTTCCAAGGAAATTATCAACTCTAATCATATTAGAGTATAATTGGACATAATTAATTCAATCATATTAAATTAATTATCAATCCAATTCAATCAATCAAACTTGATTGTTATGCTTGAATATATATGGTATTATTCTCAAAGTACGTATTATTCGTATTTTAATAATTAAAAAAATACAACTTAATCCCTCGGACGTTATCCCGGCCCTACCCCCGCTGTCATGGCTAGTACCGGCGAGAGTGGGACGGACCGCATACGTTGCAACCCGCTACCCCAGCGATCCCCGGCTAGACACCATATCCGCCTCAGGAAAGGATAATGCCAAATTGATTAATTAGTACTTGAGATGATCATCGGTTCTTCAACCGAAATTATACCATATAGTGATCAAAACAATTTTGATTATAAGGAAATTTGCTAGACAAATTCCCAATCCTATTCAAGCAAGGAGTTTGATGATTGTGTTTCCAATTATGATTTAGATCAAATCTAATCAATTAATTGGTTGAGGCCATGTCAATTAAGGAAATAATCGTCTTCCAATATTTCTCAAATATTTTCCATAATTATTTCTCGAAATTAATAATTAATATCATTAATTGACAATCACATGGTTCTTGATTAGGAATGTAATTTCAGCAGTGACCCCTACTTACTAAAATTAGCATATCTCAATCATATTAAATCCAAATTAAGCAAAGTCAGTTTCCAAAGTTTGCTAATTTGATTTACAGAAAGAATCTATGTGATTTGCACGCATTTCGAGGCGTATCTAAACAATAATTAACTCTTTAATTACGTTAAGATTCGCAGTTCCCGTAACAGTGAATACAAGTTCATTAAAACTACCATATCTAGAGCATACGAAATCTGATTTAGGCAAACTCAAATCCTATGGTTTCCTTATTTAATGGGGAAAAAAATCCAAGTATTAAATTCGTGTTTAAAAAATTTAAACAGTGCTTAATTTATTTACTAAACAGATCTGCGAAATCAAATGCGATGAAAAGTTTCGCGACCTTAACGAACCCAAGTCGTCCTCGGTTAGCGAATCACTATTCGAAACCGTCAACCTGTCTTTGATACCACTTGAAGGATATGGTTAGATCCTCAAGCGCATCACGGAGTGTTAGAGTTCTATCGAATACGACGAGGAGCGACTAGTCGCACTAGTTGCTCGATGCAGCGGAATTTAAAAAATTTTCTTACGACGAAACCACATGATCCAAGAACACTTCTCGGGTCGTTTCGTCTAAACCACAAACAAGTAATAGAATTACCTCTTGAAGCGTGGTTGCGATCGAGTCTCTAAATGAAGAGACCTCCTATCTCAAGTCCGATCCGACGGAGGAGACGCTTGCGAGCGCGGGGATGAACCGCGTGCTTCTCGCAATCCATGTTGATGATCCATGCGGCGGATCTCCTGATCTCGACACACGAGATCCGATGTCTTCTTCACGAGCGAGGTGCACCGAAGGAGACAGAGATCCACGAACAGACGAACGGGCAGCATAACGACGATGCCGCGACGATGAAGAACCTCTCTAGGTCATCCATGATGGACGGCCACATGAGAGGGAGAGAGGATTGTCGAGTAGAGAAAGAGAGAGAGAAAGTTTTCTCCAATATTGTGTGTCAAATATAGAGCATGGTATGCCTCTCTATTTATAGGGTTTTGGGATCCATGGATCTCAATCCATGTGACATATAAAATAATTGGATGAGATTGATTTATGTCAATCCAATGATCAAGATTATTGTTGGTAAAAATCAACAACATGTGATTTAATTTAGATAAAATATATTTGATAAATCAAATAAATATTAATACCAAATTAAATCAACCAAATAAGGAGAGAAAATACAAAGGAGATCAACCTTCCCCTTTAGAGGGAGGTGACGGCCACCAATCCCATAAGGGATTTCGTGCTGCCCCCTCCTTTCCTAATGGGAGGGCAATCTCATGGATTCCCATGAGATTGCACATCTCCTTGATTTTCTGACTACTTATTTTCCAACAACTATTTGTTGGGATTTTTATTCACCAAAATAATTCTCAATTAATTTTGGGAATATTGCAATCTTGACATTGGAATATTGTGAATCATATTCACAACCCAAAACAAAATGTAATTTACATTTTCAATTAATTAGACAATGTGTATTCAATACACATAAATAATTTATCTACTAATATAATTTATATTTAACTCTCTCTAATATATTATAAATCACATTTATAATATATTATGAATAATTGGATATTACTATCCACATTATTCTTATCCATAATAACCAAATCACATTTAATTATATTGGATAACTTATTCTCTTGTGCTCAAATAATATGAATCATATTTACATTATTTACATTTTTGATAATCAAATCACATTTAATTATCTAAGATAATTCTCCCTATAATATGAATCAAATTCATATTATTCATGATAATCAAATCATATTTAATTATCCATTTTCTCATTGCTCGGATACATATATCAACAATAGAATTATCCATGAACTCTTTCAAGGAAAATACGCTTTATCCGCGAATACTTGGAGATAAGGACAGGGCGATTGTATTGTTCCACGTATAGTGACATGGATATTGAGATCATATGTCAAATCCAGATCGCAGGCCTCCCATAGATGCTTGATTAAATCAAGACCGCAAATCAAATCTTCTCATTGCATTTGAATCACATTCAGATCAATGTCCAACGTTTGGACTAAGATCAGATTACTTCTCTACTGAGAGGAGTCACTAAAATCCAGACCCGTTTCATCACTCCCTATGAATGGAAGCGTCATGGTTATATAATCGTTTATGATCACATCACCCTCAGGTATTCCTAATACCTGTACATCCTACATACTGGAAGACTCAGATTAAACCCGAAGTATTAGATCAACTTTACACTGTCTACTTTGTGGTTTTATCAGTAAGTTTCTCATTCGATCATTGGGAGTCGGTATAGATCATATACTTTCCAAAAGCATATATCATACCTAGGTCTTGATCATATACTTTCCCAAAGTATATATCAATCCTACAAATTCAGTCAAGCTTCCGAAGCGAGACGACCATGCGCATGGAATTTGATTCTTCCCAATATCTCATGAGTGAGCTCATGTCTTCCGGTTCAGTAACTGAACCTGTATGATCCCTTTGAGAGATCGTATTACTCATATGCCCTTATGTGCACACCAGCGTGCCAGTGTATAGACCTTGATTAGGTCATCAACCTATTTGTCTGCCAAATGTACATACTTAGACATATAGTAACACATCTGTCTCCGGTCAGAGGATGTGTGCATGTATCGTGACAACATATGATATAGGACTTTGGTTATCTCGATCTCGTTAAGTCAACTCTTTGACCTAACTAATCTGACACCTCCGAATCTCTATTCCTATGCATAGGACCTACATCAAGAGGTTGGTCAGTTATCAACCTAACTGAGATAGGATTGCCATCTCCTACTCGGGTTGGAGATCATCTCTTAAGAATCATTTGACGGTGCTTGACGAGTCCTCAATCTAACTCATTAGATATTCATCTAAGCACCAGCCTCTATGATTCAATAATTGAATCAACAATTGTATGATCATTAAGATGGCCATGGTACATAACCCTAATTGTACTAAGGGACCTATTATGCAAATGATGTATTCTTCATATCATATTAGGGAATGATATTCGCAATAACAATTATTGCATAATGGCTCGCCGTGGGCTTGCATGTCTAACACTTCCACCCCGTCGCGCATGGCCACGACCACTGCCTATAGTAACTGCCATGATCGATCATGGGTTCCTTTTCTTGGAACCTACGCAAGGCCAAGAAGAAGGCACCCAAACTCTCTAATTTATATTTGGGTAAATTGCAAAACATACCCCAAAGGTCTATGTTATTAAACAAATGCCCTTAATCATAACCTTTTGGGTTTAATCTGTATTTTAATAACTACAAAGAGTACCCTATCTTTGATCATTCATTTAGAAAAATTACTTGGCATCATTTTTCAGATAAAAATTGTATTTTGTTATTCAACAATTGCAACATCTCCTAGTTATTTAATTGAATTTCTATGAGACTTTGTGACTTTATTAAAAATCAGAGTCTGATATTTTTTGAAATTTTACCCATTTATGCTATGAAATTCATACATATTGATTCCTTTCTCTAAAAATTCTTAAAAAATCAGAATCGATTCACTAACTATGCTTTGATTTCTATTAAAAAAATCATGTAAAATGGAGATGTCTTGTGCCAACAATAAATTTTAGAGTGATTTCTGTAATTTATTTTAATTTAAATCCACATACAAATTTTTCATGAAATTTCAGGTCTTTTGGATTGCTCGTTGAAATATCTATTTGAGATAAATTAGTTTTTAGATAATTTGATTTTGTGGATTTATTGGAAATTAATTAGTCACATTTACTATGTTTCATTAAAAATTCGTAAAAATATATATTGTTAAAAATTCCAAAAAAAAATAATGTATATTTAATTCATCATATTTGAGTTCCTATTCAAATTTCATAATTTTTGCATATTGTTTGCATAAAAAACTACATAAAACACCATAAAATCATTCAATTTTAATTACTGCATTAAAACCATAACAATTCTAAAAAAATATATTTTGCATGCATCATTGAATTAGATTTACAAGAAAAACATCACTTGCCTAATTTGATCTGTTTCTGAATTAAAATTTAATTGGGTAAGTTGCTTATTTCTCTTAATAACTTAACTTAGTTGCATTTGCGATTGTCATTCATATTGCATAAAATATTATCAAAAATCTCCTTCAAAAATCGTGCATTAATTGATCTAATTTGAATCGAAGTTGTTCCTTTGCCTCGTTGAGTCGATCCTGTGGCTTGCTCAGGTTAAAAATAGATAAAATCACATTTTCTTACTTGATTAATAGTTCATTCATGTGGTTATTTTTTATTGATCCTGATTGTCTAAATACAACAATTTGGCATAGTTAATTAGGATAATTCACGGATTATCAGCTATGTCCTCATAGGACAGAAAAAGGAAGATATAACTCGTGCTCATTATAGGAAATCCTATACTACAACGACTAAAAAATAAAGAATGAGAAGTTGACAGTCCCTCCTATACTTAGAATCAATTAATCCTAAGTATAGGAGACTGTATGCAAAATGCAAGGAGGATTTAGGGTGGGACTGAACAAATCATCTGCTCAGCATGTCTCCCCATATAGTTAGGGTAAAATATCCCGAAGTATAGACAAAATATCAAGAGTTGAGGAGACATATGCTGGATCAAAGAATGGGCACCCATATACACTCATCACCCTATAATAAAAAGGGAGCATATCCTAAGTATAGAAATGGTGAATGGGATGAGTGAAATAGTCTGGAGAATGAAAGAATGAATTTTGAAAAGAAGAAAATAAGAAAAGAGGAAGAGATTTATTAATCAAAGCTATTTTTTAGCCTTGTCTACCTCTGCTGATGTTGCTGCTTCGAGCTCATCTAGAAATACCACCTTTATTGAATAACAACAGACAAGAATGTATCATGCTCTAAGTATGGATTCAGTAATTGTCTGTTGATCACAAAAGGTTGTTTGTCAGGTGACAAGCCAGTATCATGATACTGCCATTGTCACACGCATACTTCACTACAAACATCCCCATCCATATGCTTTTCAACTTCCCTAGGATAAATTTCAACTTTGCATTAAACAACCAAACCTTCTGACCAGGCTCAAAAGTCTTCTGTGTATATGCTTGTCGTGTTGCTTATTGACTTTCTCCTTGTACGTCAGGTTTTTGTCGTATGCATAGCCTCTGAATTCAATTAATCGGTTCAGATCAACCTTATGTTCTTTTCGACCTTCTTGGATTCCATGTTACAGACATTTATTACCCATAATGATTTTTGAACTAATTCCACGGGCAGATGGCATGGCTTGCCATAGAATAGGCAGTAAGGACACGTTCACAAAGTTGACTTGTACGTAATGTAATAATCCTAAAGAATCGAGTCGAGCAATTGTGACTAGTTTTTTTCGGTCGGGTCGTACGAACTTCTAAAGAATAGTCTTAATCATCCTATTCAAAGATTCGTCTTGGCCATTCGAATGTGGGTGGTATGGAGAAGTGACACAATATTCGATACGATATTCCTATGTTAGCTTTTTGACTTATATGATGTAAAGTAGCTACCACATCAGATATCAGAATCTTAGGAATCCGAAACCTTGCATTGATATTTTTGTTTAGGAATCAACAGATAGTACGACTATTGGCTACTCGAGTTGGGATAGACTCCACCCAATGACTGAGATAATCAACAACAAGCAAAATATATTCAAAAACATGGCTGCTGAGAAATGGGCCCATGAAGTCAATGCCCCACACATCAAAAACTTCTGAAATCTGAATGTATTTCAAGTGCATTATATCTTTCAATCTAATAGTTCTGCCCATCTTCTGCAGTCGGTACAATGTTTCATTCACTCTTATGCATCTTTGAAAAGAGTTAGCCACTACTGGCTACAATGAAGGACTTCTGCTACCATTCTTTACCCTGAATGGTGTCCTCCTAATTTACAATTGTGGCAATGCCCGAGGACATTGTGATATTTCTCCCGAGGAATTCTCCTTTTCCAAATGCAATATGCCCCTTCAAGAAATAGATAAGTATCCTCCCACTTGTAGAAATGAATATCTGATAAGAACTTGTCATCTTTCAGTTTATGCCAATCTTGTGGAGTTCTATAAGAAACAAGATAAGTCACAATATCAACAAACTAGGGGAGTGATGTTACTTATAAAATGGCCTCATCTGGGAAGGTTTCTATAATGGGTATCATGCTCTGCACAGGAGTGTCTAGCTCTAGTAGTCTTGAAAGATAATCTGCACCACATTTTTTATTCCATGCTTGTCATTGATTTGAAGGTCGAACTCATGGAGTAGAAGGATACATTTGATTAGACTCAGTTTGGCCTCCTTGTTGCTTTTCAAGTAATTCATGGCAGAATGATCTTTATACACAATGACTTTGGATATCAGCAAATGTGATATGAACTTTTCCAGGGTGAAAACAATTGCTTGCAACTCTTTCTTAGTGATAGTTTAATTCTTTTCTGCTTCGTCTATTGTTCAGCTAGCATATTGAATAGCAAATGGTAATATTTCTCTCCATTGTCTCAAAACTGCACCAATGACAAAATCTGAAGCATAAGTCATGATCTCAAATGGTAGAGACTAATCTATTGGTTGTGGGATAGGGGCCTAAGTGATTAATACTTTCAACTAATTAAAAGCTTGGAGAACTTGGCGTCTACAATAGAATCTATCTCCTTACCTATAAGCTTAGTCAACGATCAGGAAATGTTGTTGAAGTCTTTTATGAATCTTCTATTGTATCCCACATGCCCAAGAAATGATCGAACTTGCTTCAAATATGTAGGTGGCTCAAGTTTCGAAATGAATTCCATTTTCGTAGGGTCAATCTCTATGCCATGCTTAGATATGACATGTTCGAACACAATACCTTCAATCACAATGAATTGATTCCTCTCCCATGAGAGCGCAAGATTAACTTCGCATCATCTCTTCAAGACTTAGTCTAAGTGAATAAGGCATTGATCAAAACTGTCTCCATAGAACATGAAATCATCCATGAAAAACTCGAGAAAACTACCAACCATATATGCGAATACTGCCAACATGCACCTCTAAAATGTCGTCGGAGCATTACACTATCCAAAAGGCATTATGCGGAAGGCATATGCCCCAAATAGACAGGTGAAGGTTGCCTTCTCTAATCTTCAGAGGCAATGGCAACTAGGTTATAACAAGATTAACCATCTAAGAAATAGAAGTACTCCTTCGCTGCCATTATTTTGACTATCTGGATGGTGAAGGGAAGTGGGAAATGATCTTTCTTGGTCGTTAAATTCAAGAACTTGTAATCCACACAGACGTACCAAGAAGTTGGTACTCTGGTTGGGATCTCCTCACCTTTATTGTTCCTCATAATGGTGAACCCTGATTTCCTCAACACTACGTGTAGGAGACTCATCAATTTGGAGTCGGCAATAGGATATATGAAGCTAGCATCACAGCCTTTAGTTGTTTCATTCATAATATCCTCTTAGGGGTTAGGGTTCAATCTGCACTAAAATTCTAAGGAGGGTTTGCTGTCTTCTTTGAGGTACATGTGATGCGAACATAGTGAAGGGTTGATCCCATGGAGAC
This sequence comes from Ottelia alismoides, assembly GCA_037367405.1. Lineage (NCBI taxonomy): Eukaryota > Viridiplantae > Streptophyta > Magnoliopsida > Alismatales > Hydrocharitaceae > Ottelia > Ottelia alismoides. Next base: position 531,198 of record JAZKJV010005585.1, on the reverse strand, counting down.
TGAAATTTTCCAGCCTATTGCCTTGTAGTTTCTTTCTAGAACCTTGAGCAGAGAGATTCTTGGTCCATGGTTAGTTGTGAATTTATTATGACCAAGACATATTTTGTTCTCCCGCAAGGAAGGCATACTTCATGTTTGCTGGTAATGGTTTGAGATCAAGGGATGTTGAAATCAGTTCAATATCAACTTTAGATATTGTATAGGGTGGTGGTATCAGATCCATCAATTGTAAATTATCCACCATGCAATGAAAGTTTTGAATTCAGTGTTTCACAACAATTTCCAATAATATCTTCTTGTTCACAAAAAGTTTCAATAATCTCTTGTTGCTCTGCCAAGGATAGATGGCCAACAATTAATTCACTTGGGACAGCAAACATCTCATCTTCGAATACAGTGGACAACTTGACTGTGTTGAACACTCCTTCCTCCTTGGAGAGGAATTCATGGGTCTTACTTTCATCCATGAATAGATTTGTATCTATAATTTCTGCTCGAAAATCACAGTTCTTTGTCCTTTGTTGTGTATGCTCACTTTCGTCTTATGTTTAATATGTCAGCTTTAGCACTTGGATAGTCTCGACGGGGACTTTGTTGCTGCTGGAATGAAAGGTAATCTGTCTGGTGTTGTAATCCACCACTGCTTCAGATGTTCGAAGGAACGATCGCCAAACTATGGTCGGGGTGTGAAGTAAAGAAGTTGAGGTGTCCATGTCTAGAATAATGAAGTTCACAAGGAATTGCATCCCTTGAATAATGATGATGACATCCTCCAGAATGCCCTTTAGTTGCTTGAGTGATGTATATGCGAACTGCAGTATCATTCTGGTACACTTTAGCAATCCCAACCCAAATTCTTTGAGCAATAAAGTAGGCATTATATTGATGGATGATCCTCTATCAAGAAGTATTCTGTCGAAGTCTTGGTCGAATATCTGACATCTGACGAGAGGGGCTCCCATGTCTCTCTTTTTACTTGGGAGATTGCTAATTGCATTAATGATGGTCGAGGTCAAGATGTTCTTCACATTTCTTTCACATACTCAATGCAGTTGTCGCTTTGTTGTAAATGCCTCCTTTAGCCATTTTTTGATGTTGGGCACGTACATAATGTCCTTAAGTAGAGGCATTTCAAGCATAAGAATTTGAATTATTTCTACAATATCTAACAAGGCTATTTTCACTTTTTTTTAATTTTTTTAGGATTTTTGTGTTGCATCAGGAAATGGAATTTGTACAAAATCAAAACCAAAAGCTCAGTTCTTATTTACATCAAAATTAATGTCTACATATTGCTGTACACATGAATGACAAAAAGGAGTACTTTCATCCATAAGATGCAGGCATCCAAAAACTGCAGGCTCGACTCCATCAACGGGAACTAGATTAGTTGTTGGTGCGGTTCTCTCCATTGCTAGTGTGGTGTTGCTTAGATTGATGCTCTCTTTTTGGTCTTTTTATTTTGTTTATTTATTGGTTTTTTGGTTCAGGTGCTTATCCTCCATCTTCTATTTCCTCACTCAGCCAAGTTATTGGATCGATTGATGCAGAAGATTATGATTCACGAGAAGTCTCTTTAATCTTCCCCTTTGTTGTGGCAGAAGGATGCAATGTCCTACCTCTCATGAGAGTAATAACATTATATAATAAAAAATCAAGAACATCTACCTCTATGAGATTGGACGGGTGTTAGACGAGATTTTCTAAGGTTTTAAATTACTGATGAAAATAAAAGTGCAATGTCGTTGCAACCCAAAGAATCCGGGAACAAAAATTTTATCTTATTTTTTCTCAAACTAAATTATGTACAAAAAATGTAGTAATAAAATTTGCTACTTAATTTACTTGTAAAGCTAATAGGATCGAACTCAGGGAGGCTACAAATCCTGAGGGTTATTCCAATAATCGAAAAATCAATTAAAAGAAAAAGGAAATTCAAATGCCAACTATCTTGGTTTTTGTATAATATTTATCTTTTTAATTTTTTTAATTTTTTATTTCTATTTTCTTATTTGTAATTTTTAGTGATTTTAATTTTGTAATTTATTTAATTTTCAAAAATATAATTTTCAAAATAAATTTATACGGTAAAGAAATGTGTTTTTTTATTTTTCAATTACTACAAAAATGATCAAAAATTCCTAAAGAAAATATTTTTTGTGTTTTGATGATTTTTTATTATTTTCGTGAATTTTTAGGACCTTTTTTTCTTTTTTTATTTTTTTAAAATGAATAAAAATAGGGGAAAATGCAAATAGTGAGAAAACATGATTATATTGCAAGTTAAAAATATAAAATGAAATCAAAAATTGCTGCAATTATTCTTCCTATAAACTAGAATTTATTATCTACAAATAGGAAGTGAAATCACAATTTTTGCATTTTCCACAAATTTATATGTCTTTTTATGATTTTGAGTATTTTTCATTTTTTAGGGGTTTAAAAATAATTAATGTGTAAGAAATGGATAGAAAATAAAATGCACAGAAAGAAAACTACTCTAATTTTTTGTAATATTTTACGTAATATTTGAGTTTTTCTGATTTTTCAAATTTCAAACATGAAAAAAGGCCATGTTTTTTATTTTTTAATAACAACAAGTGATGATAAAATGCAATAAAAAATTACACTAGAAAGAGACATACATCACGTCTAACTTAATTTTTGCAAAATTTATTGACGAATAAAAGTATTTATTTCAATGAAAAGAGCATACGACTTAAATTCTGGATAAACAAGGAGTAAAATGAAAGTTTTCAATGTTTTTGAATTTAAATTATAACAAAAATAAACTTGCAGGTGGAAAGTGAAAATTACCCAAGAGAAACGTGCAAAGTGCTTGAATTGAGGTAGGGGCTATTTCGCATTTAGTAGAATGTCTGAGTCATGAAATGTAATTTACCCCAAAAATAAAATATTCTTGATTAGGGTTCTTCATTTCTTCTTCTAAGCTCAAAGAGGAAGTGAGGGGAACTAACGCCTTCTTCTCCTCCAAATCGGATTGATGACGCTGGTCTTCTTTAATGAATTTGGTGGTCAGTACTTACATCAAGTCGGGGATGGCAATAGAAGGAGTTCTGCTCACGAAGGTTCTAGCGGTTGTGGCTGCGCCGAATGGTTATCGACGGTGCGGAGGTCGCGTGGTCGACGAAGAGGGGCTCCTACAGTGGTGTTGGCTGTTAGGATGCGACGGAGAGGGCTCCCCGCATGGGTGTGGGAAGATGGGCGTTGATCGTGATGGACGGCGGAAGGTGCTGTGAAGTCGGGGGGGGGGGGTACATTAGGGTTGCTCTCACGGCGTCTAGCGGCGCTCACAGGGAAGCTGCTCCTATGGGCAAAGGGCTGAGGTCGGTGGCGGTTAGCGGGAGACACACGCCCAGGTCGACAGAGGTGCTTGTGCGGTCCAGGCGGCTGGAGGTCCTAGTGCGGGGCTCACCGGAGGTAGCTGACAGCGAGGCGAGCGGCCGTGGTAGAAGAGCGATGGGTGCCTCCTGCGTACAATGGAAGCTCTACAGGCAGTGGGGATCGGTGGAGAAGGAGCGGCGAGAACCACCTGTTGTTCCTAATTATTATTTTTTGTTTTTTTGTAACAACAGTTTATTTTTTCTTTTTTGTAAACAATAACTGATAATTTCTTTTGTAATATTTTTTTGAAATCATGTTTACCTGCAATAAAGCAAATATGAATACCGACTCGAGCACGATAGCTTGGTCAATGAAAGAAAAATAAAATAAAATAAAATAAAAATAGGAATGTGAATGATTTTGGACCCGACAGAATGGAAGATGGATCTAGGTCTCCTGTCATCGTGCATGATCGGAGTTGAGAGATCATGTGAGATAGAGTTTGAATGCAGATAGATTGAGAAAATTAGATGAAAAAACGGAATCAGGGATGGATCGGATGTGGTAGAAAAATGATATATGATTAAGATCTACGACCTAAAAAAACGACAATGAAATTAAAAGCGCAAAGATTAAACTAAGATTAACGTAGATTAAAAATGAGAAAAAATGGATCTCACTGTGGGAGAGGAAAAAGCCGTAATGGCCTCGACGAAGGCCGACTCACTATCACTGGAAGGCTCGGAGGCTAGGCACCTTTCTACAACAAGAAGCTCTTGGAGATTGGGCTCCTCTCACCAAAGATTTATCAAAGAGAAATGAGGGGAGGTGGAGCCAAATAAATAGAAAAGAAAAGAATTTTAAATTCGAAAATTGAGATGAGAGGAAGAAAAGGAAGGAGGTTAGTGGTTAATGGTAAATAAAATTATTTACATTATATCTAAAATTAATTAAATTATTTAATTTCATCACTTTATCAAATTAAATAGTAAATGTTAATTATTTATTTTTTTGGTGTGGTTATTTAAGGAAATTGATTATATACATATACTATATACATATGGTACATTATATACATAGCTAAATAAGGAAATTAGTTTATTTATGTTTAAATTTTCTTTATTTTTATTTTAATTAATTATTAAAAATATTTACAATTATTTAAAATATATTATGTACATATATAAATAAATATGGATATATACAAAAAATAAATGGTAAAATTTCAAACTGTAACTCAAAAAATAGAAACCACAACCATTTTAAAGATAATTTAGTTTAGAATACAATGGAAATGAGTTAGATTAAATTTGAGTTCTTTTGGAGCCAGAATTGATCTTTCAATTATCACTTTATGGCTTTTTCCGGATGTGGTTACTTTTAATCTATTTACGATTTTATTTTGCAATTATTTTTATTATTTAGAAAACATTTTTATTTACAAATTTTGTTTTGAAATATGTTTAATTTGTTGTCAATTTATGTAAAAATAAAATAGTGTAATTTTTATACAAATATACACAGAAAAGTAATTACAAAACACATTTATTTTGGATTTTCTGATTAAAGACCCTATCTCCCCCTACTTTATTCCTGGTCGATCCGGTCAAGTCTTGACCTTATCTCGAGGTTCGGGTCAGTTTGTAACTATTACATATATACAATCTTTTCATTTTCTTTATTTTTCCTTTCTTTCTTTCTTTATTTATTTTAGGGTATAATAATAATATATGTACAATATTTAAACAGAGATGCATGTTAGTAAGAATATGGATTTAGTATTATATACGAGTGTTTTATATGAGATTTTAAGCTAAAATAAATGAATAAAGATGATGAAATGCATATTCATCAATGGTACATCACAAACTACTGCTCTCTTCTGGAAATTATTGGGGTTTGTCTCAACCAGTGTCGGGATAGGAGTTTTTGGTCTTTGAGGTCATCAAGTTTCTGACTCATTTCTGCTAAGCTCTTCACTAGTTGAGCTAAGTAGTTAAGGGAAGGGTTAATAGGAGCAACCTTAGATGGTTCAACGTGTTGGAAATGCTGAGACTGGAAATGGTTTGTAGGTTATTGTTAAAAATTCTGACAATTATAGTAAGGAGATGGTTGATGTTGATAGTGTTGATGAGGAGGATACTACTCATATGGAGAAGTCGTGTAATGCTGATATTGATGGTACACCTACTGCTGGTAAGAACTCTGTCTCCAATTGTTCTAGTATGGTGGAGACTGATAGCGTTGAGATTGAGTGCTCCAAACAAATTTCCTTCTTTGATGTTGAGGGAATGGATGGGTGGTTGAAGACAAGACATGTTGATGTCTTCCTAGATGGGCCAGTTGTGCATTACTGGTACATGTGTCGTTCACCTCCTGAATGAGGGGAGGTAGTGGGAAATAAGGATCAGGAAGAAGTTGAGGCTCAAACTGGTAGACAATAAACTGTTGTCGCAGTTGTTGGGGTTGTGTTTTCTCAGGGGCTTGCATATAGTACACATTTTTGACCGATGGCTTCTTTGACCTATGCCGAGGAGGTTGAGGTGATGAGGGCTCCTTCGTCTAAACAGACGTCGCGGTTTATGGCATCATCTACCAGCAAGAACTAATTGTGTTAACCATAAGCTCTAACTACTTGGTGATATTATCAAGTTTGTCCAGGTTTTACGTCCTCTATTCAATCAAATCTAATTACTCAAGGTCTTATGATTGCTTTTCGATGATGTCTACTTTAAACAGGTAGCTCTTAATGGTTCTAAGGTTGTAGATCTCATCCCTATTAGGTTGATGAGATGTCTCCATATGAATAGGCTTTTGCATAATCTATGGTTGACGCTAATAAGTTCGAGATGACGATAAGGCATCCTCTTCTTCAGACATTTCCTCCAAGACATTCCAGACGATGTCTTCATCTTTACTGAAATGTGATCTTCCACAAGCAGTATCAATGAGCCTATGGGTCTCTAGAGTAAGTCCTCTGAAAAATGTTGGATCAGGTAGGTCCTAGGAATATCATGGTGGGGACACTTCTTATGATGATCTATAAAATGCTCCCAAGCTTCATATGTATTGTGGGCGGGTGGGAGAAGTTGTTTATTCTAGCTCACATTTAATTGAGCCAATCAAGAGGGTAGAATTTTGAAGGAATGTGGACTTGAGATCCTCCAATGTCATGACGGCCTTCCCTAGGTGATTGATCTAGTAAAGCACCTTGTCTTGAAGACAGGAGGAAATGCCATTATCTTGACTACACCTAACAGGATGTTAGGGTAGTGTAGGGTACTACTGATGCATCAAACTGTTGCATATGGATGTACAGTTCTTCATTTAGGTTCCCATGGAACATGGTAAGAAGAGCTAAGAGTTGAGTCTTATGCTCAAAATGTGCATGGACTTATGGGATCTGAATCCACTTGGACATCTAGCATGCACTAGGCTATATGTCTCCATGAGATTAGGTTTAGGAGCATGTCTCCTTCCCTCATCTTCCCCATCAAGGGGTCCATTTCCTTGTCTTTCATCTTCTCCACCTTGGTTCTCTATTCTTCTCCTCATATCATTAAGAATCTCTTGGAAGGCATCATGTGCCAATTCTTGGTCTGTCAGCTGCTGCTCGATTGCTTGAATGGATGCTAGCAATTGGACATTCACGACATTTGTTCCGGCTATTGGCCCTATATTGGTTGTGGTGGATGCTGAGGTCCCTTCCATCATCTTGTAGGAGCCATGTCTGATTCAGAAACTGATAATATCTCGAGCTCCGGATCGGGTTCTTGGTATGCAAATGGAGTAATGCAACAATTAGTCTAGATAGAAGCATCAGATGTAGAGAAGTGTTATCTGTTAAGGTCAACACATAACTTTATTAAATATTGAGAAGTATAGGGATTGAAGTCAATCTCCATCCAGAAGAGACAAAGCTCAAGACACGAGTAATCCCAAATTAGTTAATAAGGCGAGGATATGGAGAGCAGTTCACAAAGTCTGAAGTGGGTTCTTAGGAATCACCCTGAAAATTTGGAGATGTCGACTGCATGGAATCCATGTGAGTGTCGACAGGGTCCTGACCGAGCCATCCATTAGTCGACATTTTGGAGGTCAGGAGGAAGATCGACAATGGATGAAAGATGAGATGATGAACAAGGAATAAAAGGAGTATAAAATAGTGGAAAGCTTAAAGTGAGAAAGGGTAAAAAAAGAGAATAAAACTGATGAAGAGAAAAAAATGGCACAAGTGTGGGTTATAGATCTTTGAACTTAATCTAGATTGAAATAAAGACCAAACAATTGTATGTTCACCAACTCAACACAAGTGAAGTTGTAAATGATCGTTTATTTTTATCTTTTCAAATTTATTATTGTTATTCAGGAAAATCTTTAAACAAGTCCTTATAGGGAAAACCCTACAGGAGAATGAGTACTTCCATAAAAGGATCCCATACTTTCCACTTCATTTGGAACCTATGATATATGCTTTTTGAGGTCCTTGATCTCGTTCCTGGGGTCTACTCAGCTAAAGAATAAAAGAGGAAGCCAATAGGTGAAACCAATACTTTCCTCACAAGTGAGGTACTCTTACGCAAGACGATTAGACAAATACACCAGAGAGGGTGTGGCCTATGCTCAATACTTCAAACCAAGTCGAATGTTCTAAACAAGGCAAGACAACCATAGTCGACAAGGCCCTACTCACATACGTAAAATTGAAGTGCCAATACTTCGTCATCCCAGGTAATAATTAAGGCAGCCACAGATTGGGTTTTTGGCTCAATTCATTAAGGATCGCGCCTCACTCTGTCTGAAATGTACATGAAAACAATGAGAGCTTTATGAAACCAAGACAATGATGTCAATTAAAGATTTTAATTAAGGTCAAACTGTTATTAAAATTTTCCTTATTTAGTTTTTGGACTTTTACTTTTTGAGTATTTTTCAATAATCAGTGCGTAATGATTTTTTTGTATTTTCTTTTTAATCCTTGGTGAGCAAAAACTAAGGGAGATAGCATAAAAGACATGCAATTGCGTACAAGGGTTGCAAATATCACCATCGTATCAAATGATGCATGCAAAGTAAGGATACTCACACTGCTTCCCTGTTCTCACCATGCGAGATGGAAGATACAATTGAAATATTTATGTTACATGCACAATAAACAAAATGAGTAAAATCATCCTAAACATGAATTGATATTAATCATGAAGAATCAAATGCTGAATACCTAGAGGAGAAATCCAAAAGTTTGGTCTAGGAGACTCTTCAGTGTCTGCCATAGTAGATCATACTAGTGTTGTATAGAGCCTCTCATGGTGCTCGGTTTCAAGTCCAAGTAATCAAAATTTTGTTTGACTATGTGAACTGAAAAAATATAGGAACATGCTTCTAATTAGGCTTTGGACCTAGTTATTATGTCAAGCAATCCTATATCTATGGGCTTAATCACAAAAACAAATAAAAATAAAGTGCAAAACTCAAACCTGTGAAATAAAATAAAAAGAAGGCAAAAAACATGAAAAAACTGATGCGGCCTCCAATTGAACATTCACCCAAGCAATGGACCTCGTGAAGTGTGAATGTTTAATGGTCATGTATTACTACAAATAAATAATGCAAATAAAATAAAAGCTCTCTGTCAAAAAATAAAGAGAAAATTCTACCCAAATATATGCTTTTCTCTCCTTCTACTTCTCTCTTTCCTGCTCTCACCAATTGGCTCAAAAGGAGAATGAGCCAATCTCCTCACAATTTGAGTGCACCAATTTCCTAGGAAATCGCCTTCCTCACACAGTCCCTCACAAGAAATTCAAAGAAGAAGAATGGTCAGTGGAAGATAAAACAATTATGTATAAAAGAGAAATAAAAGACAAATAATGTGCAGATATATATACAAACTACGCCACACGGCAACAACGCCATTTGTTGAGCTCACCCAACTATCGATGTAGTCGTAAGGTCTCAGAAGGCGAGAAACAATCATCGAGGTGACCTCCCCCAGAAGCCGATGAATTCCGATAATAATTATTTCAAAGAATGATTAATCAAACTATGCGGAACAAAGTGAGAAAAAATTTATTAAAACCCTACAGATAAGTGTATAGTGGTCAAGTATGTGTAGAGTGTCAAACATAAGGAACATATGAGTGTAGTCTATTATTTATTTCAAAATAATATATATATATATATATGTAGATTTATATGTTATTTCCTTAGTATTTTTGTGGGTTTTTTAACTACTTAGTTTTTATGGATATTTCACATTTTGTATTTTTTCTAGTTTTAATTTTATATTTTTTTTTATTTTTTTATCTTTTTCAGATTTTTAATTTCTTTCTCTTTTACGATTATATAATAAGTATATTTATAACTCCATGTAATAATATGTATAATATAAGTGATATATGTATATAATATATATTGGATATAGAATTCAGTAAATACAAATAAAAAAAAGTCCTTTTATTTTTCAAAGGGTTTAAATATATTTAAGGTATTTATAATAAGTATATCAGTACTAATATATATCTAAGTATATATATGTATATATAGACAAAATAGGCTTCTGTATTTATAATTGTGTCTATAAATACTAAAAGTTACAAAATAAAATGTTTTTATGTTTTAATTTTTCTTGTATTTTCGTGAATTGCTAGGTGATTTTTTTCTATTTTTAAGTATTTTTAAGTCCAAAATAGTCCAAATCTAGAAATTAATAAATAAGAAGATTTATTTTTGAGATTTAAAAATATAAATAAGTCTAGAATTTCTCAAAACTATTTTCAATATGTAGTGTATATATAAAACTATAGAACAGAAAACTATTTTTTAGAATTTTGAGAATTTTTTTCTAATTTTTATAGAAAAGAAGGGTTTTTTTAAAAGTTTTTCTTTTGATTTTTTTGTGATTTTAACCTAGAGTGATATTATATGGTAACATATAATACCTAATTTGTTTGGAATTTTCAAAGAAGGTTTTATAATGTTTTATATTTCTAAAGCCAAGTAAGGAATAAAGATGCTTCTTTTGATTTTTAATAAATGGAAGATGTAAATAATATGTTAAATAAAAAACATGGTATGAATGAGCATGATTTCAAGCACCTTCCTTTATTTTTGAATAATTTTTGAGTAGGGGAACTATGTATGAAAAATGAAAATGCAAAAAAATAAATACCAGACATAGCGGGGTATAATTGTGATGAAAACAAAATACAAGGATATCCATGAAAAATACCCAGAACGTTTGAACTATATTTTAAAATTTATAACTAATTAGAAATGTATAAACTTCGATGGGTATGTTTGTAATTTGACCAACTTGCGTGGGGGGCCATGCGAGCTGACCTAACACTAGACCTTTGTGTGATTTCCAATACAAGCAAGGGTACAGTTGAAAATATTCCCAAAAGTTTATGCCATAATTTGATATTTATGGCACTAGTTTTTAATTACAAAAGGTGGAAGCGTTCTTTAAAATCTACCCCAAAACATATACCTCATCGTGTGGTTCAGGGCGCTCTACGTCAGCTCACTTAAGCAGATGAGACAACGGAGGGAGGGCGACGCTTCATGAGCTCTCATCCCTGTTAGGTTCATGAGTTGTCGCCATATGAACATGCTTTTGCATTATCTGTGGCTAATGCTAATAAGTTCGATATGAGATTAAGGAGACCTCTCCTTTGGCCATTTCCTTGAAGACATGCCAGACGATGTCTTCATCCTTGTTGAAATGTGATATTCCACAAGTTGTATCAATGAGCCTTTGGTACTCTAGAGTAAGTCCTCCGAAAAAAATGTTGGATCAAGTAGGTCCGAGGAATATCATGGTGGGGACACTTCTTCTGATGATCTATAAAATACTCCCAAGCTTCATGTATCATGTGGGTGGCTTGGGAGAAGTTGCTAATTTTGGCTCACATCTGATTGAGCTGACTGAGAGTATAGAATTTTTGGAGGAATGTGGACTTGAGCTCCTCCCAAGTCATGACGACCTTCCCTAGGTAATCGATCTTGTATAGCACCTTCCCTTGGAGGATGAAGGAAATGCCATCATCTTGACTACGACTAACAAGATGTTAGGGTAGTGTGGCGGTACTGGAAATGCAAGAAAACTGTTGTATATGGATGTACAATTCTTCATTTAGGTTCCCATGGAACATGGGAAGAAGATCTATGAGTTGAGTCTTATGCTCGAAATGTGCATGGACCGATGGGATCAAAATCCACTCGGACATCTAGCATGCACCAGGGTTATATGTCTCCTTGAGATTAGGCTTAGGAGCCTCTCTCCTTCCCTCATCTTCCCCATCAAGGGTTCGATTTCCTTATCTTTCATCTTCTCCTCCTTGGTTCTCTCTTCTCCTCGTCATATCATTAAGAATCTCTTGGAAGGCAACATGTGCCAATGCGTGGTCTGTCAGTTGTTTCTCGATTGCTTGAATGGATGCTATCAGTTGGGCATTCACGACATTTTGTTCCAGCTATTGGCCCTATATTGGTTGTGGTGGATGCTGAGATCCCTTCCATCATATTGTAGGAGCCATGTCTGATTCAGAATCTGATAATATCTAGAGCTCCAGATAGGGTTCTTGGTCTACAAATGGAGTAATGCCACAATTAGTCTAGATAGAAGCATCGGATGTAGAGAAGTGTTATGTGTTAAGGTCAACACAGAACCTTATTAAATATTAAGAAATTTAGGGATTGAAGTCAATCTCCATCTAGAAGAGACAAAGCTCAAGACAAAAGTGATCCTGAATTATTTAATAAGGCGAAGAGTTTGAAGAGCAGATCACAAAGTCTGAATCGGGTTCTTAGGAATCACTCCGAAAATTTGAAGATGTTGACTACTTGGAATCGATGTGGGTGTCAGCAGGGTCCCGACCAAGCCATCCATGAGTCAACATTTTGGTGGTCAGGAGGAAGATCGATAATGGATGAAAGATGTAATGATGAACAAGGAATACAAGAAGTATAAAATAGTGGAAAGCTCAAAGTGAGCAAGGGTTAAAAGAGAATAAAATAGATGAAGAGAAAAAATGGCACAAGTGTGCGTTACAAATCTTTGAACTAAATCTAGATTGAAACAAACACCAAACAATTGCGTGTTCACCAACTCAACACAAGTGAAGTTATAAATGAATGTCTATTTTTATCTGTTCAGTTTTATTATTGTTATTCAATCAAATCTTCGAACAAGTCCTTAGAGGGCAAACCCTATAGGAGAGTGAGTACTTCCAAAAAAGGATCATGTACTTTCCACTTCATTTGTAACCTGTGATCTATGCTTTTTGAGGTCTTTGATCTCATGCCTGGGGGCTACCCAGGTAAAGAATAAGAGAGGAAGCCAATAGGCATAACCAATACTTTCCTCACAAGTGAGGTACTCTGATGCAAGACGATTAGACATACACACCTAAGAGGGTGTGTCCTATGCACAATACTAATTAGGCTTTGGACCTAGTTATTGTGTCAAGCAATCATAAGTCTATGGGTTTAATAAAAAAACAAATAAAAATAAAGCGAAAACTCAAAACGCATGAATTAAAATAAAAGAAAGGCAAAGAAACATGAAAAAGCTGACGAGGACCCCAAGTGAACATTCACCCGAGCAATGGACCTCGTGAAGTGTGAATGTCAAATCGTCATATATTTCTACAAATAAATAATGCAATTAAAATAAAAAATCTCTCTCAAAAAATAAAAAGAAAATGCTACCCATATATCTACTTTTCACTCCTTCTACATCTCTCTTTCCTACTCTCACTAATTGGCTCAAAAGGACAATGAGCTCAATCTCCTTGTAGTTCAAGTGCACTAATTTCCAAGGAAACTACCTTCACCACACGGTCCCTCACAATAAATTCAAAAAAGAAGAATGGTCAGCGGAAGATAAAACAATTATGTATAAAAGATAAATAAAAGACAAATGAGGTAGTCGTGAGGTCTCACAAGGCGAGACCACAATCATCGAGGTGACCGCTCCGGAAGACGATGAATTCCAACAACAATTAATCCACAGTATGAATAATCAAACAATGCGGAACAAAGTGAGCTAAAATTTATTATAACCCTACAAATAAGTGTATAGTAGTGAAGTATGTGTAGAGTGTCGAACACAAGGAACATATGTGTGTAGTCAATTATTTATTTCTAAATAATATATCGATGTAGATTTATATGTTATTTCCTTATTATTTTTGTGGTTTATTATTTTTATGGATATTTAATGTTTTGTATTTTTTCTACTTCTAATTTTATAATTTTTTTATCTTTTTTTATATTTTTCTAATTTTTAATTTCTTTCTCTTTTATGATTATATAATAAGTATATTTATAACTCTACATAATAATATATTTAATATAAGTGATAAATGTATATAATACATATTGGATATAGACATTAGTAAATACAAATAAAAAAAGTCCTATTTAAAGGGTTTAAAACATATTTTAGGGAATTTATAATAAGTATACAATATTAATATGCATATAAGTATATAAATGTATATAATGACAATATAGTCTTTTGTATTTATAAATGTGGCTATAAATACTAAAAGTTGCAAAATAAAATGTTTTTGTGTTTTTTATTTTATTTTTCTCAATTGCTAGGTGATGTTTTCTATTTTTATGTATTTTTAAGTCTAAAATAGTCCAAATCTGGAAATTAATAAATAAAAAGAATTTTTTGAGATTTAAAAATATAAATAAGTCCAGAATTTCTGAAAACTATTTTTAATATGTAGTGTATATATAAAACTGTATCATAGAAAATTATTTTTTGGAATTTTTGAGATTTTTTTAACATTTATAGATAAGAAGGATTTTTTATTTTAAGTTTTTCTTTTGATATTTTTTTGTGATTTTAAACTGGAGAGATTTTATATCGTAACATATAATACCTAATTTATTTCGAATTTTCAATGAAGGTTATAATGTTTTGTATTTTTAAAGCTAAATAAGGAATAAAGATGCTTCTTTTGATTTTTAATAAATGGAGGATTTAAATAATATGTTAAGTAAAAAGCATGGTATGAATGAGCATGAAATCAAGCACCTTCATCTATTTTTGAATAATTTTTGCAGTAGGGGAACTATTTATAAAAAAATGAAAACGTAAATAAATAAATACAAGACCTAGCAGGGGTGTAATTATAATGAAAATAAAATACAAGGATATCCATTTAAAACCCATACCTTTTGAGCTATATTTTCAAAATTTTAAATAAATCATAAATGTATAAACTTAGAGGGGTATGTTTGTAATTTGACCAACTAATGTGAGGGGCCATGTGAGCTGACCTAGCACTAGACATATGTGTTATTTCCAATACAAGCAAGGGTATAATTGGAAATATTCCCAAAAGTTTATGCCTTAGTTTAATATTTATGGCACTAGTTTTTTATTAACAAAAGGTAGAGGGGTTCTTTAAAATTTACCACAAAACGTGCACAACATCGTGCAGTCCAGGACATTGTAGATCAGTTCACTTAAGCAGATGAGACAAAGGAGGGAGGGTGATGCTTCATTTGAGCTTCAACGAAAAAGATTAGATTTGGGTCGTGTTTTTCATCTGACTGTATAGCTGCCACATGGAAGAAAAATAAAGAACAAGTCTTAAGTATTGCTTCGTTCGCTGAAATCTTATCGCTCAAGCCTACAATTGCCTAACCAATGGGTCTAATAGCTCATTAGGTGGTCTCCGCACCTACAGGTGTACTCCAAAGGGTTCCAAATCCCCTCGATTGGGATCTGAGTCTTTTTTCGGTCCAAGCGACATAGGGCTCTATTTGAGCTTCGATTCAACACACAGGATCACTTTCTAGCGTTGGGTCCTGCATAAAAAATAAAATTAAAAGATAGAAATGAAAGATACAAATAAAGATCACCTAGGAATGCAATAAAGTGGCCTCAACTTTATCATAAATCCGAGGAAGAAATGGTGGAAGTGGACTCAATCGATGGATGGATCTTCTCCTCCTTGCCTCCTCCTTACTATATAACAATAGAGGATGCTTCTTGTCATCAAGCGGGCCTTCAGTGCACGATCTGAGAGGCTTAAAAGCTCAAAAGAGGGATCTAGGGCGTAAAAAATGGGGAAGAACATGTTGTTATAAGCGGAGGAATGGGTAACTTGTAGGAGGGATCATTAGCGAAGAAGAATAGGTAGGTGAGGGGCATGGGTTATTGAGGGAGAAGGATGTGCGGGCTGCAAGATGGGTAACATATTAGGGGAAAGGGAAATGTGGAGGTGGAGTGGAAATGGGGAGAAGAGCAGCTGGCTCGTGAATTTTGACATGTCAGACGGTTGGGAAGGATAGTTAAGCAGAGGTAAACTGTTCTTGAGCCTTGGTTGGTTCACGTGGACCATCCAGGAAAAAGGAATAAAAAAATATCTATAAAATCAATAAAAATTGTAAAATGAATAGTTATTTTTTGGTTAAAACAGAAATATTTATAATTTTAGGTTGTATTTTATTCTAATTTTTTTTATTTTTATAAGGCCATTTTTTGTGTTAGTTTTTACATGTTTAGATATAGGTATACATACCTATATTACACATATATATTTATTTTGTACTATATAATATATTATATTATATTCATAAATTACATATTTATAACTTATTTAATAACATAATAAATATTTTTACATTTTTTCTGAGTTTATTATATACTTAATTAATTATATACATAATTACAAAGGTGCATTATAGGTAGCTTTTGACTATATATAAAAGTACTTTATTTATATTATTAAGTTTTGATGGTTTTAGTTATGTACATGTGTTTTAAATAATATTTAAAAATTTATAAAATTTACAAGACACCTAAATATATAAAGAATAAATATAACGATTACAAGTGTGTTGCACAATGAGGGCCCAAAAGCCTACTCTTGCATCTTAACTCCAAATTGAATGAAATCAACTTAATTAAATAGATAATTTAATTTTATGAAAACAAAGTTAGTTTGGTGAATTTTGGATATGTATGGGGAAGATACAAGTCTGTAAAGTTTTCTTTGTGGCTTTTTATTCTCTATGTCTCAAGCACACTATGCTTTATTTTTCAGTGAAATCAATTTTGTATTTTTCTTTGAATTTTTATGTATAATATTTATGTTGAGAGTAAACTGATTTGAGGTATAAAAATAATACATTAAAATAGATACCAAAATGCAATTATAGGGCTAAAAGAATTTGGGTTTTTGTGTAGTTTCTATACAGTTTCTTTGCCCTATCTCCCCCTACTTTATTCCTCGTCAACCAAGTCATAATGGTGACTAGATTTCGGGTTCTAGGGTCCTCGGTTTCTTTGACACTTCATTCTTTTTCTTTTCTTTTTGGTATTCTTTTATTATAGAATTAAATATACAATTCTATGTTGTATTTTAGATAGCATTTTATGTGACTTATTGAGTGTTATTTTTCATAAATTAATGATATAGACATGCATTTAGCTAGGGATTTAAGTCCTACATGGAAGAATAAAGGTGACGAAATGAGATTCATTATGCATATACCCTCAAACATTAGCAAATTACGAACTAGTTCTCTCCTGGTTGAGATACATGAGCAATCACGTGCTTTGTTGAATTTTTGTGCAGAACACCCCCATCTAATTTTTTTATACGTGCTCCTTTAGTTTCCTTTAAATTACACTAATATCCCTAACAATTTTAAATAACTAGTAAATATATAATACTTATAATAAAATAATATATATAACATAAAATTAAATAAAATATAGTAATATACCTTATAATATAATCTAAACAGTATCAAAAGAGTTTTGAAAATATAATCAATTTTCTATTTTAATAATTCAAAAACAAATACATATATATACACACATTTAAAAAATACATAGAAATTATAAATACAAATACTAAAAGTTCTACAAAAATTACATTATTCATATTTTACTATATTATAAACAGTAAACTAAATATTGAAATCCTTAAAAATCTAAATACATAAAAATCTTATAAAAATCATAACCAATTCAAAAAAACACAAAAATGCATAACTTGTTTTAAAGCATTTTATATTCTTTATAGAAAAATGAATTTCAACATTTTTGTTAATGCTTAGTATTTTCTAAAATTAAAATATCTATCAGGATTACATAAATATATTGTGTTCAATTTTAAAACCAATTCAAAATCAATAAAAATTCTAAAAATCCCTAAAAACATAGAACAAATACAAATCATAAAAACTTTGAAAATAACATCAACTAAAAATTATAAAACTCATACATATACTTCTTTACATACAAATATACGAAACACCTTTACAAAAATACAAAATAACTAAAACGGACTAAAAGGATTAAAATTAATTAAAAATCACTAAAAATCAAAAACCCTAAATCCTTAGATAACTCTACCTATTCTACCTTAGGTTCACATACGTTTCCTCCCTATGTTCGACACTTCTGTACTTTCCATATATACACAAGTTTAGGAAAGTTTAGGAGTATAAATAACATAAAATTTTATGTGAATATCATTCAGTGGACACAACAACGTTGTCTATCCTTTTATATGATTAGACCGATCACCATTTCTAACCATCACCATCATCTCTTATAACCTCAGTTGCAAATACGTAGTACCATTAGACTACTCCCCATACACATACTCACCAACTTTAACAACATCCATTGTCTAATCATCTGTAGAGACCCTAAACTCATGTTGACAACACAAAGGGGATGCTTGGTTTGGGAATAAGTAGGAATAAGGTTAGAGAATAGGCAGGAATATGCACTATTCTTGTTCAGCTAGAAGGATAAGGATAAGGCGAATAAGGTGAAATAACAGTAGGTAAGTGCTAGTCACCATTCAGTTGGTAATGAGCAATAAGGAATAAGGGTTGTTAGGTAGTTAAAGCTTTTGGTTGAAATTGTATATTATGAAACACTACACTATGAACTATGTTCGACATCAGTCACCTGGAAAAGCTGAATAACTTCTCCCCAATTATTATGAAATATAATTCAATAAGACATTACATAATTTAATGCTGAAAATAAATGCGTAGTCTGTATTCTACATCACAACATGCTTATCACGCACTGCTTCATCGATGATGTCATGCGTCGATGTTGATTCGTCGGTCAGGTGCACAATAAGTCGGCCTTCTCCCTCAGTTGGCATTTGGTTTCTTCCTGCTTCTACACATAGAATTCCTTTGAAAACTCTAGCATGTTTAGTATGTCCACTAAGAACACCTTCTCCAAATG
Organism: Ottelia alismoides; assembly: GCA_037367405.1. Taxonomy (NCBI): domain Eukaryota; kingdom Viridiplantae; phylum Streptophyta; class Magnoliopsida; order Alismatales; family Hydrocharitaceae; genus Ottelia; species Ottelia alismoides. The sequence continues at coordinate 512,600 of JAZKJV010005585.1, read as the reverse complement.
CACGGACTCTAATGTTGGAGGCAACGATGATGCCTTAACTTTGTAACAACATGGTCTCTATAGACGGAAAATTTCAGTTGATATTATGCAATAAATGAAAATGACATTTTTTATTTTACAGGCTTGCATATCATGGGCATTTGTACCACAACCAATCCTCAGCATCCTCATATCTACATGAGTCCTCATATACAAATAGTGCGTCCATTGGGTATTTGCGTCTAAAACTGTGCGTTCTCGTTTGGTCGTAGCTTAACATTGACATGAAAAATTGGATAAATCAAACGTAAAGAGAGAAACTAATATTTAAAGTTAATGGTAGGCAGAAACTGTGTGTTTTTAATAGAATTAAGATGCAACATACAAATTTATCAGAAGCAGGGAAATCGAAAGCAAAATTTTACTCAATTAGCCAAAGCGTCGTGGGACAAATATTGTCACAATTGTTAGTTAAGACACACCACGTTGGTGGCTGCTCATCTAAGCCTGATGCATTTACTCCGACCGTTTGTCATGAACATGAGTTGTCGTCATCACGATTATATGTTCTTGCGTGCAATCCCCAAAAAATAATAAAACTTGAAAAGACCAAATAAAATTCAGGAAAAAGGCGAGAAAAATGAAGGTTGCTCAATCCTCTTTCTCAAAACTATAACACTGAAAATAAGTGTTGTAGATTCATTCGATTGATCTTTCTGGTGGTCACAACCATGAAGGGTACTTCATGGATGCATAGGTTGAACCTCACCATGTAGTTGGTTTCTTATCCAACATGCATTCTCAACCAAATTGAAGAGTGACGGTCATCATCGTGGAAAATAAAATGAAGCATTTGGAAAGAGAAAATAAAACAATGCATGAAAAAAACTATCTATCAGTTCAGGCATCAATGAATAACATTGCCACAATCATAATATGGAAATACCATAGTCCACCCATTCACACATACAACATATTGTAATACAAACTAAGTCCACCCATGCCATCACTAGTCACCCCACATAGAGGTTACCAAGCCATCCCATAGTGTCTCTATCGCTCATATGTATTACTTAGAAACACTAACACATTCATCATTTTGGTCACTGTCGAACAAATCCTCGCCGACATTTTCATTACTCGGCACGTCGGTAGCAGTCGCATCTCTCTGATAAATACGGTTTATATCTAGTTTAACTCAGCACCTGGCGAATGTTGATAATGCAGATTGCCATGAAGACTAATGAGAGGGGTTTTTGCACTGGTATGCTAATCAACATGATTAGCAATTGTTGTGTGACCAAGTGTCCCTCTAATCAACAATCAACCCGCAGGAATATTAAGCCATAAATGCACATGAGTTAAAATTTATTATAACTCTACGATAGATATGTATATGTGTAAGTAAGGTAGAGTACATGGAGCAAGGGGAATAGGCAAATAGTTGTTGTGTTAAAGAATATACAACAAATGTTTGTGCATTTTTCTACCTTTTCACCTTTTTGTGGGTTTTTAATAAATATATAATTTTATAGATTTTAAATTTTATATATTTTTTGTTTTTAGTTTTAAGATTTTATTTTCTTTTTATATTTTTCTGATTTTTTTTATTTCTTTCCATTTTAATATATAATAAAGTTATATGAATATGTGTAATATGTAATGATGTATATAATATATGGGATATACTTGTATAATATATAAAATAAATATGATAAAATTAGTAGATACATACAAGAGTAGTCCTGATCATTTTTCTAAAGGATTTAAAATACTTTTATTGTATTCATAATATTTATACTTATATTAATGAATATATAATTATATATGTAAGTATATAGGCTATATAGGCTTTTATAATTATAAATATAGCTAAATATAGTCAAATGTTACAATATAAAATAATTTGGGTTTTTTTCCTTCTATTCTTGTGAGTTTTTTTGGGGATTTTCAACATTTTTAATTATTTTTAAAATTCAAAATACTCAAAATCTGAGAGTTATATATTGGGCAAGTGTTCTATGGCTTTACAAATATATATAGTCTAAAACTTAAAAACTATCTTTAATATCAAATAATACATATATATATAGAAATATAGTAATAAAACTATTTTTTTAGGTTTTTGAATTATTTTATATTTTTTTTAAGGTAAGAGAGGGCAAGTGATTTTTTAGTTTTTCTTATATATTTATTTTATGAGTTTTGGTTTGTATTAATAAAATATAGCAATAAACAATAGGTAATTTTTTGGAATTTTTAAAGGTGTTTTTATATTTTTTCTTTGTATTTTTATCTCTGAATAGGGAATAAATTAGCCCATAATGATTTTTAATAAATTGAAAATGCAATGAATTGATAAATAGAAATTTTAGCATGAATAAGCAAAATTCAACACACATTCAATATTTTTTGCATTATTTATGGAGCAAGGGTGCAATTTAATCCAAAAATCGCATGAAATTAATTATACAAGCCTAGTAGGGTATATTTGCAATTAAAAATAATGTTAGAGGATTACATTCAAAATATTCAAATGTTTTGAACTTAATATACAAATTTTAATACTAATCCTAAATATCCGAACTCATGAGGGCCTAGATGCAAACTAGCCAACTCATGCTGGATGCCATGTGAGTTGATGTGTCACTAGACCAATATGTAATATACCAGAAGTTCAAGGGCCCAATTTCAACTTTTAAACAAAATTTACAACGCGATAAAATATTTAGGGGTTACTTATTAATTTACCCCTCTAAGCACGTGTGATCAGTGGGTCATGATCTGAAAATTACCGTAGTTAGTTATGAGGAATTAACTATTAATGTGCGTTGTAGGCATGCAATTCGGATAAGTCAAAAACTACTAAATTAATTTATTCAATAAAGCATGCAGTAAATTTATTTATTTTACTTACGTAAGTCTAAAGGTCGAACTCAGGGAGGTAATATGAGAGTTCAAGATTAATAATTAAAAATCTAAGAAACTAGGTTTTCAAAAAGATGAAGAAAATTTTTGTTGTTTTTTTTATTTTTCAACTTTTTATGGATTTTTAATTAAAAAGATGTAAGTAATAAATAAAGGAAATATGATGCATGGATTTTTTAAGTATTTTAATGCAAATAAAATATTTCTATGTTATGTTATGAGAACTAAATAAAATAAATGCAATATTTTTTTTTAGTGTTGCAATAATGTGATAAAATGATTATGCAATGTGATGGTGAATACGTATCAAGATGATCCAAGCAACCACCAATCGAATCAAGTGAATCTCCCCATTAATTTATCTAAGAATTAATATGCTAATTAATATTAGATTAATTTTTCCAATAAATATCCTATAATCAAGGCACAAGTTGTTGAGCGAAAGAATTTATGAAAATAAATAAAGATGCTCAAAATGAACAAAATAGAATCTCAATTAATTAATTCCAAATAATTTCAAAAAAATAGAATCTCAATGTTCCATATGATAGAGGATCAAATAAGGATCAAAATGACAGCAAGAATGTGAAAATCTGATAAATATTGTTCAAGATATGAATGATTGAAGTTTCAGGAATAAAATAGTAAATAAAATAAATAAAGCACTTTGCAATTATAACCCAGGAGGACCATTCTGTAATTCTGCAAAGCTGGCTGGTTCTTCACACAATTGACCCATGATAGGGGCACAAATGTAGTTCTTCAGATCTCTGAGGACATCGGTGCAAGTTACCTAGAGTCATGCGCGTAGCCCGTGTGACCGGGCCTTTTTTTTAATTCTTGAAGAAAGCAGGGTTGTGATGTTAAATCTTCCTCTCATGTGTGTGGCACATGTGGGGACGAAGGCTCAAGAGGAGCCATTCCTCCACATGTCAACTTTCTTCGTTTCGGGTATGTACGAAGAATGTGGCTTGGACCTGAGGCTTGGGGATGATCTGGGCTTCCGTGGGATGTTGGATCCGGGTGAGATCCGATGGACAAATTTTAAGCGACAATGAATGGCCCTGATGAGGCATCCTTCTTGATTGAATTGTGCCACGACTGGAGAAGGGGAAGTTGCTCAGCTCTTGTTGTGAAGCACATACGACGAAGGAAAGTAGAGCGGTCAACACACGATCGGTTGTTGTTGCAGGTGTTGCCTCAATGGTGGAGGAAGCTCTGCTAAAAAGGTAGGAGTAATCATCAAAGGCTTGGTTGTGGCGTGGATAGAAACTCACGATCAGAGCCTAGAGGGTCGAAGTAGTTGCTGTGTATTCAAGAGAGATGGGCGGATGTGCTCTGGAAGCGATGGTGATGGTCGGAGTGCGAACGATAAAGATTGCAGACGATGAGGTTGCCTGGAATTGGAGTGGCAGCAAGCAACTCTTGTCTTCTCCTATAGAAGAGAGATGATGCTCCTCGAGAATTAGTTGATCTGAAGTTCTTCAGCCGCAAAAAAGCATGATGAAAACACTTGGGATCTCTCAACCACCCTAGTCTTTGCCACGAAGGAGGCAACCGTTGTCACCATTCCCAATCAATCAGGCTCTCTCGTGTTGGTAGAAGAACTAATATCAATGGATGATGGTCGAAGGCAGACCGGTGATGGGGTCTAATAGGGAGAGGAGTCGAGTTATGATCGGAGATAAAAGAGATGGTGATTATGGTGTTGGGTTCCGAGGATGGTAGGTGGCTGGTACGGGCGAAGGGCATAGCTGGGTATGGATGGTCAGAGAGAGAGAGATAAGGGGAATATGATGATAGAGGAAGTGGAGTGAATTTAGGGTTCGATCGGGTTCTAATGGCGAGGGTTTTGGAGCTCCGATGATCGCAGGAGATGGTTAATCCTCGAAGATTGTAGGAGATGACAGTGGTGTTTCGGTCGTTAGTTATTTCCGAGAGAAATCAAGATGGCTGGAGGGGATAAGGGTAGAGGAGGTAGTTGGAAGAGATAGGCAGTGGACGGATTAGATAAGGAGGAGGCAGACGTTCGGCAGTGGGTTGCTGCATTGGGGGAAGAAGTTCACATGCCAAACATGTGGTTCAGCTATTGGGGGTCACGTGCTAAGCACGTGCAATAGAGTGGGGAGGAAGGCACATGCTTGGAATGTGAGGGGAAAAAAAAGAAGGGAGACACGGCTTGAGATGGGCAAATCAGACAGTGCCAGGTGGCATAGTGTTGACTAAGACTTTGACCATGCGTAAGATGAAAGAAAAGGAAAAGAAAAATAGATAAAAATTATCAAACGACTTCAAATACAAAGATGTCTAATAGGAAAATGTTTGTTTAAATGTGATCTACAATATACATGAAGGACTTATATGCTAAATTAAATGCTAAATATAAGATAGGATTTCTTTGCCGATATTTTATGTATATAAAATACCCTTTTTAGCTTTGAAATTTTTATTTGATTTTTTGATGATAAATAAATGCATCCAAAAATACCACATTATGTGAAATAATGTAATGGACTCAATTGAGTTTTTTTATTTTTATATGAATTATAAATAGGTTAAAAAAATTAGGGAGGTTAGTTATGTATAAGTAGATTAGGTGAATAATTTCAAGTCAGAATATGTTATTTGTATTACTTTTTGATTTTTTGGATTTTGGTTTTTATTTATTTTATTAAAATAATGAATGAATTAAAGAGATAAAAAAGAAAATAATTAAAATGAGTGAAATATGCACATGAAATGATGGGTCAAAATTAGCAAATATGCACAATGCACAATTAGGTCCCAAAATCCAATTTTCACAAATGGACTCCGAGTCTTTTGAATTTGGACATATTTGTATATATTAAAACATACATTAATTAAAATGTTAGTAGAGATCATTTGGACATTGTAAGAAAGAGATATCAACATTTTTTGTCTATCTGTCTTTAAATTAGGGTTTGAGATTATGTTGCATTTTTGCAAATTAGCATTTTTTAGGATTTTTCATGTATTATGGTTTGTAATACGTACACAATGAAATTGGTTTTATGTCAATTGTAGTTATAATGAATTAATTAAAAATGGATGAAGTTAGGCGAAAATGCATGGATGATTATGAATGCATTATGAAGTGTTAATTTAGGAAAATTATCTACATGTGCCTGAAAGTTAATTTTATGAAGTTAGCATGCAAATAAACCTAAATTCTCAGGACGAAGCTCTATTTTCAGCTAAGTAGAGTGATGAATCTCATATTCATCTACCCTTATACTTAAACCTTGCTCGTCCCCGAGCAACTAAAGAAATGCAGAGATGAAATGAGATTGGGTTCCATAACAAGATCATGACCAAAAGGTGAAACGGAGATAGACATGACCTTTGGATTATTAGTTTGGCATAACTCCTGTGAGAATTTTGGTTTTTTTTAAAAAAAGCCTCCAAGTTCTACACATCATTATAACTGTTTCGGCTAAGAAGTCATCTTCGATCAATCCTCTTCCCAAAGCATACCCCATGAACGTTGAACAACTATCTCATGTGCATGAAGAGCATTAGCTCTTCCCATCAAGAATACCATACTACCATGCAAACCTCTCCTCCAATAACTAGTCCTCGAGAAGTCAGGTATTTCCTTCTAAGTTTAGATATGTGTTGTATCCGCAATTGATGGGGGAAGAAGGTAGAAGAATAAGAAGAGAACTTGAGTGTGGCTAGTGTAGCCACATCTCCTTGTGAAGCTGTCTAGTTTAGTCAAGTCTATACCAAGATCTGCATGTTGTCTGAAGCTTGGACATTTTTGGTCAATATTTGGTAGTTGGCCACTTTTCATATGGAATTTTGGTTATAGAATCTATACCAAGTCTATACCAAGTCTATACCAAGCTCTACATGGAACTTTTGTGCCCCTATGGATATAGAATCTTTCTTTCCGCACATGTTTTGAGGTCTTAGAAAAATTGTGCCAGTAGTCCATCCCCCATCTGAAGCTTTATTCAACACGTACTCTGGTCTTTAGATATCCATGATACCAAAAGAGAGACTCACATAGTCTTACAACGCCCCATCTGAGTTGAGATAAGTGCATAGTATGAGTGTACAAATTAATTCCGTATTCCAGGGTCGTACCCAAAATGAGGCGAACAGGTTAGACACTAAGAGTCAAAGTCTGCTCATTGGCATGAGGAACTCGAGGAATTAAGTCAAAATCTCGAAGCTTTTAAAATCCTATTTCTCGGTGAAGTTTCGCTAAAAAGTAGGTCGATTAATCCAAGAAAATGCTCATCTCAGTTTCTGCTCATAACTTGATTTAGAACCCAAGGGCTTCACCAATGCAAATCCATATAATGATGGATGAAGTGCAGATGCAGAATGCAAACATTTTTTGTCATTTTTAAGGACTTTTTAATGGAAGCTTTTTGTGTAAAATGAATAAGAAGAGAAATTTCAAAATTGTTGTTGCACACACGATTTGACACAACAATGTTTGTTGCAATTTTTTAATATCTTTTTTTTTTAATTTTTAAAGAAACAATGTCTGGCCCAAGCTCAAATGAATAGTTGGATCTACTTTCAGCCAGTATGGCTATAAGTATGGACTGTTGGACGGCTACCAATGTTATTTCTTGATTGTGCCATATGTGGTGTCTTTTAACCATCCACTCTGCTAAGGGAGACCCTAGTTCCCTCACTAAAGAGTAGGTACTCATTTTTAAGCTTAAGAGTTAGAATTTCAACCAAAGAAAAGATTTTAATTTTTCTTTATATTTATGGTTTTTACAAGATTGTTACCAAGCAAGTAAATAAAATATTGACTTACGTAAAAGTACAAGCTATGGTTAAAATATATAAAGGGCATACATCCCCCTTAGCTTAGCGAGTGCTATCTCCTCAGAGCACAAGAAACGTAGAGAAGTAGTACCCTAGGCTAAGCATAAGAATGTTAAAAATAAAAGAAAATAGAAGTCGGCTCACCACCCATATTTAGGCTACGGATAGTCTAAGTATGGAAGAGGAGCGAGAATGGGGCAGACACGAGAAGAAGTAGATGAGAGGGTATATACAACGAGCATCAGGTCCCCCTGTACTTAGGCTCTGGCTAAAGTATAGAAGAAGTTGTACAAGGGAACCAACGAGATCTGAAAGAAGGTGCCAATGTTCAAGGAAGTTTTGGTCAGATTTTCATTTGGACATGTGGTGAGAGGGAATATGGAAATAAAGAACGTGAAGAAGAAGAACCCCAACCATCATAGGAGTCATCCTCAGAAGAATAATAATCATACGCAGAGGATCTTCAACCATTGTCAACAAAAGGTAAGTGTCCCTTGATAGCTCCTATAGTAATTTCACTTAGCTAGTATGCCACCACTTGATCAGATGAGGAATCTTCAGATGTCTCCTTGTTTCTAAGTTCAAATGAGACTTTCTTAGTCTTATTATTTCTAGGAGGATTGTCATAATTCTTTTTCCTACCAGAGGTAACGGATCTGGAAGTTGTGGCATCTATGGGTTCCTCGTCAGACGAATCACCATGAAAATTAACTCACTCCAGTAGGGTCATGGCACATCTCGGTAGTGTTTCCTCAATTTGAGTATGTCTTGCGTGCTTGTTCCTTGTGGTAAAAGATGTCACCTTTTGATGTTCCGAAGTTTTGGTGACATAAGAGATTTCCTGAGTGGGATCTTTGATCGGATCTAGTATTTCATGGATTATAGCCACCTCAAAGATTGTACGACTAAGATAACCATGATAATACTAATAAATATGGTCCAAATCCACATAAGCTCTTGTACCTGAGTTCCACATAGGAGCAATGCCAAGGTGGTTCTTCATAAAGGTATGATGAGACTTGAAGTTCGGTCCAATAATCGATTTCTCAAATGTTTCTCCTAGGGTTTGTGTCTGTGTTTCATGAGGAGAGGTCTGATCATGTGAAGTGATAGTCTCCTGATCATAATAGTCGGTTTCATGTTCGGTTGTCTTGGTTTCAGGTGTTTCAAAAAGAGTTTCATCATTAAGGTTCTGGTTCGGGAATGTTATGTCTTGAGACTCACAATTGATACTTGCCCCAACAACAGCTAAGAACAGCTTTCCCATAATATGGGAGACTCATACAATTCTCCTCGGCGCTTAATGTCCAAGACAATGAAGTCCATTCTATGTTTGATAACTTGGAAGCTCATGACGACTGAAATAATTCCTCTTGGTCTTTTTTTGAAAGGGTAAGGAAATTGAACGATAACTCTGGTCTTTTTAAGTGGTTCGAGTTCGAGTCGGTCAAACACTGACTTCAAGAGGATATTCAAGGTTGAATCGTCGTCAATTCAAACATGGTTAAATCCGGTGTTCTCAATTCACAAGTAAACCTAGATAACAGTTTGACTCTGCAGCTTTTGCTCTTTTTGGTCATCACCATTGAACTGACCATAGTGATTAAATGAAATTTAATTCTAGATCTCTTTCTGCCTGTCTACTTGGGAGATAATTGATTCTTCACAAATCTCTGAAGATCATGCACATATTATATGGCCCTGATTTATGGAAGCTCTATGATCAAACTTTTAAAAAATGCTTCCATATCAGTGTTGTCCAATTTTTCTGAATTTTATTTTTTTAATTTTGTTGGTATTTTCATTAGAGTCATTAGAATGGTCAGTAGACTAGTCAGTGGTGGGTGTATTTGTCTGAATATTTTGCACGAGAAATAACTCGGGTTCCCTCTATGTAGCCCTCACTCCTCATTAGGTGCTCATTATGTATTTAACCATTTGGATGGCATTATCAAGTTGTTCTGCCAAAGAATGAGGTTTATGATTGATTCGAGGTATGTCATCTGCCATCATCTCATGACATGAAGATGATTGACCGGACTCGACATTACATGACTCTGGCATGCAATCCTGAGCTGAGTAACAATCACATTCTACGATAGTGGAATGGTCGTGAGTTCTATTTCCTTGACTCTGGATCTCATAGATATGGTAAAAGGAAAATGAGTTGTTCGTGAGAGGAGAGTCCTCTCGAGTAGGGGATGGTTCAAGCAATGAATTCTCAATCATAACTGGGAATCATGTTTCGTTATCAAATTGGGTTATGCTCATATCCATCCTCAAATTTGCTTACTCCATTGTGTTTACATAATATTCATTTGTTTCTACTAGTGGTTCATATCGTGAATATTCAACCTAAAATGGAGTTGGGTGCGATGAGAGCAGAGTGTATGTTGGTTGGGGGAGAACCGATATAAAGAAAGGATTCTCCTGATATGAGAATGAAGATAAAGATGGTCGGATTCGATCGTGTAAGCACAACCCACAGAGTTTGGGTATGAATACAATTATTTTGACATCTTTGAAAGTGGAGGTGAAATGACTTACGAACCATGATATATGAAAGTAAGTGTAATTAGCTTTGAACACACACAATCCAATGCACAATGCAAACCCCAAAATTCACCCACTGACACAGTGAAGGCTATGAAAGATCATCTGATTATCTATTCAGTTTTAAATTAGTTATAAAACAAGATATGAGTCCACTTATGCAAGATTAAAAGGCGGGTTTTGGGCACTATCCCTAGGGATGTGTCCTCAACTCGCAACCGACACAATATATTCTGCGTACATGGATGGGGTTAATCTTCTACAAATACTGATATTTATTTTTATCAAGTTTTTAATTAGTCAATAATGTTAGCAGTCCCCTTATTTTAATTCAGTTGTCACTTTGAATTTGAGTGGAGATCAATACACATCTACACAGGAATTCCAATTTCCTTTAATCATATGTGAATGAAAATCGAGATAGACTCGAAAAAGTCATGCAACGGGAAAAACGATGATGAATGCAAAGTCAGAGTACTTACAATGCTTCCTTGCAATCTTTGTACATGATGCCTAACAGGAATTGAAATTTTAATCTATATGAATGCACCAGAAAACCGCTCCTACAATAAGAATTTCTATTAGCGAGTGATGGAACAATTTAAGTTGGTTAAATGAGATTTGTTCTAATACGTCTAATTAAAGTGAAAGTGTGGGCTTAGTCCTATGAGCACAAAAATAAACCTAGTAGCCCTAATAGCCGTGAAGCAATCCTAGGACTACATCAATCACCAAAAATAAGGGTCGATAGGCCAAGTGTCCAGTCCCGGTACAAGTGTAAATCTTGAAATGAAGACCACTGAAAATCCGCGGTTACTAAGTTATTATAAATAATTACAAAAATAAAAGTTGAACTCTCTCTCCAAAAAAACTTCTCCGCACGTCCAATAGCTCTAATTTTCGTCAACTTCCATGAAATCCTCTCCAAGTCCATTGGGTACCTCGTATGGAAAATAAGAAATCAAATTTTAGAGAGACGTTCATAGAAATATATATAAAGATTAGTAACAGAGAAATTATATGCTGAGGAAATTAATGAAGAATAAATACAAGAAAAATTAGGGGTTAGACTACCCGAGTTTGGGAAAACCTAAAATTCAAATTATCTACAAAATAATCCTAAATAATATACCTCCTGACAATGGCACCATTTGACAATCCCAAAATTACCATAGTTAATTATGTGGAATTAACGATTATTGTGCATTGTAGGATGGTAATTCGGATTAGTAAAAAATAATTAAATTAATTTGTTCAATTAAAGCGAGCATTCAATTTATTTTTTACTTGGGTATGTCGCAATGTCGAACTCGGGGAGGTAAAATGAGAGTTCATGATTAATAATTAAATAATCTATGAAATTAGGTTTTCAGATAGATGAAGACAATTTTTTATGTTTTATCTTATTCAAAGTTTTATGGATTTTTAATTAAAGAGATGTAATTACTTAGTCAAGGAAATATGATGTGTTGATTTTCAAAGTAGTATAATGCAGCTAAAATAATGTGATGAGAAGTTAATAAATGCAATTTTTTTATTTTTAAATGTTGCAATAGTGTTATGAAATGATTGTGCAAAGTGATAGTAAATATGGAGCAAGATGAACAAAGCTGCAACTAATCAAATAAAGTGAACCACCCTATCAATTTATATGAGAATTAATATGCCAATTAATATAAGATTGATTTCTCCATTAAATATCCTAAAATCAAGGCACAAATTGTTGAGTGAAAGAATGGATGAATATAAATAAAGACGCTAAAAATGAACAAAATAAAACCTCAATTAGTTAATGCCAAATAATTGCTAAAAAATAGAATCTGACCATTTAATTTGATAGAGGATCAAATCAGGATCAAAATGACACTGAGAATGTGAAAATAAGATAAATATTGTTTAAGATATGAATGATTCAAGTTTCATGGACCAAATAGTACATAAGATTAATAAAGCACATCGCAATTATACCACTGGAGAACTATTCTGTAATTCTGCAAACCCAGATGGTTCTTCAAGAAATTTAGGGTACGAATGTTGTTCTCTAAAGCTCTGAGGACGTCGACGCAAATTACTTAGCATCACGTGCATAGCACGTGTAACTAGGCCTTTTGGTAATTCAAGAAGAAAGCAGGGTTGTGATTATAAATCTTCCTCTCACGCATGTGGCTCTCGTGGGGACGAAGGCTCAAGCACAACCTTTCCTCCATGTTTCGACTTTCTTTGCTTCGTGTATTTACGAAGCACATGGCTTGGACCAACAGCTCAGGGTTAATCTGGGATTCTGTGGGACGTTGATCCGAATAATATCCTATGGCCCAATTTTTAGAAAAAATGAATGGCCTTGACGAGGCACCGTTCTTGATCGAACGATGCCTAGGGTAGAGAAGGGGATAGCTGATCAGCTCTTGTTGCGAAGCACGAACGACAGAGGAGAGTAGACCGATCGACACACGACCAATTGCTGTTACTGGTGCCGCTGCATTGGTGGAGGGAACTTTGCTAAAGAGGAAGGAATAATCATCAAAGGCTTGGTTGTGGCATGGACTGCAACTAACGATCATAGCCCAAAGGCTTTAAGTTGCTACTTTGTATTCAAGAGAGATGGGCAGACGAGCTACGGAAGCAGTGGTGATGGTCGGAGCGTGAATGATAGAGGATTGCAGAAGCTGAGGTCACCTGTAATTGGAATGGTAGTGGCCAACTCCGATCTTTGCCAACAGAAGAGCAATAGAGCTCCTCGAGACTTGGTTCATCTGAAGTTATTCAGCAGCAGTAAAGTGTAATGAAAACGCTTTGGATCTTGCCTACACTTCGGTCTTTGTCATGAAGGAGATGACCACTATTACCAGCCCCAATCCTACATGCTCTCTTGTATTGGTAGAAGAACCGATATCGGCGGATGCCAGTCGAAGGCTAATCAGGGATGTTCTTTAATAGGGAGAGTAGTCGGATCATTGCCTGATATAAAGGAGATGGTTGTTATGGCGTTGGGTTTCGACGATTGTGGAAGGATGGCTACGGGGAAGGGCATAGCTGGGGATGGATTGTCAGAGAGAGATAAGTGGAATATGATAACATGGGGAAACAGAGGGAATTTAAGGTTCCGATCGGGGTGTTAACAGCAAGGGTTTGGGAGCTCCCGGATTGCGTGAGATGGTTGATCCCAGAAGATTGGAGGACATGATAGTGGTTGTTCGGCCGTTTGTGGTTTGCGAGAGAGAGCGAGATGGTTGGAGGGGATAAGCCTAAAGGAGGTAGTTGGAAGGAGATATGCAGTGCACTGCTCGGGCTAGGAGGAGGTGGAGTTCTGACAATGGGTTGCTGTAGAGGAGGAAGAAGATCATGTTCCAGGCACATGATGGAGCTGTTGGGGTCACGTGCTAGGCACGTGCGTTGGAGTTGGGAGGTTGGCACGTGCTAGGCATTTGAGGCGAGAGAAAAGAAGGGGGCCAAGGCTTGTTGTGGGCAAATCAGATGGTGCCATGTGGTACAGAGATGACCTGGAATTTTACCAACATAAAATGCAAGAAAAGAAAAAGGAAATTAGATAAAAAATATCAAAAGACTTCAAATGCAAAGATGCCCAACATGAAAAATGTTTATTTAAATGCGATCTACAATGTATATGAAGGACTCAAATGCAAACAGAATGCTTAATACAAGATATGATTTCTTTGGTGATATTTTATGTATATAAAATACCCTATTTTTAGCTTTGAATTTTTTATTTGATTTTCTGATGATAAATAAATACATCCAAAAATACCACATAATGTGAAATAATGTAATGGAGTCAACTTAATTTTTTTGGATTTTTTATGTGCTAGAAATATGTTGGAAAAAATTAGGGAGGTTAATTATGTACAAGTAGATTAGGTCAATAAGTTCATGTCAGAACATTTCATGTTTATTGCTTTTCTTTTTTTGGATTATGGTTTTTATGTATTTTATGAAAATAATGAATGCATTCATGAAATTAAAAACAAAATAATTAAAATGAGTGAAATATGCACATGAAATGATGGGTCAAATTAGCAAATATGCACAATGCATAATTAGGTCCCAAAATCCAATTTTCACAAATGGACTCCGATTCTTTTTTAATTTGGTCTTGATTTGTAGATATTTGAATGCACGTTAAGTCAAAAGTAAGTAGAGTTCATCTATACATTGTATGAAAGAGATATCAGTGTTTTTCGTCTGCATGTCTTGAAATTAGGGTTTGAGATTATTTTGCATATTTAAAAGTAATAATTGTTTTAGGATTTTTCATGTATTATGGTTAGTAATATGTACACAATGAAGTTGGTTTTATATTAAATGGATTAACATGAGTTACTTAAAAATTCATCAATTTATGTGAAAATGTGTAGATGCTTATGAATGATTATGAAGCGTTAATGCATGCAAGTTTTTCTACAGGTGCCTGAAAATTAATTTTATGAAGTTAACATGCATATGAACCTAAATTCTAAGGATGAAGCTCTATTTTCATCTAATTAGAGTGATAAATCACATATTCATCAAAGGGTGATGGTGATTCCATGTGGCGCTTTGGACGGTTGATAAGGGCACCATTTCTGCTAATAAATGAACGATCTAGATTGATATGGGTCGCCTTTACGATCCAACGGCTCTCAGGGGTTTTGAAAGAACACCCCTAGAACATCCCACCGGTAAAATTTAATCTCTAATTTCTCCTCCGCATGACCTCCTCTTTTTTGTCTAAGTAGCTCTTCTCCTACCTGGGATCTTCGTGCATCATACAAGTACCTTCAAAGGGTCTAGAACTTGTAAAAGGAGCCCTAGAGCTCGAGCAGTTGGAACCTTTGTTCTTATGATGACTTGGTTCTTTAGATGCTCAATGTGATCGCGGACCCACATCAAAATATTAAGGGGGTTAAGGGCTATCTCCTCCACCCTCTACTAAAGCTACAAACGGAAGGGATGAGCTGGGAGATGGGAGCACTAGACAAGGTGACGGAGGGAGCTTCGGTGACTCTCTTCTATGTGGGAATCGAAGGGAAACAAGGGGTTATTTTGGAGAAGTGGAAAGGGAAGATATTCACAGCAGAAGGGACTCGGAACAGTCGAGGTTGATGGTGAATTTCATATTGGAGTTGCAAGCTCCGACGATTTTGAGTTTAAAAATTAAGCAAAAGGGACGATTAACAATAGAAATAAGAGCCTAATCTACGCTAAGGGACTATATGCAAGAAATAGAAACGTACCCAGCTCGACGAGCTCTAGAGCTCAGAGCATGTGAAGCTCAGTGGAGGAGAGGTTTGGTAAACTTGGATCTATCTCTATGCCACCTTATCCGTGTCTCAAATGGCCTAAGTTAATCTCGATGTCACCAAGAGCTTAAGGGTAGGTTCAACGGGGGTTACGATGGCCGAAAAGGGATTAAAACGGGAAATAATGGCGGAGGGGGTATCTTATTAGAATGGGTTCTGACCAAAAGAATTAGAAGATGGTGGTAGGATCGAAGGTTGTAGGTATAGATTCTCAAATGGGAGAGAGTCAAGGACTAAAGGGCTGTGGATTGGAGCAGGTCTAGAGGAAGATGGGGGTGATGGGTATGCATAATAAATGGGAGAAGTAGGGGGGTTAGAGGCTCTGACATGTCAGCTGGAGGAGGAAATAAATTTGACCCGTCGGTCAACAAACGAAGGGTCATGGTTTTTCCACGTCCACCAACCATGAAAAAGAATGGGAAATGATTTGTAAATTCAATTAAAATTAGGAAATGATTTTATTAATTTTTGATGAAAACATAAAAATGTTTGTAATTTAAGTATTTAGTTCTGATTTTAAATGTTTGTAATTTAATGTATTTAGTTTTGATTTTAATTTATTTTTACAGTTTTAGTATTTGTATGTTAATATTTAATTATACATATAGAGGTATATATACATATATTTTCTATATTTTATTTTAAATTTGTATTTTATATTTTATTACTATATACATGTAATTTATATATTTTTAATTTATTTAATTACATATTTAGGTATTTTTTTCTATTTTCCCTACTTTATTTGATCTTTTAATTAGTTATGTACATATATATCTTATAGGTATATATAGGTATACTTCCTCTATGTATTAAGGTATATTATTTATTTTATTTCATTTTTATTTTTTTATTTTAGTTTAATTATGTACATGTGTTTTAAATAATATTTTGAATTTTATGAAAATAAAATAAAGTGAAAAAATATAAAGAATAAATATGTTGAATATAATATGCAAGTATAATGCACAATGAGGGCCCAAAACCCAACTCTTGCATCTTAACTCCAAATTGAATGAAACCACCATTATTAAATAGATTAATAATTTTTATGAAAAAAAATTGTGAGTTTGGTCAATTTTGAATCTGTGTGGAGTAGATACAATTCTGTAAAGTTATCTTTACGGCTTTTTATTTTGTGTCCCAAGTGCGTTGTGCATTATTTTTTAATGAAATAATTTTTTTATTTTTAATTTGTATTTTTATGTAAAATATTGATGTTCAGAGTTTTATTATATGAGATTTAAAAATATGGAAATAAAATAGGATGCAAAACTATAATTAATGGCCTGTGAATTTAGAGCTTTTGAGAGTATTCTCTGTATACTTAGATGCCCTATCTCCCCCTGCTTTATTCCTTGTCAATTAAATCATCATGATGACTGGGTCTTGGGGGCAAGGGTAACTCAATGTTTTTAACATCTCACACTTTTTCTTTTCTTTAATCGTTTTTGGCAATACTATGATAATTTGTATATTATTTATACAATATTATTTGTGAATTATTGAGTGTTTATTTTCACAAATTAATGATATTTATATGCATTTAGCAAGGGAGTTGAGGCAAAAATGAGTGAATAAATGTGATGAAATGGAGATTCGTCAATGACCATTACTTTCTTCAAGAGGATGTTAAAACGATATCTCTCTTATTGCCTTATAGTGTGTCTTCATTATTCTGAAAGTTCTCTTGACGTAGGAGTGAAGTTGTGAGTGTCGGCGATTGAACAACTCTTCCCGCTTGGCATATGTCCTTCCCTTTTATGCCTTGAATTGTGGGACGTGTGCGATGACTCCTTGGTATGGTGCCAAGAAGGTGTCCATTTTTGTGTAGGCGCAATCCACTAGAAACTTGTATCCATGTGGAATAAAAAATCTAACCTCGTCTAGACTCCACCTCGGAACCTTCATAACACTCGTAGAACCTTCCCACTGTGCACCCACATAGAGAAACATGTAGTTGAAGTCAACGCAAGCCATGAAATTTTACAACAAAGTCCGGTGCTTGCTTCAAAACTTTAGAGCAATGTTGGCAAGCACATTCGCGGGTATTACCATCTCATCATCCTGAAACTACGATAGTCATTGCTAGCGCCCATTTAGAAATGTATTAAGGGGCCCATGTAGGGATCATAGTAGTGTGTAACTTGAAGTAGGGGTAGAAGTTTTTGTTGAGGCAAACAACATCCGGGATCGGGCAATCAGTGGATGGCATGTGTATGAAATGGTCATGGAGGAAGACTATGGGAATTAGTACATCGTTAAGATGCTCTGATATTGTATCCTCAGAATGCTGGAAATGCTCTCATAACACATGGTTCATGGCATTATGCCCCAAGTACTATAATAGTATACATAACTACTCTTCACCCTTAAGGTAGCGAGAATATTTAAGATCGAATCTCTCCTTTAGGCATGCATAGAGTCATGCCATTGTATCAGGTACATTTGAAACACCTCGTGCAATCTTCCCACGTGATCGATCAACATCTACTATATCCAGATGTGTCCTATCCCCAGAAATGTGTGTTTTGGCGCACGAGGAATGTAACCACCATTCCAATTTTCGTTCTCCTCCTCCTCCTTGATTAGTGCTCGGAGATAAACATGTTGAGCCTAATTATGTTCTATCTCATCGCAATTATGGACTCCAATACTTGCTTGGTTTCTCATAGAATGAGGAATGACGTTATTGCTTATTACTACTTCTGTATTAGCATAACTAGGAAGCAATATGATAAACAAGAAGCATAAGTTGTAAATAAATGCAATAACAGTAGTACAAATAGTCCTAGAACTACCAAATATGCTAATTAAAATAAAGGAAAAAGATAATACTATGACAAACATATGGAGTTAATGTCTTTTCGAACATGAATCTACTGTACTCGATAAGGGGAGAGGCATGAACTGCACTACGGCTTGAACTTAGACATATATCTACACTTATAAAACTTAGACATAGTTGCATAGCATTTAATCAAGACATGTAGTAGCAATTAAATGATAGTGAATAGTATTAAAGCATTTATAAAACAAATATAAAGCATTCAAACACAACATCTGAACACAGTTGTATAGCATTGTAGTGCAAACCACTAAACACAACATTTGCACACACTTATCATATATCAGTAGTATATAGTGTTAACATTGTAACATTTAAATTTAGCAATGTAGTGTAAGTGTAAGTCTGCTTGTGAAAACTTCATCTAACTTAAAACTAAAGTGTAAAGATTACAATATATGTGTAAGTGTTGTTGTGAACATCATATGGTGTGCAGATAGCATTAAAGTACAACCAAATAAAACTATCAAAAGCATAGAGTTCAACCACTATTGAATGTAAAGAAATTGTGCGGTTGAACAATTATTAACAACTACGTAGAAGCTCTTAAAAGCAATAGTTCATGGAGAAATAAAAAATGGGAAAATGTGTAGCAAGGCTCAAACAACCAAAACATAGTAGTAGTTAAGCAACAAATGTGCAACAACTATCAAACACCAACAATACATAGCACCACCAAAAAAATATAGGATCAATTGAACCAGCTATTATTGCAAATTTAAAAAATACAATGATTTCATTAATAAAAACTAAAAATATAAAGTCATTTCTTTTTTACTAAACTAGTTTTAGTGATTTTTATTTATTTTTATCAACTTATTTAATAGTGTATATTATTTACATACTTAGTTTATAAGTTATTATAACTATATTTTAAGTATCTATATTTTTATATTATTAATTATGTATAATGCCATATTTAAATTTTATTTCTTTATAACATTAATGAGTAGATATATTCATATTTTTATGGTTTTATCTATATGTACAAATCAATACATATCTTTAAAATACAAGTACCTTATACCTATATATTTAGGGTTTATGAATACTTTTTCGTACTTTTTAGTGCCTTTCATTTTTGTTTACTTTGGTATAGGTGTTAAATAATATGTACAATCATTTAAAGACATAAAGAAATTAAAAAAATAAATAGTAAATATGTTGGCTTATATATAGATGTACAAGTATCATAGTCCACATATTAGCTAGCTTTTACATCTTGGCTCCAATTCCAATGAAACTACCTCCTTTTATGGATAATTAAATTTGAAATATAGTGGAAGTGTGTATGATTAATTTGGAGTTCATATGAAGAAAATTTTAATCAATGATGTCATGTTTATGGCTTTTTCAACTGAGCATACTTACTTGTGCAAGATTCCTTTTTGCTAATAATTTATTCTTCTCTATACATTATTATGTTCATGTCTTGTGTTGAACATATTATTATTTGAGTTGTGTAAGCTTGAGATATACACAATGTATTGTATACCTAGGGTTTCTAAGATTTGCTATGTATTTATGTACATTATTTTGCCCTATCTCCCCCTACTTTGTTTTTGGTTGACCTAATAAATGTTTGACTAGGTCTCATGGTTCAGGGTCAATCGGTATCTTTGATACCTCCTTTATTTTTCTTTTCTTAGTAATGAATCTTTTAAATCACCTTCATAGGAAAATCATTTGAAATCAGAAGAGGATGTTGAAATCAAATCTATCTCACCAGGCGAAGGTCGTCCACGATGAGAAAAGTAGAGAGGAAGGATTGATCGGTGTAAGACCATTCCCTAAGAAGGAAGTGAACTTGAACTCAAGAAAAGGGTCAACCTGAGTCAAGGGAGGTCTTGGTAAAGGATATGATATGATCCTTAAGCGCATCACATAATCGTAAGGATTGTATTGTATGCGATCGGGAGCGACTAATCGTACTAGTTGCTCGAGGTAGCAGAAATAAAAAAATCTAATCGATGAAACCACATGATCCTAAAAGATTATGGAAGAATCCTCAAGTTCATCATGGAAGCGCGCGGATTGTATAGTATATGATCAAGAGCGACTAGTCACACTAGTTGCTCGGTGCAGCAGAATTTAAATTTTTTTAAATGATGAAACCACATGATCCAGGATCATGTATTAGACATTTCATCTAACCACAAAAAAGATATAGGAATACCCCTGGGAGATTGGTTGCGATCGATCCTCTAAGGGAAGAGACTTCCTATCTCATGTTCGATCCGTCGGAGGAGATGCTTGCGAGCGCGGGGATGAGTCGCATGCTTCTAGCAATCCAAGTTGATGATCCAAGCAATGGATATCCTGATCTCATCTTAATACCTTCTTCACAAGTTCCACGCACCAAAGAAGACAACGATCCAAGAGTGGTTAAAGTGAGAGCACAACGGCAAGGTGACAACGAAGGTGTCCTTCTCTATGTGAGAGTTGACGGCGACTCGAGATGAGAAGGTAGAGGGCTGGCATGAGAAATGAGAAAGAGAGAGAGTCACGATTGTGTAACTCGAAGAAAAGGGATGCCTCTTCTTATATACGTTTTTTGGGAGTCCGTGGACAACACACAATAAATGGGTGAGATTGATTTGTGTTTCTTTCAATGGATTAGATGCTGTTGTAAAAAACACAACATAAAATGATTTAGTTTAAATTACTTTATATCGATAAATCAACATAATTAATTTCAATTTAAAAACACTTCGACTAGAGAAGAGATAATGAGGAGACCAAACTAATCCCCTTAAGGGGGGGGGGGCGACAACTCTTCTCCACATGGAGATAAGTGGTCTTCCACTCTTCTTGAGCGAAATGGTCAATCTCCTCTAATTATCACGAGATATCATTATCTCATGATATCTCTTTAATTTACTACAACTCTTGTTGTAAATATTTTTCACAAAAATAATTCACAAATATCTTGTGAAAAAATATCAATCAAGCCATTGAAATTATGTGAATCTCATTCACAACCCAAAACAAAATGTAATTACATTTCAATTAATAATTCAATGTGAATCCAATTCACATTAAAGATTAATAAACAAATATAAATCACATAAGTCTCTCTCACTCTCTAATATATTATAAATCGTATTTATAATATACATGGATAATTGGATAGTTCTATCCACATTATCCATATCCACTATAATTAAATCTCATTTAATTAAATTGGATAGTCATTCTCATGCATTCATATAATGTGAATCAAGTTCACATTATGCATGACAATTAAATCAAATATAATTATCCATTCCTCAATGCTTAGATATAATTCAACTTTAGAATTATTCCTTAACTCTTTCAAGAATAATACGCTTTCTCTGCAGATACTTGGAGATAAGGACATGGCGATTGTATTGTTCCATGTATAGTGACTTGGATATTGAGATCACATCTCATATCCAAATCTTGCGGACCTCCCATAGATGCTTGATTAAATCAAGATCGCAGATCCAATTTTCTCATTACATCTGAATCACATTCAAATCAATGTCCATCAGTTGGACTAATATCAGATTACTTCTCTATGAGAGGAGTCACTAAAATCCAGACCTGTTTCATCACTCCCTTGGAATGGAAGCGTCATGGTTATACAATCGTTTATGCACATCACCCTCAGGCATTCCTAATACATGTACATCTTGCATACTTGAAGACCCATAATAAATCTGAAGTTTTAGATCTCTTTTAGACTATCTCCTTCGGGATTTTATCATTAAGGATCTCATTCGATAACTGGGAGTCGGTATCCATCATATACTTTCCAAAAGCATGTATCATACCTAGGTGTTGATCATATACTTTCCAAAAACATATACCAAACCTTACAAAATCAGTCAAGCTTCTAAAGCGAGACGACCACACGTGGAATTTGATTCTCCCCAATATCTAATGAGTGAGCTCATGTCTTCCGGTTCAGTAATGAACTTGTATGATCCCTTTGAGAGATCGTATTACTCATATGCCCTTGCATCCACACCAGCATGCCGGTGTATAGACCTTGGTTAGGTCATCAACCTATTGGTCTACCCAATGTACATACTCAGACATATAGTAACACATATGTCTCCGGTTAGAGGATACATGCCTTTATTATGACAGCATACAACAAAGGACTTTGGTTATCTCGATCTCGTTAAGTCAACTCTTTGACCTAACTTATCTAACACCTCCGAAACACTATTCCCATGCAGAGGACCTGCATCAAGTGGTCGGTTAGATATCAGACAAATGAGAAAGGATTGTCATCTCCTACTCAGGATGGAGATCATCTCCTAACAATCATTCGACAGTGCTTGATGAGTCCTCAATCTAACTCTTTCTATATTCAACGAAGCACTAGCTTCTACGATTCAATAATTGAATCAACAGTTGTAAGATCATTAAGATGTCCATGGTACATAACCCTAATTACACTAAGGACCTATTATTCAAATTAGTTATTCTACATTTCAGATCAGGGATAAATATTTGCAAAAACATTTATTCCTTAATGGCTCACCAAGGGCTCACATATCCAACAATCTCCCACTAGCCCAAAGAGCCATTAATGGACTAATCATTTAAGTACACACTCATGTGACAATCATAGGCTATTTAGAAAAATAGCTAGGTAAGCTGATTAGTCACTTTGTTCCTAAGAGACCACGCCAAGACCTTTTACGACACTTGCATATCCCTATTAACAGTGCTGACATCCAATGCGAATGTTGCTCCTATGCAACCAATACTCAGTTTTGTTAGTTATAGTATCCTTGACACTACATCTCAATAATTATTATAACTATTATGTAATTTCTATCCTTATCCGAATATCCTTATTCCTGAGATCTCTTTCTCCTAAGGTATCCGTAGTTAAGACCTTTTAGATTTCAATCTATTAAGTCTTACACTTTTTAAGATAAGACTTAGATATTACTATCTTCGAAGTCTTGTCATCTATGAAGATATTTTTTATTGCAATCAAGTATTTTATTTCCATAGTAGGATTAGTAAGAATTTACTACTCCCACTACGTGGCAGACGTCTGGCTTTTGTACACATCCGGCATACATCTGGATTCTCATAACTAATGCACAAGGGAAAGCAGTTCTAGCATTTACTTCCTCAACTCTTTGAGGTGCTATCCCTTCAGATAGGTCAGTACCACATCTTAAGGAAAAAAACCCTTTCTTGGAATTTTCCAAAAAATTGGAATATGTCCAAGGTGTACCACCAATGTGATGGTTCCAACACCCTTTTCTCCTTGCTTCCGAACACTTTCAGAACTAAGAGGTTTTTTTGAGATTATATCTCAAGGTATGGAATTGCCAGTCTATAAAACACTTATTATTATCCTAATATCATTCCATACGATTAGGATATTATCTAAATTTAGCACGATAAACACAATGACCCTCCCACTAAGCTTCACAAGGTTCATCAAGATTCTATCTGAAATCATAACATTTATGATTTCATCAGATCCAATGTTCCAACTACAAGAAGCTTATTCGAGTCTGCAGATGGAATTCCTAAGCTTGCACACCTTGCTTTCCTCAATTGTGAAGCCTTGAGGCTACTTCATATGAATAACCTCGAAGAGGTATTCACAGAGAAATGCAATATTATCTTCCATCTTGAACATATCAAAGTCAAGCTATGTAGATATATTTCACAATATTCTGATGGCTTTAAGCAAGGTCACTTAATAGCAAGTCTCATCGCAAAAAATGTCTTCTCTCCGGTGTGTAGCTCATGGATACGAGTCATGCTTTCAAGGACTCTAATTTCTCATTAGGTTCCCTCTTTCTCTTGAAGATCCATTTACACCTTAACGAGTTTTACCCATATAGGTGGATCCTTGAGGGTCATATACAAAACTTGCATACGAAATCTACTTTAGACTTAATTGCTAACTTCCATCTTTCTATGTCATGATCTTCAGAAGCTACATCACATGAAGTTCGATCAATGTCAGATTTCTCTGACACATGGAATCCATCCTCAAACTCGTTTGAAGAGGTATTAGTGTTTCATCTTTAATTGTCCTTTTAGTTTCCAATTTCAGGAGCCTTATTATCATCTCAAGATTAAATGAGTTCCTTCACTTTATTTTCATCTGGATTCTCAAGAGAGTCATCCTCTAAGAATCACATCCTTAGAGATGAGATCTTTTAAGAATGTCAAGGTCATAAAGTAGGTATCCGATACCAATCTTTATTTTCCTAATGAAGTGGCACTCTCTTATGCTAGATTCCATCTTACTAGCATCCATGGCAAAGTTATGGACCAAGCAACCTTTAATCCTCAAGTGTGCAATAGTAGGCTAGTGTAGGATCCAAACCATAGCTTATGAGGATGCAGATTTAGATATGCATGTAATCTCATTAAGGATATATATTACCGTCATATATACCTTGGAAAGTAAAAGGTAATTATGCTATGATTCATC
The DNA here is from genome assembly GCA_037367405.1 of Ottelia alismoides. Lineage (NCBI taxonomy): Eukaryota > Viridiplantae > Streptophyta > Magnoliopsida > Alismatales > Hydrocharitaceae > Ottelia > Ottelia alismoides. The sequence continues at coordinate 487,735 of JAZKJV010005585.1, read as the reverse complement.
ATTGATCAATCATGCCATACTTGATCCAATTGTATCTCCCTACAACTCCATTGAGTTTAGGTGCATTAGGAGGAATGAGATTGGAATGAGAATTCCTTTATCCATAAGGTATTCTTTGAATTCATCTAATAGGTACATGCTACCTAGGTTAGATCAAATTCGTTTCGTCCAAACCAAAATTGTGACATCTTTGAACATTTCAAAGGTTTCTAATGTGAAGGGAAGAAATCTCTTATCACTTATAATCATCAAACGATATCACATATGATCAATGTTTATTACGATATAGATGGTCCATATATTTTAATATGTATGAGATCTTGAATATCTTGACATCTAAGACCATTACCAGAGAAGGGTGTATTAGACATTTTACTTTGAATCTCTATTCATGAGTATTTATGTTTTGATCCTTTAGACAATCTAAAGATCAATATCTTACTAGTCTATTCATTTCATCCATAGACATATGTTCAAGATTTGACGCCAGATCATTGTCAAGTGATCTCTATCCTCCTATTGAACTTGTTAAGGTTTAATTTCAGTATTAGAAATGATAATGAACCATTCATTAATTTTCTAATTTAGTAGAGTCCTCCAGATGTCAAATTACTATTTGAAATATATCCATCATATTTATGATAGGTCTATTCCAGAATTCTTGTTTATTTCCAACATTTAGAAATAAATAATGAGTGTATTCTAATATCCAGGTCATAGAGACATTCTCTAAGATTAAGGGCTCTGCCACTGAAAAATGAAGTCTATTTATCCAATAGAGGTTGTTGTAACAATTGCATCAACATCCATGTGGATGACTATTAAACCTTAAGATCAAATTTTCTAGTCTTCTAAATTATATGCAACCAATTGGAAGTGTTATTAGAAGAATGAGATACAATGATTATACTTTTAATATTATCAAATAATAAATTTAATTTCAATGATTAAATGTAAATTAATCTGATGCACTATCCGAGTCCTTCTCTAAGGATCCTAGATAGACTTGATAGTCATACTATCAATACATCAGCTCATTGAAGTATTGGTATTTATCCGACCCTTTGGATGTCATATGTGTTTTGAAACCATAGAAGTACATCCAACTCTTTGACTTTCGTTCTAACTTGGGTCCGACCTATACTTCCACTGTGCTCCTTTCATCTCTAAACAACAATTGCATAAGACAAAGGATCTCTTATGTTAAATTCAAAAGATTTCAATATAAGAGTATTTCGACATTTAGACATGCTTCATTTAGTTTATATAATATGAATATTATGAAGTTTCATGAATAACTAGAGTATAGATAGTATAATGATGACACTCATCATATCTACATACATCTTAACTCTTAAAGACTTAGGTTCAGGTAGGTACTCAAACATTTTGAATACATCATCTCTTATAGAGCTACCATTCTACAGTGATGCAATGAACCATGTCATTCATGATTAAATGTCAAGAGCACATATGTACGCCAGAAACATCTTCTTAGATTTAAATGGATTATTTTACAATTGCGATCATCATCGACATGTCACTTCCAAAGTACATTCGATGAGAGATCAAGATTATAGAGACATACAAACCTTAGGTTGTTGTCCTCTTGTCTATTTAATTGCCATTCCTCAATATTATGAGGAAATTTACATATTGCAACCACATACATTATGTGTCCAACCGCAAGTATAATAGCTTGATCATGGATCCAATCCCCGATATTTTACTGGTTATTATTGAGTATAGTACTGAGTGGGTTTAATGAAGATTATTTGAAATAAGAAATTTGCATAAATATATATACACACATATTTTTACTTTGATTTAGGAATTTTATATCAAAGTTGTCTTGCCTTGTCAACATTGAAAGTTCATTCCCTTGATCATTTTCAATGTGAGTGATATACATAGCATTATATCTCAAGCAATATCTGTGATCTCCTTCCTTATCTTTTTCACATCCCAATAATATTTGAAACTGTAACTCCAATAAAGAGAAGCGGGAACACATTCCTCCTTGCAAGTCCAACTTGCATTTCCCAATTCGGTCTTTAACACCCGAGCCCACCACCCCTAAGGTGATGTTGACCAGTCGTTAATTGAACCAACCGTCAACAGGATTAGAACTAGCTATGCGCAATCCAATATCGCCCCAATAATATGAGGAACCGCTATTGAGGTAACAACGCATACGAACTTACTCTTTTGAGAAGTAAAGAGCCTGATCCAGATGCGCTTGTATGCAGGCGCTGTCACTTCGGACAAGCATCTCCTACATACAATCCCTGGCGACGGAACCCTTCGCCTTGGCAGGAGACCATGGATGTCACTTATGTGATCCTCCATATTCAAATTTAAATTAATTAATGTGAATCATATCCATGTAATTAATTCTTCCAAGGGAAATACACATCTATTCATAATAGAGTGTTTTAATTTGGATATAATTAATTCAATCATATTAATATTAATCCAAATCAATAAACAAACTTTATTGTTACTTGAAAGAATGTTATTATCTCAAAGTATGTATTAATTCGAATTTTAATAATTAGAAAAATACACCGTGATCTCTCCTGCATTATCGATGAATCCCTAATCATCACTCTTTATTCTTTTATTTTAGCTATTTATCTTGAAAATGCATCATGTAAATAGATGTAAATACAATCAGTTAGTATTATGCATGCATTTGTTAATATTACATAATTAGCATGTATTTGTGCAAAAATAATAGAATAAAAGAAAAAAAGGATGGAGGTATTTAGAAAAAATACAGAGTGACCCAAACCCCAAGAGAATATCAGGCATTGACCTTATCCCAAATAAAATAAATAGAGAGAGATAGGGCCCACTCTATATTGTACATATTATTTATGTAATTAAATAATTATTTTTGACAAAATAAAAATAAAAATATTCTTCTTACCTCCTTGTATATAGTCCTAAAACTAAAACAAAAATCAGAAAAATAAAATGAAAATAAAAAGAAAATCCACTTTCCCTTGTACAAAATACATGTATATATGCTTCATTCTCTATTTATTATATACTTGTAAATAAAAAAATGAAACAAAAATTATTTTATACTCCATAAAGTATGTTGTAAATAATTAAATATAATAATTGGGGTATTTGTGTTTAAATAATTGTACAAAATGCATATGTATAATATACCTATATATAATACACTATATTGTATAAAGATTAATTTATTTTTCAAAAAAAATAAAAATCATAGAAAAATAGTTTGAAAAATAACAAATATTTTTCATTTATATATGTTTTGATTAAAAATCACTTATTATTTTTTATTGAATTTATAAGTATTTTGTACTTGCTAATTTTCTGATTGGCCGGCTGGAGGGTTGACCGTTGATCAACTGCTCCTCCCCACCGGGTCAGACTCGGATCCTCTCCGTCGAACCATTTTCTCCTAATTTTCCTAATCGGGTCATGCAACCCCTTGCCTCGATTCTTCACCCATGGTCTCTCCTTGGATCCAGGACCCTCGCGGATCCCTAGGAACGTGCGAATCTTCCGAGGGTTACGTACCCTCGCCTGATTCCTCCAGCCGCCTGGGAAACCCTTTAAATTCTCTTCTCCGCCTCCCAGTAGCAGCATCTCGTGCCTCACACCTCCCCTCCTCCATATCCACCTCCGGTTAAGTTACAACTGCCTGAGGATTACTTCGGATCGAAGCTTGAAGTAGCAGCCACACTGCTCAGCCTCGTGGAAAGCGTACGTCGTCGCGATCAGCCTCTCGACCTTTCACAGCTTGGTAGAGGCCATTACCTCGCCGTCCGCCTTCGCCTGAAGCTCTAGAGCTCGCCTAGGACCTCATGTACCCACTGTTTCCTTCACATTTTCCAATTCGCTTCAATCATTCCATTCTCGCCACTGCGTACTCATCAGCTCTGACCAGCTGGTCAGAGCCCTGTTATCCAGATCCACCCACTCTGATCGAACCCCTGACACATGCTACACCTTGCACCATAGCTTGATCCCCCTTAGGCTCGTCCCTTAGGTCGAGATTAAGGATCTAATCTCCTCTATCACCTCTGCCGAAGATCGACCTTCGCCCCACGTCGCTTCTTTGCCTTTTCGTTAGAATAACCCTCGATCGGAGCTTCACCTCGAGTCAAGCCTTCCTTTGCAGGTGTTCGTGTGCGTTGGGATCTCCAGTTCCATCCATCGGAGGGCTCGCTGGAGTAGCTCCAGGTTACCTTCGCCGTCACGCACATCTGATCGTCAGCTCTCCCATCGGTCACGTTCAGTCAACGCGAAGGACTTCCATGATTGATCCTGCACCTCCCGTTAGATCATCGGAGCCAAGGATGTCATCCTAGGCTCTGGTAAACCTCGACTCGACCCTGTTCTTCTAGACCTCTTTAGCACCGTTTGATTGGCCTCCCTCCTCCAGATCAAATCCAAGCAGCCGACGGGAGCAACTTTAGAGGCTGTTAGATCTGACATCTGATGCATCTACGCCCCATGTCCTCGACAGCCTTAGGCATCAAATCTGATAGTTGCCACATCTGAGCCGCGCGTTCACACGCCTCCAGCGGCCACCACGTGTCCCCCACACGCACCGCACGTGCCTGCGAGGGTATATTACATTTCCTTCAATGCACTTTTTTTATTTTATTTTGTAGTCTATTAAATAAAGTAGTAGTTCAGACTTTTTGCATATTAGTCCCTGAAGTTTGTAGTATTTGCACTTTAGTCCTCTCAGTTTGAATACACGTGCTGATTACATGCATTGTGGTGTTTTTGCGTATTCTTCCTGGACTTTGCGAAGATTCTGATTTGAATGAAATATTTTATGTGTTTGTATTTTTACCCCTGTGCATGGTGAATTGAGCATGTGCGTTATTTCGTGAGCTTTTTGCATTGATGCCCTTGGACATTATATATATGTTATTGTTTAGTATAGAAACTTAGAATATTTGCAAATAGGTCCCTGCAACCTGTGTGCTTTGATTTAAATCAAATAATTATCAAATTTACTCCAAAATTTCTCCAAAAATTATCATTAGCTCATGCTAATGTGTATTATTTTTGGTAATTTGTGTGACGTTGTTTGATTTTATTTGGTATTTTCGAACAATAAAAAACTCTTAAAAATGTGTTTGTCTATTTTATAAAATAACAAAAATTATAAAAATACCCCTAAAAATCTATAAAAATTGATATGTATTTGTTTTGGTTTCTTTTAATTTAAGTACCATCTTTGTTCCATTATCTTTATAAAACCCCTAAAAATCACAAAAGACCAAAAATATCATAAAATTTTTCAAAAAATTCTAGAAAAAATGAAATTCCAGATTCTGTAATTAGGTCTTTTTGTCTACTTTTTCATAAAAATAGCCATCAGGCCTTTCTGGCAATTTTAGTATTTTAATCTTGGCTATTGGTCACGACTGAACATTGTTCTTCTGTTTTGTGTTTATTTTATTTTTAGGAAATGATATAAAAATCTGAAAAAATCTCATAAAATCAACAAAAACACTTGCATATTTTAAAAATATAAAAATATTTTTTATTCATAATTTTTGAGTTTTTTAGTCTTAATAAAAAATGTTGAAGTTTAATTTCCTTTATCTTTCTATTCATTTTCTTATTAAAAAATATAAAAATTTTGCAAATTAAAAACCATAAAAATATGCCTTTTCTTTTCAGCTTTCTAGACTACTTCGTAGGCTTCGCTCGTACTTTTTGTGTTCGACCCTGATCGCTATACCAGGTTAAATAAATAATGGTGACCACTTCTCTCGATTTTTGAGCTTGATTATTTATTTGTTGTCTTATTTTTCTTGTTGAGCCCGACTCGGGTGGTTGAGGTCGCAACGACCTTTGATATCACTTAGCCTCGATCGCTTGGCCACTCAACAGAATGACACAGTTACCGGGGATCACGAGTTAGTAGTCTGTTTTCACTTTTCCTTTCTTTTAGATTTATTTTTGTTCATTTTTATCCTCTATCCGTTTTAACCTTTTTCTGACTTATTTTTGTTTCTCTTTTCTGTGCGAGAGACCGCCCGAGGTTGTTGCGGCTTTTGGTTGGAGGACCCACGCTCGAAGAGGAGTAGGAGGACAGGAGGAGCGTAGTTATATTAGATAGAGTAGTTAGTTTCTTTTGAGCACATATTATTATTATTTTAATAACACAAGGAACTTGTACACTTTAAACTTGGCTTTCATCGGGGTCTGTTTCACCGAGCACCGGTATGCTCTGGGGTCCTCACCGCGGTTTTCACTGGTTTTGATTTCTCTTTTTTTATTTTCTTTTGATTCTCAAAGAATTTGGCCCTTAGCTTCAGGACTTTTGGTGATTGTGCCGTAATTGATTAAGGGCCAATCCCTAACTATTGCCTGCACTTATAGTTCGTAATTGGACCTGATTAATAAAATTAATAAAAAGTTAACTTGGTTGCTAGAGAGGTCACGTGTCGCTAGACGTCATATACAACACGTGCAAGATCCGTTGTGACGGACACCGATCGTCATCAGAGACCGGACTCCGACCTCTCTCTCTCTTATCAGTTAGCTACAGTTCTTCGCGATTAGAATTTGCTCATCTAAGGTCGTTTTCTTCTTACATCATATAGGATAGTTTTATTTCTATCTTTTAATTTATGCATAAATCACCCTGTATGTAGAGTGCTGGAGTCAGGTACACATTTCTTACTTTGCATGCATCATTGTGTTTAATCGCCCATCGACTTTTTCGACTTCTCCCCTCTATTTTTGGACTTTAATAATCAGGAGACCGAAAAATTCATTAGGTTTTGTTTGCTTATTGGAAAATACCCAAAAAACGATAATCATAAAATTGGGACTGCTAAACAATCTTGACCATAAAAGACACTCTACTTAAAATTCTATCTTAGGAGAGCAATCCCCTTATTGTTTGGTTTGCTTGCGCGAGAGAGTGACCCGCACACTAGTTTAGGGCTATACTCTAACTTTCATAAGACTTTTGGTCTTGGGGTTAGTCGTTCTCCAGTGAGGATCGCTCCGATCTCCGGTAAAGCGGGCCGCGATATACCTAACAGTGCAAGTTGATCAGGTAGCTGGTGAACGACCCACAACTTGTACTGGTTGGGAAAGATCTAACTTTGGGATTGGTCCAGTCTCATGAGAGTATCAGGTTCCTACCAGCTCGCTTAATCGCCATGCTAGATAGAATTTCACCTACATAAAAATTGACAAGATAAAAGACCGAGCCTTTACGGTCGACAACTCTGTGTTGCGTAGGTGAATTGGGGGGTTCTTGATTGCGACTGCTGATCTTGTTTATTTCCAGATCCCATCCACCTTTTTCTACATCACGATGATGGGTCGGAGATCCTTAGGAAGCCCTAGGTTGCTCCGCTTTCGAGCACTCTACCCCATTCATCTAGGCTGGTTCGCGAGAGACTAGACCCGCTCTCCAAACCCGAGTTCGATTCCACCCTATCCCCCCTCGACCACCTGACTTGCCCTAGGCTACCCTTGTTAATTCATATGTCTTAATGATCAAATTAAATTTGTCGTTCGTTGCAGTCAGGCAATCGAGAACTTGTCAAAAACTACTCAGATTTAATTTTTGATTAAACGCAAGCAGTTTATTTATTTTACTTGGGGGAGCCCAAGGTTGAACTCAGGGAGGCAGCTTTCTCCTTAGGTAAATTTTAAGATAACTTTGATGTCAGGTTTTCAGGAGAATATTTTTGGTCTTTTTTATGCAATTAAGGAAAACACAATGCAATTTCAAGCTAAATTTTAGGTTAAATATGAAAGATGGTCAAATGAAGTCTAAAATTAATAAAACTTGGCCAAAAGATGATATCCAATGAGACTAAGCTATTACATATTTTTTTGAATTTTTAGACTCTAGATGAATTAAATATGAATTTAATATAATGCAAGGTTGTTTTTGTAAGATTAATTATAATAAATACCAAAGCACATTATTTTCATATATAAAAATTGTCCTAGATATATCTATATGAGAGGAATCCAGGAAAATTAATAAACCTAAAAAATGATGTCCTATTAAAAATCAATTAGGAAAAAGACTATTCAGGCATCGTGATACATACAAATGGTTTGATTTTTGGGCACATTATTGAACAACTTAAACTAAACGTAATATGGTGATTTTTGGAGGAACAAATAATTTAATAATGAATTCAAATACATAGTGGGCAAACTATGTCAAATTTCACAAGAATAATATTATTAAATTATATGAAGCTCACAAAAATGACACGTATTACAAAGATAAAGGACAAGTTACTCTACAAAATACAATTTTTGGAATTTAAAAATAATAAAAAATGAATGCCTAGTTATTTGTGCAAACACAAGGACTACATTGTAAAATAGGAAATAAAATTGCTTAAATTAAAATATGTGTATAGAGACTAAAGTGCAAATACTTATAATGCTAGGGGTATGAATGCAATTTGTCCACGGGAACATGTACGCCTCATGTGACGCACCTCTGAACAGCATCTTACTACCCTTGTTAATTTAATTCAATTAATGGTCGAATTAATCGTCGTATCATTCGTTGCAGTCGGATAATAAGAGCTAATCAAAAACCACTTCCAATATAAAATCAATTAATTTCAAGCGGCAATTTTACTTGGGCAAGCCCCAAGGTCGAACTTAGGGAGGCACTTGTCTCCTTAGGTAGATTATAAGAAAGTTCCAAGGTCTGATTTTCAGAAGGTCATTTTTTTTGGTATTTTTCAATGTATTTTATGCAAGAAGGAAAAGACACATGCAAGATCAGGCCAGTTTACAAGTTAATTTAGAAATATGGTCAAATTTATTCCAAAAATTATGAAACTTCACCAAATGGTGAAATGCAATTAAATTAAGCTATTCTAATTTTTTTTGGATTTTTCTGACACTAAATGAATTTACTAAAAATGAATGCAAAGTGATTTTGACTAAATTAATTTTAATAAATACAAAATCACAATATTTTCAAATGTAAAAACTATCCTAGATAGATTTAAGTGTGAAGGATTCGGGAAAATTAATAAACCTAAATTTCTATGTGAGATGGACCTATTAAAAATTAATTAAATAAATCACTAAATGATTTATTCAGGCCTCGGGGTACGTGCAAATGAGATGATTTTTTATACACAATGTGAACTTAAGTATCATAGGTCTAATGTGAATTTTTGGTGATTTTTGGAGTAAGCAAGAAATTACTACAAATTAAAAGGCATAAATGGGCAAAATATGAAAAAATCCCACCAACTAATTAATAATAAAATCCACTTTTCTTACAAAAATATGTTAAGTGTCACAGTCAGCTTCTACTCTGTCTATTGAACATATGAAAGAGGATAAATTAAGCTACACAATGCAATTTTCAAACTTGAAAAATGATTTAAAATGAAGTCCTAATGATGCGTGCAAAGACAGGGGCCTAAATGCAATTACAGGAAATAAAATTGATAAAAATAAACGTGCTGACAGGGATGTATATGCAATTACCTATAATGTTGAGGGGGTGGATGCAAATTTCCCACAGAATACGTGCTCCTCATGTGGGGGCTCCTGGTAGAGACTAGAACGAAAATATGGAAACTTCTAGGGGCCTCGCTTCAAATTACCCAGGCCGAACATGCAGACCACATGGGAGTCCCAGGCTCGGGTGACTTCGAAGGCTCGGGCAGAGGCTCGGGGGCGCTACAGGCTCGGACTTGGCTCGGTCGAGCTTCGGGGGCTCCGAGCCTAATGGTCGGGGCGGAGGCTCGGAGGAGGCAACGTGGCACTCTCTTGACCATTAGATCGAGTGACGATCCAACAGATGCTAATGGGTGGAGACGTGGCACGCCTGGATCCGTCAGATCTAATGAAGATCAATGGAAGAAGTTGGCTCCTGAGACGAAGGCATGGACGATCAACGACCGTTAGATAAAGATTGATCCAACGACATCTGGAGCGTGGGGGAACCAGTGACGTGGCGTGCTCTAGAGCGTGACATCCTCCTGATCCGACGGCTTCGGCGGATGGCGACGTGGATGGCTCCGAATCGTCTGATCAAGGGGATCGGACGGCTACTGGGCTTCGTGCCCAACTGTCCGCCGCCTCCTACGTCGGAGGTGGCTGCATTCTGGTGAAGCGGTCCTAGCTCCGCCTCATCCTCCAGTCGTCTCTGAAGCTTGCCGGAGGTTGCTAAGGAGTTGAAGACGGTCGTGGAAGCGTCCGGTAGCTGCCGGAGGTCTCTACAGAGGTTGGGGCGGTCTGGCGACCGGTAGCGGTGCAGCTCGAGCTGAGCACCAACGACGTTCCGACCAATGAGCTAGAGTGTACCTGTAGGGGGTTATCTTGATAGCCGAGGCATGCGAAGTGCTCGTGGGATGAAGGCGAGTGCGAAGGGAGGCCTTGAGGGGCGTGAAGATGGTCCGGAGGTGAAGCTCCGCCAAGTTGGTAGAGCTTTCGTCGTAGTGAGATGCGAAGTGTCCTCGAGGTGAATGAAGTATGACGTGAATATCAGAGCTCCGTTGCGGAGCTCGGAGGATGGTTAGGAGAAGGTGAAGATGCGCGGAGGAGCCGAATAAAATTCTAGAAGAAGAAGGAAAATGAAGAAGAAAATTGGAGGTAATATGGAGGTGTCTACCAGGGGTCAGATGCTCGGATGAGAGCTTCCTGGTCTTCGCTCAAGGGCCAGTAATGTCTCGAGCTCGTGCAGTGCTGTGGAGGAGCTGCGACACGGCAGAAATGTGCGTGGATCTTGCCGGAGGTCGTCGACCGTCTTCGCTTGATGTCGTGCCCAATTGATGTCACCAATGAGGAGAAAGGATTTCAGGGAAGCCTCATGTACTGGTGGATAGGGCTGAAGGTGGCCGGAGGCGGTGTATTTATAGGTTGGATATGGCGGTGGCAGGTGATGGAGGGCGATGTTGGTGGAGGTCGTGGGACGTTGTGGGTTCGGCTCATAGTGATCGAGGGAGTCGGCAAGGATGAGAGAAGAGTGGGGTGTGTAGTGGTGGTGCCAGGTAGCGGAGATGATGGTAAGCGTGGCGCCCAAAATAGAAAGGGGGCAGCCCTCGTGCACGATGGACGACGTGGGGTGCGGGGTGTGCGGAAGGTGGAAGATGACGTTATGGCCGTTGGATTGGGTGATCCAACGGCCAGGAGAAGGGATGCAGCTGAGATTGAATCTGTGGGGCGAGATCAAGGTCGCAGGGCGCGCCACGTGTGGGCGCAGGTCGAGGCGCCAGTGTGTGGCGGAGATGAAGCCCTAGGGTTCGATCGAAGGGTCGAGAGGCGTCGCGAGATGGATGGCCAGGATCAGAAGTATCTGACGAAGATCGGAGGGTGTAGGCGTCGCCACGGGGCGCAATAAGAGGGCGCGACGCTAGCGTGCGGTCCAAATGAGATCAGAGGTTCGATCGAGCATTTGGAAAACTTTGCGATGATGAACGGCCCCAATCAAGAGAGAGGAAGGGCGATCTGACGATGCAAATGGAAGGGCGCGTGGCGCGCAAAGAAGCGGGCCGCATGGCACAATGAGAGGGCGCCACGTGTCTAGCTCTGAGTGGCTGAGAAAGAATGTTAAGTTAGAGTGAGAAGGAGGCCGGATTTGGAAAAACTCAAAACATGAAAGTTGTATATCTCGATGAGATCTACAAGTTTCATGTTGACCATAAAGAGAGATGAGGTCAAATATGATAAAAATACAAGAGTACTATTATACATAAATATAGTATACAAAGGGGCCCGAAACCCAAGTTTTGCGTACGAGCTCTGAATTGAATGAAATTGGTCTCATTTTAAAGTTCTCTGGATGTGTATTAATCTGAAGGTGAGTAGACCGAATTCGGAGGTTGTATGAGAGGGATATTGGTATTCTAAGGTCCAGGTTCTCCAACTGAGTTTGGGGCTTTATTGGGCAATTTATATGATAGGGATTTTGGCCTTCTTCCGTATATTATTAACTAGTAATCTACACAGTATAAGGCGGGTGTTATAGGATTTTTGAGGGGGTATAAAATACAAATTATTAGGTGAACTATTTGAAGCAATTTTACAAGTGATTTTTACAAATGAATTGGCTTCTTACTTAATACAAATATGAATGCTAAAATGCATGTATTGTGGATTTATGCATGAATGCTATTTATGCCATATAAGTGGAAATATGCTGCTAAATACTTGGGTACAAGGCTCTATTTTCAACTTTAAGAGTTATGAATCATAGATTCATCAACCCCTATAGTTAAACCTTGCTCGTCCCTGAGCAACTAAAATGAAATGCAAGAGTGAAATGTTTTTGGGTTCCATACCAAAGTCATGAACAAAAGTTGAAAATGGAGCTTCACTCGACCTTTGGATTAATTGTGTGGCAGAACCTTATTAGGATCGGATCTTAAGACCTAATAGACTTCAAGTTGCACAAGTTTTCTATTCAAGACACCTCAACCGTCAGGTCAAAACAAATCCTCAAACGCAAATTTCTGATGACTATGAATCTTACTTGTACTGTGTAAGTGTAAAATAGATGTCCACATCAGAAATGACTCAGAAATAACCTCCTCTAACAAGGTAACTCAAATAACCCGGTTCAGTAACTCTTTCCTCAAGAAACGTGGTATTCCCTTCTATGTTCAAGTGAGACCAGCTCCATAGGAGGGGGTAGAGAGAAGAATGGACGGTAGCCAGTGTAGCTACCTATCCCGAGATGCTTGACCAGTGTAGCCAAGTCATCCAACTGCATTTTCATCGCTAATATACATACTCCGACAGGTATTTCATTTTCTCTTGGACCTATCTGGTTTTTTTTGGAGTTTTTGCATTTTTTTGAACTATATACAAGGTGGAGCATGTACATCAAGAGTTTTTCCTCTTGAGCCAGTAGACTATCCCTCTTTTGAAGCATTATTGCAACCCACAACATCATGTCCTTAGATGTCAACACCACCAGACTAAGTTGAGATGCACTACCCTCCCTAGAGGAGGACAGATGTTTCCACCCGTGTGCTACTCCAAGCCAAAGGATTCTACCTCCTCACCACCTCATCAATGAAGATCGACGTGCGTAGAGTTTGTCCATGTCAGGTCATTATCTAAAAGAATCATGCGTGTGCACGAGATATTCTACTTAGACTGATTAATATGACATGTGAACATAGACTTGCGTACTCAAAGAATTAAGTCACTTGACCTGAGAAATCTTAACTCCAGTTCCTATAAGGTTCCTTTGAAATTAGGTGGATTAAGGTCAAATCAAATCCTTCCTCAACATCTACTCATAACTTGGTTCAGAACCCACTAGCTCTTCACCATGCATATGCAAGATAAGCAGATGAGATGTAGATGACATGCTATGTAGATGAATGAAATGCAAGACTCTTTTTCTTTCTTTTCTTTTTTTGGATGTAGAGATGATGTGCAAGAGTAAATAAGAATCCTATTTTGTTTTTTTGTTTTTTTTCTTTAAAAAAAATGGTATACCTCTTATGTCACAACAATTTTTTTCAAGAGTTTTATAAGTATTATACAAATTATACCAGTGTATTTTACAAAAAAATTTCTCCAATTTTACCCATCCCGTATTTATTGTGTAATATATAAAAAGATATGTAAAAGTACGAGCTATAGGTAAAGTTCATATGTAATATATACACGTCCCCTATACTTAGCGTGTGCTATGTCCTGAGAGCATGAAAATTGAGGAAAAAGACATAGCTCGTGCTAAGTGTTAGAGAGCCAAGGGAGCGAAAATGTATAGAAGTCATCCTGCCCCCCCTATACTTAGGCTCTGGTAGACTAAGTGTAGAACAAGGTAAAAAATGGGGCGGACGAGGTTAAGAGGAGAACTAGGTGAACATATACAAGGCGGGCATCGGTCCACCCTATACTTAGGCTCAGGTCAGCCTTAGTATAGGATTGGAGTATGAGGACCGATGTCATATGGAGGATGTACAGTGAACAGACTCGAGTGACATATCCCCCTATACTTAGGATCTGGTCATCCTAAGTATAGTCCAAGATGGTGATCGATGAAGCTGGGATGAGTTACTAGACTCGCGGGGGGAAAAGGGCAGAATGTACAAGAATGATGGGCTGAATCTTTCAAGATGTTGCTGATGGCGAGAGCTCATTGCTGCAAGGTCTCATGTACGGCTCGAAGTGTATCTACTGAATATGTCTCGCGCATGAATACAATCTCCTCAATATGGACTAACTGCTCATTGGTTTGGACAAATTGCTTCAACAGTTGCCCATTCACTAGGAATGTCGGCGCGTCATCTGCGAGATCTGAGATCTCGACACATCCACTATCATGAACCGCACGGACAACGAATGGGGCTGTCCACTTGGACTTCAACTTTCCTTGGAAGATCTTCAACCTTGCATTAAACAACCGTAGCTTCAGTCCTGGAACAAAGATCTTTCGTCTGATATATCTATCGTGCCAACGCTTAACCTTGTCCTTATACACCAAACTGTTGTCGTATGCATGGTTTCTGACTTCCACAAGCTCATTCAGATCCATTTCTCTCTGCTTCTGCCCAAGGTGTGTGTTCCAATTGACCTTCTTGATTGCCCATTCTGATTTTTGCACTAACTCTGCAGGCAAATGGCACGGCTTTCCGATAACCATTCGGAATGGGGAGGTTCCTAACGGTGTCTTATAAGCTGTCCTAAAAGCCCATAGGACTTGATCCAAGATCTGAGACCAGTCCTTCCTGTCTGGGCAGACAGGCTTTTGCAATATAGTTTTCACCTCCCTATTCGACACCTCAGCCATACCATTAGTCTGTGGGAGGTAAGGATTAGCGACACAATGTTCGATGTCGTAGTCCTTCAAGAGTTTCTTCACCTCTTGGTTTACAAAGTGGCTACCCCCATCTGATATCAACATTTTGGGGATCCCGAACCTAGAGAAGATATGCTCTCTGATGAATTTATAGACAGTCCTGCTCTCTGCGGCTCGGGCCAGGATAGCCTCCACCCCCTTGGATAGGTAGTCTACTGTAAGAAGGATGTACTCGAATCCGTGGCTAACAGGGAATGGGCCCATGAAATCGATGTCCCAGGCATCAAAGACATCACAAATGATGACAGGCTGCATTGGCATCTCATCCTTGGAACCAAGGTTCCTCGCATTCTCTAGCATGCTGGGCACGACTTCGCAAAGGTGATGGCAACGCGAAACAAAGTCAGCCAATAAAAGCCACACTGAAGTACCTTCCATGTGGTCCTCTTCCTGGAGTGGTGTCCTCCTGCCTCCAAGCGGTGGCATAAAAAAAATGACACTCTAATATTCCACTTGAGGAATACACCATCTCCAGACACAATCCGATCCTTCAAAGAAAAGGATCGGATCCTCCCAATGGAGTGTCTAGCATCCGACTTCAGTCGGTCAATGTGGCTCTTGGGACAACATTCGGGAACCTTCTTGGAGACAAGATAGTTCACGATATTGGCATACCATGGGAGTGAGTCAACAACAAAAATCGACTCGTCAGGGAAGAAGTCTCGAATTGGTGAATCCTTGAAAGTATTAAGATCTTCGAGACGAGAGAGATGATCAACTACTATGTTCTTCTTTCCAGGTTTAACACGAATATCCAAATCAAACTCCTAGATAAGTAGAATCCACCTAAGAAGATGCACCTTCGCGTCCTTCTTTTCCATCAAGTATCGTAGCGCCCTGTGGTCAGTGAACACAATTACCTTGGATCCGATTAAGTGAGATCTGAACTTGTCCAAGGTAAATACTACCGCAAGCATCTCCTTTTCCGTAACTGTATAGTTACGCTGGGCGGTATCAAGTATTTTACTTGCTTAGTGAACTGCAAACAGGATGCCATCCCTCCTCTATCCTAACACAACCCCAACAGCAAAATCTGAGGCATCCGTCATGATCTCAAAAGGTAGAGACCAATTCGGGGCTTGTAGGATAGGGGCATCCATGATCATTCCTTACAATAGCTTAAAGGACTCAAGACATTTGTGATCAACAATAAACACCATGTCATTACCTAAAAGCTCAGTTAGCGGTCGGGCAATCTTAGAAAATCCTTGATGAATCTCCGATAGAATCCGACATGCTCGAGGAACGACCGCAACTGCTTAACGTTGGTTGGTGGCTGGAGTCGTTTGATCACATCCACCTTGGCAGGTTCAACCTCCATTCCTCTCTTGGAGATGATGTGTCCCAACACAATGCCCTCTGTCACCATGAAGTGACTTTTCTACCAGGAGAGCACCAGATTTTCCTCACAACAGTGTTTGAGGACTCGGTCCAGAATCCTAAGATAGGAATCGAAGGAATCGTTGTGCACCGAGAAGTCGTCCGTGAAGACTTCCAGGAATCGCCAACCATTTCGGTGAATACAGCAATCCTGCACCTTTGAAAAGTACCTGGAGCATTGCATGACCCAAAGGGCATGCACCTGAAAGTATAGGTACCAAAGGGGCATGTGAACGTGGTCTTTTCCTGGTCCTGTGGAGATATGGCTACTTGATTGTAGTCCGAGAACCCATCCAAGAAGCAGAAGAATTCTTTCCCTGCTAGTCTCTCTAGGATCTGATAAATGAATGGTAGGGGGAAATGATCCTTCTTTGTCGCAGCATTCAGGTGTCTGTAATCCACACATACACGCCACGACGTGGGCACTCGCGTCACGATCTCCTCTCCGTCCTCATTGGTGGTCGTCTGAATTCCCAACTTTTTCGGGACAACATGGATCGGGGCCACCCATTTAGAGTCGGAGATGGGATAAATGAAACCTGCGTTGCACCATTTCTCTATTTCTTCCTTCACTACCTCTCGTAAATTCGGATTCAAACGATGCTGGAATTCATGAGAGGGTTTGGCTTCATTCTCCAAGTAGATAAGTTGCGAACACAGAGTGGGATTTATCCCATGGAGATTGGAAATGCTCCAGCCTATTGCCTTGCGGTTTTTCTCCAGGATCTCTAGCAAGCGAGAATCCTGCTCCTCTGTCAATCGTGAACTGATGATGACTGGGTATTTCTTCTCCTGACCCACAAGGAAGGCATATTTTAGTGTTGTGGGTAAAGGCTTAAGCTCTGGTAATGTGTGATCGTCAAGGAAGTCTAGCTCAATCGAATCTGGTTCAGTGTTGGAAGTGGCTGGATCTGTCTCTGTAATTGCTGCCACCAAGTCATTCGGCTCTGAAGTCGGATCGTCAAAGGTTTCCATGCAATCGACAAAAGCCACGTCTGACTCGTCATCCTCATCTTTTGATTGTCCTAAAGAGGGAAGGACTGACAGGCCCAACTGAGCCTCTAAGTCATCGATGATGTAGGGGGATGCATGTTCTGAGCTGTACTCGTTTCTGAGGACCTCGGAAACTGACTCATGCACAAGATCATCTCCGGAGGGGAGGGACTCATCGGTGTTGGCTGGGTTCTGTCTCCATGGCCCAACTGTGTCTACATGGTTACAGTCTGCTTCGGATGAAGAGTACTTAATGCTGGATTCGGAATCCAGTCTCTTCCATCTGGTTTGCTTCATCTCAAGTTCCTCATCTTCGCCTGGAGTTTGGAACTGGATCTTCCTGATTTTGTAATCAAACAAGGCCCCGCTGTTCTGAGGAAGGGCCTGCCTAGGATGATCTGGGAATCTCTCCAATCACGAGGGGTTTCCATATCTAGGACAATAAAGTCCTCCATGTATTCCTGACCCTCGACTTTGATGACAACATTCCTCAATTCTCCTTGGGACCTCTTGGGTTATTTATCAGCGAACTGAAGGAGGGCTCTAGATTTCCTAAGAGGTCCGAGATTAAGCCGCTCAAAGAGGGTTGTAGGCATTATATTGATTGAGGAGCCATTGTCTAGGAGAGTGCGTGCAAACGCAATGTCATCGACATGACTCACCACATAATGTGCACCCATGTCTCTTCGTTTCCTTGGAAACGAGTTCTTTATTGCACAAGTCGTGGCTATTGACAGAACGTATTTCTCAACACAGCTTTTGGTCTTCCTGCTAACCCTAGTAGGCGTACATCTCACTTTAAGGTATTTCTGAAATGCAAGTGTCATTTCCACGTACTCGTCAAAGGGAATTGTGACCTTGATATGTTTGTTTCAAAACTCTACCATCTCAGGGTCATCTTTTTGGATTTTTTTAGTTTTCTTCTTTCCACCCATAAGAACTCAGGGGAAAGGGATTACTGACTCGAACTCAACTTCTGAAACTAAAACATTTTCATTCAAAACAGGAACTGAGTTCTGTACAAGACTCGGACTCTGAAACAGACTCGAACTCTGACTATGACTAAAAGGAAAATGCTGCTGCGAAACCGGTGATGCATCCTCTGCAACTGTTGGACTATCCTCCTCATATGGAGGTGTGGGCTCTTCATCGACTTCAATGGAATCTTTGTCGGTACGGTTTCGTTGCTGCTTCGAGGACTCAGAAGTCCTCTTCTTCTGCCGGTGGTGGTAATGGTGGTGCTGCTCCTCTTCTGCCTCCAAGTTCTCCTCGGATAGAGACTTGACAGCTTCTTCCTCCATTGCCTGTGCCTGATCAGGTACGATCACGGTCCTTCCGCTCCTATGGGACATATGGTTTACATTATCATACGAAAGGATCTCATGTTCATATAAAGAATTATCTAAATAGTATACCTGATCACGAGGTCGGTTCTAGCCTTAATTTAAACTGTTCGGGTTGTCCTGAACCTGTGCGGGAATTGTGGTCTTTGGCACCATTTGCTGGTCCTGGGTACGAGAAACGTGGTTTAGATCGGTTCTTATATCCAGATAGTCATTCTGGATCTGTTGGACCCTATCAGTCAGGGTCTGGATCGCCAAGGTGAGGGACTCCAATTCGGTGGGCTGGGCTAGTAGATGCTGAATTGCGGATGAGGTTTTGTAATGGCTCTGTTGGCCATGCCGATACTGCTGTTGCTGATGGGAAAGTGACGGGCCCTGCTGGCCCGAGTAGAACGTGCACTGTTGTTGGTGCTGCTGAGGCAAGTACCCTCGTCCGAGCATGGACTGAACAAAGCGCGGTGAGGGGACGGACCTGGTTTCCTGGTTAGCTGGGGAAGGTCGGTGAGGCTGACCGTTCCCCATCCCCGACTGTCTGCCGATGGGGTCATGGTTGTACCACAGCCTGTTGATCTCGAACACCTGCGTAGGCTCCTCGTATCTGATTTCCACTTGTGGGGGTGCATGATGGTCCTACTGGGTGTAATTCTGCTCCTCTACCCAGCCACTCTGAGGCCTCAGTGCATGTTCCTGTACAAGATGGACTCTGTGTACAGGTACAGGTGGTGTAGAAGGGGCAGGTAGCTTTATCTTAGCTACCCTTTTAGTAAGTTCCTCCACTTTCTTCGGCAAACGTGAGAGAGACTCAAGGTTAGTGACCCTCTTGTGTATCTGCTCGACCATGGTTAGCTTGTCAGCAATCATCCCCAAGCTGGGGATGAGGTCCTCTGTCAGATCTGCTACAGTCCTCCTAACTGTCTCATTGGATAGGATTGAGGGAGACAACTGATAGGCCTTGGTGGCCTGCGACCTGCCTATTTCTGCCATCTACTTCAAGATTTTCCATACAGCATTTTCATTCTTGTTCAGATAACTTCCTCCACAGGCGGCACTGACTAACCCCTGCATCTCCGGGGTCATGGCACAGAACAAGGTCTGGACTAAGATCGCTTTTGAAATGCCATGGCAAGGGCATTTCTGAATTGCGTCATTAAACCTATCCCTGGCCTCATGGAATGGATCAATGGGTCCCTGGGAGAAACTAGCGTTTTTTGTTCTCATTTGATTAGTCCTACTGAGGGGGTAGAACTTCTTCAGGAAAAGGTCCTTGAACTGCATCTAGGTTGTACATATCACCCCAAGATTTTTCAACCAATGTGTTGCCTTAACTCCTAAGGCAAATGGTGTGGCCTTCACTCGAATGTAATCCTACCCAACCCCAGGATTACCAAGGTTGTTGCAAACCAGCTCGAAGTCTCTGAGGTAGGCATATGGTTCTTCATTTGCATTTCCATTAAACTTTAAGAGTAGGCTAAGGAAGTGGGGCTTGAGCTCGAATGCTTCGGGGGGAACGGCTGGTGCCAACCAACTGTGCATTTCATTTTCTGTTGGGTTATAAGAATCAACCATTGGTCGGTCGATTCCTCCTGCCGTAATGATCTGTCATATTCTAGCCGTAAGATCCACATTATGTTGTTCGGTTGTGGCAAGGTGATCAAGGATTTGTCGCAACGGGTCCTCATCCGGGGGCTACTTAGATGGCATCTTGTCCTCTAGTCCTAGGTATGAAACATGGTTATGGTAAGAAGTAAAATCAAGGAAGGGATTTTTACCGAGGCGATGGTCTTCCTCGGTATGCTTTGAGGAGAGGAAGGGGTTGGTTTGAGAGTAACCACCCTGGGTATGATGGATCCAGAACTCAAGAGGGTCATGAGTTCTGGGTGGTCCAAGTTGCGCTTAGGCCGGTGAGGATGAGTTTCATGGGGGGCTCAGAGAGAGATTGGTGAATAAGGAGTCGATATCCCTCTAGTCACTCATCTTGGATTGGCGAGAAGAGTAGGGAGTTCTAAGTGAAGCTAGGATTTTACTCCTACCTGAAGCAAGAAATTCAATCCAAAACCCTAAATTCACAATCAACATGGTGAAGGACCCGAAACTGAGTCCAATTAATCTTGTTGATTTTAAGTGTGATTTCAAGCAAGATAGCAAGGAGCTACGCGACCTATAAGGAAGTCGACTCAGAGCTGGACGTGTCTTCCCTGTTTAACCGTCGCCTAAGATACCACCGGTCCTTCCATTCTTCGCTCCTATCCCAAGTTGATGGATTCAATAACCTGCCCCTATCTACCTGCAAGCAGGCAGAGGCTGACAAGGCCGGAACGTCACCCCGGGGCCTTACTGGCAACTTGTTGCGAAGTACCACATATTCGCCCCTATCTACCTGAGACAGGCGGAGGCTACTTGGTACTAGTCAGTGAACCTGAATAATTAAATTTGTGATATTTGCTAGGATTAGTCGAAACGTGATATGTAAGGTGAGGATTTGGGCTCTGTCGTAAGGTGTTCACACACACTTAAGTACCCTCACTCAGCCTGAAAACAAGGTCGAGGATTAATCTCCCACAAGAAGATTTTCCGATTTTCTTGATTTTTTGGTCGATAATGTTAGCAGTCTCAATTTTAAGTTAAGTTATCACTGGTTTAGTCCAGTCCACATAGCACGCCTATCGTCCAGTCCCAATTTCCTTTAACTTAAGTTTGAAAAACCAAGAGGGAGACATCGAGAAAAGCCGATGCACGAAAAACAATGATGCGTACGCTGAGTGAAGAATACTTACAATGATCCCTTCGCTTTTATGCAGGATGCAAAATAGAATTGAAATCTTTTTACACTACATGCAAATACAGATGACAAAATCCGCTCCTAGACAAGTAGTTCTATTAGCGAGTGAAGCACATGTTGATTTGACTAGATCTACGATCTAAGTGCGTCTTTTAAGTGTATTGTGTGGTCCTAAAGATTTATGAGCACAAGCAATTCCTAAAGTGGCTCGAGGAGCCGGTAGTGCAAGCCTAGTCTACTAATTCAATCCACACAGCACACGGGGACACGGTTCCACTATGTTTACACATGCGAGAACCCAAATGGGAACCACTGGAAATAATGCAAAAATAAAGAAATGAAAAAAATACATGTCCTCTCAAATCACTCAAAAATTAAAATACAGGTTCCTCGAAGCATCTTCGACTCCTCACGTTGCTCGCACAAAAATAAGTTGAGATCAGATAGAGAACGACACAAAATTACAAAAATTAAAAGACAGAAAAATATTCACAAGAAAACCAAAGGTCAGACTACCCGGGGATAGAAAATCAAACACACAGAAATTAGCCACAAATTAACCTAAGAAGTGCCTCCCGGCAACGGTGCCATTTGGAACAACGTCTTACTACATTTATTAATTTAATCAAATTAATGGTCAAATTAATCATCGTGTTGTTCGTTGCAGTCAGACCATAAGAGCTAATCAAAAACCTCTTTTAATTTAAGATCAATTAATTTTAAGCAGCAAATTTTTTTTACTTGGGAAAGCCCAAGGTCGAACTTTGGGAGGCAGATGTCTCCTTAGGTAGATTATAAGCAAGTTCCAAGGTTTGGTTTTCAGAAGGTCATTTTTTGGTATTTTTCAATGTATTTTATGCAAGAAGGAAAAGACACATGCAAGATCGGGCTAGTTTACAAGTTAATTCAGAAATATGGTCAAATTAATTCCAAAAATTATGAATCTTGGCCAGATGGTGAAATGCAATGAAATTAAGCTACTTTAGTTTTTTTGGATTTTTCTGACATTAAATAAATTTACTGTGAATTACAAATGAATGCAAAGTGATTTTGACAAAATTAATTTTAATAAATACCAAATCACAATATTTTCAGATGTAAAAATTATCATTGATAGATCTAAGTGTGAAGGATACAGGAAAATTGATAAACCTAAATTTCTATGTGAGATGGACCTATTAAAAATTAATTAAAGAAATCATTAAATCTTTTATTCAGGCCTCGAGGTATGTGCAAATGAGATAATTTGTTTACACAATGTGAACTTAATTGTCCTAAGTTTAATGTGAATTTTTTGGTGATTTTTGGAATAACAAAGAAATTACTACAAATTAAAAGACATAAATATGCAAAATATGACAAAATCCCACCAATTAATTAATAATATAATCCACTGTTCTTACAAAAATGTGCCAAGTGTCACATATGAAAGAGGATAAATTAAGCTACACAATGCAATTTTCAAACTTGAAAATGATTTAAAATGAAGGCCTAAAGATGCGTACAAAGATAAGGGCCGAAATGCAATTTCAAGAAATAAAATTGATAAAAATAAACATGCTGATAGGGACGTATATGCAATTACCTATAATGTTGAGGGGGTGGATGCAAATTTCCCACAGAACACATGCTCCTCACTTGGGGGCTCCTGGCAGGGACTGGAATGCAAATATAGAAAATCTAGGGGCCTCGCTGCAAATTACCTAGGCCGCACGTGCAGACCACGTGGGGTTCCCAGGCTTGGGTGACTTTGGAAGCTCGGGTAGAGGCTCGGGGGAGCTACAAGTTCGAACTTGGCTCGGTCGAGCTTCGGGGGCTCCAAACCTAATGGTCGGGGCGGAGGCTTGGAGGAGGCAACGTAGCACTCTCTGGACCGTTAGATCGAGTGACGATCCAACGGCTGCTGATGGCTGGAGACGTGGCAGCCTGGATCCATCAGATCTAATGAAGATCAACGACGGATGTTGGCTCCTGAGATGAAGGTGTGGACGATAAACGACCGTTAGATCTAGATTGATCCAACGACATCTGGAGCGTGAGGGAAGCGGTGACGTGGCGTGCTCTGGAGCGTGAGTTCCTCCTGATCCAACGACTGCGGCTGATGGCAACGTGGAGGGCTCTGAACCGTCCGATCAAGGGGATCGGACGGCTGTTGGGCATTGTGCCCAACGGACTGCCGCCTTCTGCGGCAGAGGTTGCTACACTCCGATGAAGTGGTCCTAGCTCTGCCTCATCCTCCAGTCGTCTCTGAAGCTCGTTGGAGGTTGCTAAGGAGCTGGAGAGGGTCGTGGAAGCGTCAGGTAGTTGCCAGAGGTCTTAGATGAGGCTGGGGCAGTCTGGCGACCGGTAGCAATGAAGCTCGACCTGAGCTCCGACGATGTTCCAGCCAATGAGCTAGAGTGTACCTGCAGGCGGTTATCTTGATAACTGAGGCATGCAAAGTGCTCGTGGTATGAAGGCGAGTGCGGAGGGAGGCCTGGAGGGGCGTGAAGATTTTCCGGAGGTGAAGCTCTGCCAAGGTGGCAGAGCTTTCATAGGAGTGAGATGCGAAGTGTCCTCGGGGTGAATGAAGTATTGCGCGAAGATCAGAGGTCCCTTACGGACCATAGAGGATGGTTAGGAGAAGGTGAAGATGCACGGAGGAGGCGAATAAAATTCGAGAAGAAGAAGGAAAATAAAGAAGAAGATTGGAGGTAAGATGGAGGTGTCTACCTGGGTTCAGAAGGTCGGATGAGAGCTTCCAGGTCTTCACTCAAGGACTAGTAGTGTCTCAAGCTCGTACAGCGCCGTGGAGGAGCTGTGACACGGCAGAGGTGTGTCGCGGATCTCGCTGGAGGTCATCGACCGTCTTCGCTCGATGTCGTGCCCAACTTTTGTCACCAATGAGGAGAATGGAGCTTAGGGAAGCCTCCTGTACTGGCGGATAGGGCTGAAGGTGGCCAAAGGCGGTGTATTTATAGGTTGGATATGGCAGTGACAAGTGATGGAGGGTGAAGTTGGTGGAGGTCGTGGGACGTCGTGGGTTCGGCTCATGGTGATCGAGGGGGTCGGCGAGGATGAGGGAAGAGTGGGGTGTGTAGTGGTGGTGCTAGGGGCGGAGATGGTGGTCGGCGTGGTGCACAAAATAGAAAGGGGGCAGCCCTCGCGCACGGTGGACGACGTGGGGCGTTGGGTGTGCAGAAGGTGGAAGACGATGCCTTGGCCGTTGGATCGGGTGATCCAACAACCAGGAGAAGGGCGGAATGATGCGGCTGAGATTGACTCAGTGGGGCGAGATAAAGGGCACAGGACGTGCCACTTGGCGGGCGCAGGTCGAGGCGCTAGCGTACGGCGGAGATGAAGCCCTGGGGTTCGATCGAAGAGGCGTCGCGAGATGGATGGTCAGGATAATAAGTATATGGCGAAGATCGGAGGGCGTAGGCATCACTACATGGCGCAATTAGAGGGCACGGCGCTGGTGAGCGGTCCAGAAGAGATCAGAGGTTCGATCGAGCGGCTGGAAAATGTTACGATGATGAACGACCCCGGTCAAGAGATAGGAAGGGCGGTCTGACGGTGGAAATGGAAGGGCACGTGGCGCGCAACGAAGCGGGCCGCGTGGCGCAATCAGAGGGCACCACGTAGCTAGCTCTGAGTGGCTGAGAAAGAAAGTTAAGTTAGAGAGAGAACGAGGCCGAGTTTGGAAAACTCCAAACATGGAAGTTGTAGATCTCGATGAGATCTACAAGTTTCATGTTGACCAAAAATGGAGTTGAGGTCAAATATGATACAAAAATACAAGAGTACATATATACATACATATAGTATACAAAGGGGCCCAAAAACCCAAGTTTTGCGTACGAGCTTCGATTTAAATGAAATTGGTCTCATTTTTAAGGTCTCTGGATGTGTGTGTATTAATCTGAAGGTGAGTAGACCTAATTCGGAGGTTTCTTGAGAGGGATATTGGTATTCTAATATCCAGGTTCTCCAACTGAGTTTGGGGCTTTATTGGGCAACTTATAGGATAGGGATTTTGGCATTCTTCCTTATATTATTAGCTAGTCATCTACACAGTATAAGGAGGGTGTTATTGGATTTTAGAGGGGGTATAAAATACAAATAATTTGGTGAATTATTGGAAGCAATTTTACAAGTGATTTTTACAAATGAATTGGCTTCTTATTTAATGCAAATATGAATGCTAAAATGCATGTATTGTGGATTTATGCATGAATGTTATTTATGCAAGATAAGTGGAAATATGCTGCTAAATACTTGGGGACAAGGCTCTATTTTCAACTTTATGAGTGATGAATCATAGATTCATCAACCTCGTAGGGACGAAATTGTAATTCTGGAAACTTGTAGGGGCCTCGGTGCAATTTGCCCTGCCCAGAGACAATTGAGGGGCTAGGCTCGGGAGACTTCGGAGGCTCGGGCGATGGCTCGGAGGCTCTCGAGGTTCAGGCACACTTCGGGTCTTTCTTCTGGTGCTCCATCCTAGGGTTGGGGAAGAGGCTCGGAGGGCGCTATGTTGCAAGTGCTGGGCCATCAGATCTGGATAGATCCAATGACTGATGGTGCGGGCAACGTGGCGCACCTAGGATCCGTCAGATCAGGATGATCCAACGGTGGTGATAGCGGAGCGTTTGGCGATGTGGCACGATGTTGTCCATTGGATTGAGATGGATCCAACGCCAACTGGAGCTACCGGTGAGGGGCGACATCACTGTGTATGGGCCATTAGATCCTCCTTATCCAACGACGGCTGAAGCTAGAAGGCAAGGGAGATGTGTCGTGATGAGGACTGTTAGATCAAGATGATCCAATGGTGATTTTGCGTTGTCTCCTTCGGATCGCCGCCTCCTGCGGCGGACTTAGCGGGTCTCTGGTGGAGGGGTGCTGGCTCCGCCGCCTTCCCTCATGAATGGTGTAGCTTGCTGGAGGTTCCTGGAGAGCTCGGAACGTTCGTGGAGGCATGGCGAAGTCGCCAAAGATCCTAGAAGGAGCTGGGAAGGTCCTAAGGCCGGAGACATCGAACCTCGAATGTAGCTCCGACAATGTTCCGATAAATGAAGAAGAGGGGACCTGCAGGGTTAGTGGATGCCATAAAATCGGTGCTCGTGCTCGTGGGAGTGCAGTATGGCCTGAGAGGCAAAGCGATGGCCGGGCATAGGTGTTCTTCACCCGTGGCTAGTGGAGTTGTGGTCGGAAGTAGTGTGACAAGTCGTGGGGGCGATCTGAAGGATTCCACAAAGATCAGAGCTCAAAGGCGGAGCTCAGTGGATAGTTGGTGTTGGATGGAATCGATCGGAGAAGGCGGGAAAATATGAGAAGATCGGACGAGAAGAAGATGAATATTAGAGAAGGAATGGAGGGATCTATCTGGGGATGGAGGCTCGCTGATGAGGCTTCAGTCGTCGCTCGAGGGTCGGTAGTGGCCCGAGCTCAAGCAGCTCGTCGGAGAAGTTGCTACGCGATTAAGAAACACTGTAGATCTCGCCGGAGATGGACCACCATCGTCGCTCGCTTTCTCACTCAATTACTGTCACCAATGGGTAGCTAGGAGCTCTAGGGTACCTCTTGCTAGGGCGGATAGGGTGGAAGCTCGCCGGAGATGGAGTATTTATAGGGAAGAGATGGAGGTACAAGTGATGGAGAGGGTGGTGTGCGTGGAGTTTGTGGAGCAAAGGAGAGGTCGTCATGGGTATCATGGGTGCTGGCGAGGATGATGGAGGTCGGGGATATGTCATGGAGCGGTCAATGAGTGGAGAAGGCGGATGGAATGGTGATAGAAATTGGAAGGGGACGGAGACGGTGCGCGGTGAGGCGACGTGGGCGAGGTGTTTGCGGAAGGAAGAAGACGACATCATGGTCGTTGGATTAGGAAGAAGATGAAATCATGACCGTTGGATCTCACGATCCAACAGCCAGAAGATGGGCGCGAGAGAAGGGGTAGGATTAGATCGGGAGGTGTGATCGAAGGGCGTTGGGCGTGACGCATGGCGAGCGTAGGCGCAGGCGCTGGCAAAAGGTGGAGATGAGATCTGGTGTAGGATCGGATGGTCAAGAATAGGAGTGGGATGAACGGCATCGATGGAGGTGATCTAGTGAAATATTGTGAACCACGTGGCACAAGGAGGTGGAGGTGGAAATGAGTGGTCGTGATGAGTTCTGGGATCATGATCCAAGGGTTGGAGTTGAGGCGGGGATGAGAAGCTTGGATCTGAAGCGAGAGGAGATGATCATGTGGTGTGGGTGATGACACGTGGCTAGCTGAGAAGAAAGCGCTGGCCTACGGTCTAGATGAGATCTAGGCCCAGATCAGACAGATGAAATGAGTGGAGGAATGGATGGCTGAGATTTGGGGGACGGGGAAGCCATCAGACGGGGGAGAAAGAGGGGCGTGTGGCGCGTGATGAGTTGAGTCGCATGGCGCAACCAGAGGGTGCCATGTTGCCCAATCTGATTAGTCGAAAAGAATGTGAAATAAAAGGGATAAAATGGTCGAATTTGGAAAAACTCAAAACATGAAATCTACAAGTTTCTTGTTGACCAAAAAAGGAAACTAGGTCGAATAAAGTAATAAAATGCAATGGTACAAATATACATACATATAGTATACGATGGGGGCCCAAAACCCATGTTTTGCATACGAGCTTCGATTTTAATGAAATTGGTCTCATTTTGAAGGTCTCTGAAAGTATATTATATTAAAAGTGAGTAGAACTATATCGGAGGTTGTATGAGAGAGATATGTACATTCTAAGGTCCATGGTCTCCAACTTGTTTTGTAATTTTATTTGTCAATTTTACAAGTTAGCATTTTTTGGTATTTTTCTTGTATTACTGATAGTAATATATACAGTATAGAGTGAATTCATGGGTTTTTGGGTTAGTGTAAAATATTTACAGATGAGTGATTTTTACAGATGACTCTGGCTTCTTATTTTATGCAGATGTAAATGCTAATTTGGAGATGTTATCAATGCATGCATGAATGCTAGTTATGCAATATTGGTGGATATATTCCTCTAATTACTCTGGAACGAGGCTCTATTTTCAACTTTTGGAGTGACGAATCACAGATTCATCAACCCACTATACTTAAACCTTGCTTGTCCTTGAGCAACTAAATGAAATGCAAGAGTGAAATGAATTTGGGTTCCATACCATGGTCATGAACAAAAGTTGAAAATAGATCTTGACTCGACCTTTGGATTAATTTTGTGACGGAACCTTATTGGGATTTGAACTTAAGACCTAACAGACTTCAAGTTCCACAAGTCTTCTATTCAAGACTCCTCAACAATCTGGTCATAACAAATCCTCAAAAGCAAATTTCTGATGACTATGATTCTTACTTGTACTGTGTAAGTGTAAAATAGCTCTCCACATCAGAAATGGCTAAGAAGCAGCCTTCTCTAACAAGGTAACTTTAATTACCCGGTCTAGTAACTCTTTTCTCGAGGAGCGGGGTATTCCCTTCTAAGTTCAAGTGAGACCAGCTCAAGGGGAGGGGGTGGAGAAAAGAATAGACGGTAGCCAGTGTATCTATCTATCCCATGATGCCTGACCAGTGTATCCATGTCACCCAGCTGTAGATTTCTTGCTAATATACATACTCTGACAGGTATTTTATTTTCACTCAGGCCAGACTTATTTTTTTTGGAGTTTTTGCATTTTTTTTCGAACTATATACAAGATGCAACATATACATCAGGAGTTTTTCCTCTTGAACCAGTAGACTATCCCTCTTTTGAAGCATTATGCAACCCACAACATCTCGTCCTTATATGTCAACACCACCATACTAGTTGAGTTGTACGACCCTCCCTAGAGGAGGACGGATGTTTCCACCCATGTGCTACTCCATGCCAAAGGATTCTACCCCCTCACCACCTCATCAATGAAGAGCTACGTGCATTATGCTTGTCCAAGTTAGGTCACTGTCTATAAGAATCATGCGTGTGCATGAGATATTCTACTTAGACTAATCAAGATGACATGTGAACATAGACTTGCGGACTCAAAGAATTAAGTCACTTGACAAGAGAAAACTTAATTCCAGTTCCTATAAGGTTCCTCTGAAATTAGGTGGATTAAGATCAAATCAAGTCCCTCCACAACATCTATTCATAACTTCGTTCAGAACCCAGTAAATTTTCACTTTGCATATGCAAGAAATGCAGATGAGATGTAGATGACATGCTATGTGGATGAATGAAATGCAAGACTCTTTTTTCTTTCTTTTAAATGTAGAGATGATATGCAAGAGTAAATAAGAAGCCTTTGACTTTTATTTTTGAATTTTCATTTTCATTCATTTTTTTCACAAAATTATACAAGAGTATTACAAATATACATGTATTTTACAAATTTTTTTCAATTATTACCCCAACCCATAAGTATTATATAATATATACAAAAATATGAGAAAGTGCGAGCTATGGGTAAAGTATATATGTAATATATGCATGCCCCCCTATACTTAGCGTGTGCTATGTCCTCATCGCACGAAAAGCAAGGAAGAAGACATAGCTTGTGATAAGCGTAGGAGATCTAAAATAACAAGAATGTATAGAAGTCGTCCTGCCCCCTATACTTAGGCTCTAGAAGCCTAAGTTTAGAAGAAGATTAAAAACAGGGCGGACGAGGTCAAGAGGGGAATTGGATGAGTTTATACATGATGGGCATCGGTCCCTCCTATACTTAGGCTCTTGTCAGCCTAAGTATAGAACAAGAGTGAGTATGAGGACTGATGGGATCTAGAGGATGTACAATGAACGGATTCGAGACACTCTCCCCCCTATACTTAGGATCTTGTCATCCTAAGTATAGTCATGAAAAGATATGGAGCTGGGATGAGTGATTAGAGTCGCAGGAGGGAGGGAAAGAATATACAGGAATGGTGAGTATATACAAGGATCATGATCTGAATCTTCTCAATGCTACTGATGGCGAGAGCTCACTGCTGTAAGGTCACATATGCGGCTCTACGTGTATCTGCTGAGTCTGTCTCGCACATGAATACAATCACCTCAACATGGACTAACTGTTCATTGGGTTTGACGGAGTGCCTCAGCAGTTGTCCATTAACTAGTGATGTCTGTGCTCCACCTGTGAGATCTGAGATTTCAATATATCCACTATGATGCACAACACGGACTATGAATGGACCTGTCCACTTTAATTTCAGCTTACCTTGGAAAACCTTCAACCTTGCATTAAACAACCATACCTTCTGTCCAGGAACAAAGGTCTTTCGTCTGATATATCTATCATGCAAACGCTTTACCTTGTCCTTGTACACAAAACTGTTGTCGTATGCTCGGTTTCTAACTTCCACAAGCTCATTCAGATCCATCTCTCTTTGTTTCTACCCTAGGTGTGTGTTCCAGATGACCTTTTTGGTTGCCCATTCAAATTTTTGCACTAATTCAGTGGGCAAATGGCACGGCTCCCAAATACCATCCTGAATGGGGAGGTTCCTAATGGTGTCGTGTAAGCTGTCCGATAAGCCCAAAGGACCTAATCCAAAATCTGAGACCAGTCCTTCATGTCTGGGCGGACAAGCTTTTGCAATATGGTTTTCACCTCCCTATTCAACACCTCAGCATGCCATCGGTCTGTGGGTGGTAAGGAGTAGTGACACGGTGTTCGATGCCGTAATCCTTAAAGAGCTTCTTCACATCTTTGTTCACAAAATAGCAACCTCCATCGGATATCAACACTTTGGGGATCCCGAACCTAGAGATGATGTGATCTCTAATGAATTTACAAATAGTCCTGCTATATGCGGCTCGGGTTTGGATAGCCTCCACCCACCTTGACAGATAATCTACCGCAAGAAGGATGTATTCGAATCTATGGCTGACCGGGAATGGGCCCATGAAGTCGATGCCCCAGGCATCAAAGACATCACAAATGATGACAGGCTGCATCGATATCTCATCCTTGGAACCAACAATTCCTCCCATTCGTTGGCATACTGGGTACGACTTCACAAAGGTGAGCGCATCGCGAAACAGAGTCAGCCAGTATAAGCCTAATTGAAGTACCTTCTTTGTGGTCCTCTTCCTTGAGTGGTGTCCTCCTACCTCCAGACTATGGCATAAAGTAAGGACACTCTGATATTCCTTCTGAAGAATACATCGTCTCCAGACACAATCCGGTCCTTCAAAGAAAAGGATTGGATCCTCCCAAGGGTAATGTCTTGAACCCGACTAAAGTCGGTCTATGTGGCTCTTGGGCCAATCCTCGGGAACTTTCTTAGATACAAGATAGTTCACTATATTGGCTTACGATGGGAGCGAGTCGATAACAAAAACCGACTCGTCAGGGAAGGAGTCTCGAATATGCATATCATCAGAAGCATCAAGGTTTTCGAAACGGGAGAGGTGATCAGCTACTACGTTCTTTTTTCCATATTTATCTCTAATTTCCAAATCAAATTCCAAGATACGTAGAATCCACCTAACAAGTCGCACCTTCACGTCCTTCTTTTCCATTAAATATTGTAGTGTTGTATGGTCTATGAACACAATCAACTTAGATCCAATAAGATGAGATCTGAATTTATCCAAGGCGAACACTACGACAAGCATTTCCTTTTCCGTAACTGTATAGTTACACTGAGGGGTATCAAGTACTTTGCTTGCGTAGTGTATGGCAAATGGGATGCTATCCCTCCTCTGTCCTAACACAACCCCAACATCAAAATCTGAGGCGTCCGTCATGATCTCAAAAGGAAGAGACCAATCTGGGGTTTGTAGGATCGGGGCGTCAAAGATGATCTCTTATAATTGCTTAAAGGCCTCAAGACATTTATAATCGATAATAAACTCCATGACTTTTCCTAAAAGCTTAGTTAGCGGTCGATCAATCTTCGAAAAATCCTTGATAAATCTCCAATAAAATCCAACATGCCCGAGGAATGACCGCAACTGTTTCACATTGGTTGGTGGATGGAGTCGTATTAGTACATCCACATTGGTAGGGTCTACCTCCATTCCTCTCTTGGAGATGACGATCCCCAACACAATGCCCTCTGTCACCATGAAGTGACTTTTCTCACAAGAGAGCACCAGATTGACCTCAAAACATATTTTGAGGACTCGGTCCAGATTCCTAAGATGGGAATCTAAGGAATCCCCATGGATCGAGAAGTCATCCTTGAAGACTTCCAGGAATTCACCGACCATTTCGGCGAATACTGCAATCATGCACCTTTGAAATGTACCAGGAGCATTGCATAACCCAAAAGGCATGCGCCTGAAAGCATAGGTACCAAAGGAGCATGTGAACATGGTTTTTTCCTGGTCCTCAAGAGCAATGGCTACATGAATATAGCCCGAGAACCCTTCTAAGAAGCAGAAGAATTCTTTTCCCACTAATCTCTATAAGATTTGATCAATGAACGGAAGGGGAAAATGATCCTTCTTCATCGCTGCATTCATGCGTTTGTAATCCATACAAACGTGCCATGATGTGGGTACTCGTATCACAATCTCCTCTCCATCCTCATTGGTGGTCGTCTGAATTCCCGACTTTTTCGGGACAACATGGATAAGTTCCACCCACTTAGAATCAGAGATGGGGTAAATGAAACCCACGTCGCACCATTTCGCTATCTCCTTGTTCACGACCTCTCATAAATTTTGATTCAACCTACGTTGGAATTCACGAGAGGGTTTAGCCTCATTCTCTATGTAAATATGGTGCAAACACATAGCAAAATTTATCTGTGGATATCTTACAGGCTCCAGCCTATCGCCTTGAGTTTTTTCTCCTGGATCTCTAGCAAGCGAGATTCCTGCTCCTCTGTCAATCGCGAACTGATGATGATCGGATACTTCCTCTCTTGTCCCGTAAGGAAGGCGTACTTAAGTGTTGTGGGTAAACGTTTGAGCTTAGGTAAGGTGTGATAATCAAGGATGTCTAGCTCAATCGAATTTGGATTTGTGCTGGAAGTGGCTGGATCTATCTTCGAAGTTACTGCCACCAACTCATTCAACTCTGGAGTCGGAATGTCAAAAGTCTCCAAGCTATCGATAAAAGCCACGTCCGACTCATCATCCTCATCTTCTGATTGTCCTAAAGAGGGAAGGATTGACAGGCCCAGTTGGGCCTCTACGTCATCGAAGATGTAGGGGGATGCATATTCTGCATTGTACTCGTTCCTAAGGCTTTCATAGACTATCTCATGCACAAGTTCTTCTCTGGAGGAGAGGGACTCATCAGTGATAGCTGGGTTCTGTCTCCATGACCCAACGGTGTCTACATGCATGCAATTTGCTTTAGATGAAGAGTACTCAGTGCTTGATTCAGAATCTAGCCTCTGCCACCTGGTTTGCTTCATCTCAAGTTCCTCATTGTTGCCTGGAGTTTGGAACTGAATCTTCCCGATCTTGTAATCAAATAAGGCCCCTGCTGTTCTGAGGAAAGGCCTTCCTAAAATGTCCTTTGATTCTCTTCAGTTTCGAGGGGTTTCCATATCAAGACTGTAAAGTTCACCATGTACTCCTGACCCTCGACTTTAATGCTAATGTTCCTCAATTCTCCTTGGGATCTCTTGGTTGATTTTTCTGCAAATTGGAGTAATGCTCTGCATTTCCTAAGAGGCCCTAGATTTAGCCGCTCATAGAGGGATGTAGGCATTAAGTTAATTAAGGATCCATTATCTAGGAGAGTGCGTGCAAATGCGGTGTCATCGACATGACTCACCACATAATGGGCAACTGTGTCCCTTCGTTTCATTGGAAACACATTCTTTATGGTGCAAGTAGTGGCTACTGACAGAACGTGCTTCTCAACAAAGCTTTTGGTCTTCCTACCGACCCTAGTAGGTGTGCATCTCACCTTAAGGTACTTCTGGAATGCAGGTTTCATATCCACATACTTATCGAAAGGGATTGTGACCTTGATGTATTTATTGCAAAACTCTGCCATCTTAGGGTCATCTTTTTGGATTTTTTAATTTTCTTCTTTCCACCCTTAAGGTATTGGAAGAAAGGGATTATTGATGCTAACTCAGACTCTGAAACTGAAAGATCTTCATTGAAATGGGAAACTGAGTTCTTTACATGACTCTGACTCTGACATTGACTCTGACTCAGACTAAAAAGAAATTGCTGTTGCAAAACCGGTGATGTATCTTACGCGACTTCTGCATTGACCTCCTTAGATGGAGGTGCGGGCTCCTCATCGGTTTCTATGGACTCACTGCTGGTGCTCCTCTCCTTCTTCTTATAGGACATGGAAATCCTCTTCTTCTACTGATGGTGGTGGTGGTGCTGCTCCTCTGCCTCCAAGTTCTTCTCAGGTAGAGACTTGGTGGCATCATCCTCCTGTGTCTGTGCCCAATCAGGTACGATCACAAGCCTTCCGCTCCTGAGGGACATATGATTAACATTATCGTACGAAAGGATCTCATGTTCAGATAGAGCGTTATTTGAATAGTATACCTGATCTCGTGGTTGGTTCTGGCCCTAATTTAGGCTATTAGGGTTGGCCTGAACCTGGGTAGGAATTAGGGTTTTTGGCGCCATCTGTTGATCCTAGGTGCATGAAATGCGGTTCAGATCTTTTCGGATATCCATGTAATGATTCTGCATCTGCTGGACCCTATCAGTCAGGGTCTAAATCGCCAAGGTTAGGGACTCCAATTCTTCTGTAAGCAGGGCTTGTTGCTGCTGACTAGAGGATGAGTGTCTATATTGACCCTGCTGGCCATGCCAATACTGCTGTTGATGGGAAGGTGGTGGAAGGCCCTACTGACCCGAGTGGAACGTGCGTTGTTGTTGGTGCTGCTGAGGCTGGTACCCTTGTCTGGGCCGGGACTATATGAAACGTGGTGCGTGCACGGAGCTGGTTTCCTGGTAAGCTAGGTAAGGTCGGTATGGTTGATCGTTCCCTATAACTGACTGTCTGCCGACGGGGTCTTGGAAGTACCACAACCCTTTGATCTCGAACACCTGCGGAGACTCCTCGTATCCTGTCTCCACTTATGCAGGTGTGTGTTGCTTCTGCTGAGTGTATTGCTTCTCCTCTACCCAGCTACACTGAGGCCCCTGTACCTGCACCTGTACATGATGGACTCGATGTACAGGTACATGTTGTGCGGAAGGGCCAGGTAGCCATATCTTGGCTACCTTCTCAGTTAATTCCTCCACTTTTTTCGGCAATCGCAAAAGTGCCTCACGGTCAGTTACCCTCTTGTGGATCTGCTCTACCATAGTAAGCTTCTCAGCTATTATCGCCATGCTGGGGATGAGGTTATCCGTCAGATCCGCTACAGTCCTCCTAGTTATCTCGTTGGATAGGCTTGAGGGAGACAACTTATAGGCCCTGGTGGCCTTAGATCTGCCTGTTTCCACCATCTACTCCAGAATCTTCCATACGGCATCTTTATTTTTGTTAAGATAGCTGCCTCCGCAGGCTGCACTCACTGACCCCTGCATCTCCGAGGTCATGCCACAAAACAAGGTCTGGACTAAGATTGTCTTCGTAATGACATGGCAACGGCAATTATGAGTTAAGTCATTGAATCCATCCCAGGTTTCATGGAATGGTTCATTGGGTCCCTGGGAAAAACTCGTGATCTTGGTTCTCATCTGGTGAGTCCTACTGAGCGGGTAGAACTTCTTCAAGAATAAATCCTTGAACTCCATCCAGGTCGTATATCTTACCCCGAGATTTTTCTGCCAATGCGCAACCTTTTCTTCTAAGGCAAACGGGGTTGCCTTCAGCTTTATGTAGTCTTGCCCAACCCTAGTGTGACTAAGGTTGTTGCAAACCAGCTCGAAGTCTCTAAGGAAAGCATATGGTTCTTCGTTGGCATTTCCATTGAACTTCAACAACAAACTCAGAAAGTGGAGCATCAGCTCGAACGCTTCAAGGGGAACTCAGGTACAAGCCAACTATGTAATTCATTTTCTGCTGGGTTTTAGGCATCTACCATGGGTCGGTTAATTCCCTCTGCCTCGATCACCTGTCCCATCCTAGCCATAAGTTCTGCATTAAGTTGCTCGGCTCTAGCCAATCGTGTGAATACTTAGTGCATAGGATCGTCCTCTTCTTCCAAGGGTTTCTTCAGAGACATCTTGTCCTATTCTCCGTGGTAAAGAAAGTGGTCTAGGTTAGAGGACGTATCAATGAAGACATTCTCATCGAGCCGATTGTTTTCCTCGGTGAGATTAGAGGAGAGAAAAGGGTTGGTTTGAGGGTAACCACCCTGAGAGTGATGGATCCCAAACTCAAGAGGATCATGAGCTCAGGTAGGCCCAAGTTGTGCTTGGGCCGAAGAAGATGAACTTCGTGAGGGGCTCAAGGATTGATTTGCGAACAGGAGTAGTTATCCCCTCAGTCAGTCATCTTGGATGGTGAGAAGAAGAATCGGGAGAAAAATGTAAGATAGGATTTTACTCCTACCTAAAGCAAGCAAGTGAATCCAAACCTCAATTTTAACACTCAACACGGTGAAGGACCAGAAATCAAGCCCGATTAGTCTGTTTGATTTTAATGTGAATTTTTCAAGCAAGTAGCAAAAGTTACGCAGCCTACAGGGGAGTCAGCTAAAAGCCGGATGCGTCTCCATTGTTTAACCTGTCACCTAAGATACCAACGCCCTTCCTTTCTCCGCTCCTATCACCATCCGAAAGTTCAAGGACCTACCCCTATCTACCTACATAGTAGGCGAAGGATGACAAGGCTTAACTTCGCCCCTATCTACCTGTCGGAGCAGGCGGAGGCTACTAGCAACTTGTTGCGGTGCGTCACAATTTCCCTCCTATCTACCTACCACAGTAAGCATAGGCTACTTGGCGTTGGTCCGTTGAACCCATAGTTCAGCCTGTGATATTTGCTCGGATCGTGGTACGCGATATGGAAGGTGGGGATTTTTGGCTCTACCTTAGGGTGTGTACACACAGTCTATTACCCTCACTCAGCCTGAAAAAAAGGTAAGGGTTAATCTCCCGTAAACAAAATTTCCGATTTTATTGATTTTTTTTAGTCAAATTTGTTTAGTAGTTCCGATTTTAAGTTAGGTGATCACTTGATTTATCCAACCACAAGGCACGCCTATCGTCGAGTCCCAGATTCCTTTAAACCTAAGTTTTTAAAACCAAGGGGGAAGAAGTTGTTAAAAGCTGATACACGATAAAACTATGATGAATGCCAAGTAGAAAAGACTTACAGTGATCCTTTCACTTATTATGCAGGATGCAAAATAGAATTGAAATTTTTAAAACTATATGAATGCAAGCGATGAAAAGCCGGTCCTAGACAGGCAGTTCTATTAGCATGTGAAGAACATGTTAGATTTGCTAAGATCTACGGTCTAAGTGCGTCTTTTATGTGTGAAGTGTGGTCCTAGAATTTAACGAGCTGAAACAAATCCTAAAGTAGCTCTAAGAGCTGCAAGTGCAGATCCTATTCTACGTAAAAGCAATCCACACAACACACGGGGACACGTTTTCACTACGACTTAAACGTGCGAGAACCAAAACGGGAACCTCTGGAAAAATGCAAAAATAAAATAAAAGAAAAGTTACAAGTCCTCACAAAAACTCTCATATTATTTTAATGTTGGATCCTTGGCTCGCTTAGTGAAGCACCTTCAACTCCTCGCATTCCTTGGATGAAAATAAATGGAGGTCAGATAAAGGATGACACAAAATAAGCAAACATGACAAAAAATTTTAACAAGAAAGGTCGGGAATTAGACTACCCGTGGATGGAAAATCTAAAATCAAAATTCTCTAAAAATTAACCTAAGATGTGCCTCCCCAGCAATGGTGCCATTTTGACTTGCCCTTGGCTACCTTTTTTGTTTCAATTATCTTAATGATCGAATTAAATTTACCGTTCATTGTAGTCAGGTAATCGAGAAGTTGTCAAAAACCACTATGATTTAATTTTCGATTAAACGCAAGCGGCAGATTTATTTTACTTGGGCAAGGCCAAGGTCTAACTCAGGGAGGTAGCTTTCTCCTTAGGTAAATTTTAAGTTAATTTTGATGTCCGATTTTCACGAGAAAATTTTTGGTCTTTTTTATGTAATTAAGGAAAACACAATGCAATTTCAAGCCAAATTTTAGGTTAAATTTGAAAGATGGTCAAATGATTTCCAAAAATAATGAAACTTGGCCAGAAGATGATATGCAATGAGACTAAGCTACTTTATTATTTTTGGAATTTTTCGACTCTAAATGAAATAAATATGAATTTAATATGATGCATGGTAGTTTTTGCAAGATTAATTTTAAGAAATAGCAAAGCACATTATTTTCAAATATAAAAATTATATTAGGTATATCTATGTGAGAGGAATCCAGGAAAATTGATAAACGTAAAAAATGATGTAAATTGGTACTATTAAAAATCAATTAGGCAAAAGACTAATTAATTTATTCAGGCCTCGTGATGCGTGCAAATGGTTTCATTTTTAGGCATAGTGTAGAACAACTTAAACTAAACCTAATGTGATTTATGGTGATTTTTGGAGCAATAAATAATTTAATAATGAATTTCAAACACAGTGGGTAAACTATGTCAAATTCCATAAGAATAATATTATTAAATTCTATGAAGCTCGCAAAAATATGACACGTGTCACAAAAATAAAAGATAAGTTACTCTACAACAAGCAATTTTTACAATTCAAAAATATTGAAAAATGAATACCTAAGTATGCGAGCAAACATAGGGACTGAAATGCAAAACAAGAAATAAAATTGATTAAATTAAAACATGCATACAGGGACTAAAGTGCAAATACCTATAATGTTGGGGTATGATTGCAATTTTTCCATGGGAACACGTGAGCCTCACGTGACGTGCTAGGCATGGATGAAATAATA
This sequence comes from Ottelia alismoides, assembly GCA_037367405.1. Classification (NCBI taxonomy): domain Eukaryota; kingdom Viridiplantae; phylum Streptophyta; class Magnoliopsida; order Alismatales; family Hydrocharitaceae; genus Ottelia; species Ottelia alismoides. The sequence continues at coordinate 448,552 of JAZKJV010005585.1, read as the reverse complement.
ATTCTGGAAACTTGTAGGGGCCTCGGTGCAATTTTCCCAGCACATACGTGAAGGACACGTGAGGTGCTAGGCTCGAGAGACTTCCAAGGCTCGAGCGGTGGCTCAGAGGCTCTGGAGTTTCAGGCATGCTTCGGGTCTTGCTTCGGGTACTCCGAGCCTAGGGTCGGGGAAGAGTCTCGAAGGGCGCTACGTGGCGAGTGCTGGGTGGTTCGATCTGGATAGATCCAACGGTTGATGGTACGGGAGACGTGGCGCGCCTAGGATCCATCAGATCAGGATGATCCGACGGTGGCTATGGCAGAGCATCTGGTGACGTGGCGTGATGCTGGCCATTGGATCGAGATGGATCCAATGGAGGTTGGAGCTGCTAGCGAGGGGTGACATGGTTGTGCATGGGCCGTTAGATCCTCCTGATTCAATAGTGGCTGAAGCTCGAAGGCAAGGGAGACGTGTCACGACGACGACCGTTAGATCTAGATGATCCAACGGTGATTGTGTGTCATCTCCTCCGGGTCGCCGCCTCCTGTGGCGGACTTGGCGGGGCTCCGATGAATGGGTCTTGGCTCCGCCGCCTTCCCCCATGATCAGTGTAGCTTGTTGTAGGTTCCTGGAGAGCTCGGAATGTTCGTGGAGGCGTGGTAGAGTAGCCAGAGGTCCTAGAAGAAGCTGGAAAGGTCCTAAGGTCGTAGACATCGAAGCTTGAATGCAGCTCCGATGAGGTTCCTTTCAGTGAAGAAGAGGGGACCTGCAGGGTTAGTGGGTGCCAGAAAATTGGTGCTCGTGCTCGTGGGAGTGCAGTAAATGCAGTGAGGCCTGAGGGGCAAAGCGATGGTCGGGCGGAGGTGTTCTTCCACTGTGGCTGGTGGACGTGTGGTCGGAAGTAGTATGAAAGGTCGTGGTGGCGATCTGAACGTGCAGCGAAGATCAAAGCTCGAAGGCGGAGCTCGGTGGATAGTTAGTGGAGGGTGGAATCGATTAGAGAAGGTGGGAGAATACGAACAGATTAGATGAGAAGAAGATGATGATCAGAGAAGGAATGGAGGGATCTACCTGAGGATGGAGGCTTGCTGAAGAGGCTCTGGTCATCGCTCAAGGGTCAGTAGTGGCCCGAGATCAAGCAGCTTGTCGGAGGAGCTGCTACACAGTCAAGAAACACCACGGATATTGTCGAAGGTGGACCACCATCATTGCTCGCTCTCACACTCAATTGCTGTCACCAATGGGTAGCTAAGAGCTCTAGGGTACCTCTCAGTAGGGAGGATAGGGTGGAAGCTTGCCTGAGGTGGAGTATTTATAAGGAAGAGATGGAGGTGCAAGTGATGGAGAGAGTGGTTTGTGTGGAGTTTGTGGAGCGAAGGAGAGGGCGTCATGGGTATCATGGGTGCTGGCGAGGATGATGGAGGTTGGGGCTACGTCGTGGAGCGGTCAATGAGTGGAGAGGGTGGCTGGAATGGTGACAGAAATATGAAGGGGCCAGAGACAACGCGCGGTGAGGCGACGTGGGAGAGGTGTTTGCGGAGGAAGAAGACAACGTCGCGCGTGGCGAGCATAGGCACATGCACTGGAGAATGGAGGAGATGAGATCTCGCGTAGGTTCGGATGGTCAAGATTTGGAGTGGGATGAACGACATGGATGGAGGTGATCTAGTGGCATATGGTGAACCATGTGGCGCAAGGAGGTGGAGGCTGAAATGAGTGGCTGTGATGAGATCTGGGATCATGATACAAGGGTTGGAGTTGAGGCGGGGATGAGCGGCTTGGATCTGAAGCGAGAGGAGACGATCGTGTGGTGTGGGCGATGACACGTGGCTTGCTGAGAAGAAGGCGTTGGCCGATGATCTATACGAGATCTAGGCCCAGATCAGACGACTGAAATGAGTGGTGGAATGGATGGCTGAGATTTGAGGGACGGGGAAGCCGTTAGACATGGAGAAAGAGGGGCGCGTGGTGTGTGATGAGTAGGGCCGCGTGGAGAAAACTCAAAACATTAAAGTTGTAGATCTTGATGAGATCAACAAGTTCCATGTTGACCAAAAACAGAAACTAGGTCGAATAAAGTAATAAAATACAATGGTACAAATATACATTCATATAGTATACAATGGGGGCCCAAAACCCATGTTTTGCATACGAGCTCCGATTTTAAAGAAATTGGTCCCATTTTGAAGGTCTTTGAATGTATATTATTTTAAAGGTGAGTAGACCTATTTCGGAGACTGTATGAGATAGATACATGCATTCTAAGGTCCATGGTCTCCAACTTGTCTTGCGGTTTTATCTATCAATTTTACAAGTAAGCATTTTTTAATAATTTTCTTTTATTATTGTTAGTAACATATACAGTATAAAGTGAATTCATGGGTTTTAGGGTTAGTGTAAAATTTTTACAGATGAGAGATTTTTACAGATGACTCTGGCTTCTTATTTTATGCAGATGTAAATGCTAATTTGCAAATGTTATCAATGCATGCATGAATGCTAATTATGCAATACTACTAGATATATGCCTCTAATTACTCGACAACAAGGCTTTATTTTCAACTTTTCTAGTCTTGAGGTGCCCGAGCAGAGATCGGAGCAAATATTCATTCATTTGACGGTACCTGAGTTTGAGTTTTTTACCTTTACAGAAACCCAAGAGATGACCAATACCGAGGAGCGCACAGATGGACAGTCCCAGACCACCACATCTGTTCTAGATTAGGGTACCATCAACAACTCCCTATTAGCTTCCTTTGAGATGATGCAAAGACAGAAAGGAGACCAGAGAGCTTTCATGACATACATGCGCAGAGAGATGGCCTAGATGCGAGCTGACCACAGAGAGCAAAACCAACCAGACTGTGGAGAGATACTAGAGCTGGGAAGAGGAGATGGACCACATATGGAGGAGCCACAGGAGCCAGTCCGACCTGCCAGTCTGATGAGAGAGTTGCACAACTCTGGTGCGACACTTATACATCGTTGGATTCAGCTTACGGCAATCCTAGGAGATTTCAAGCTCCCCCCTCAAGCGATTCAGTTGTTGCCCAAGTTCCATGGGCATGCCACCGAGGAGCTGCATATGCATTTGCAAGAATTTGAGATGATCTGCAGCACGTTCCATGACAGATACATGGATGAGGACACCATGAAGATGATGGCTTTTCCATTTCCCCTGGTCGATAAAGCATCCTACTGGCTAAAACATTTAGGGGATATGTCACTTCATGGGAATAGCTCCATACCGAGTACTTGAACAAGTACTATCCACTCGGTCGGACGAATGCAGCTCGAGCCTTGATCAACAACTTGTCCATGCTTCCCAATGAACAATTCCATGTGGCATGGGACCGCTTCCTTGAGCTCATTGACCAATGTCCACACCATGACATCTCCAAGCCCAACCTAGTACAAAGTTTCTTTTGTGGGATGACACGGGAGCTGCAGGGGCTTGTGAACGCTTCTTGTGGGGGTCCTACTTCACTAAGGACGAAGATCAGGTGTAGGCCATATATGAGGAGATGGTTGAGAACTACACCGTTATGTCCCAGACCTGTCTCTGCACTCACGGGAAGCCCCCACCCCATGCCAAGTCCTATCACTGGATAGCACGAGTCCATGTAGGTACATCCACCTCTCCAGCAGCCGCAGCACAGGCAGAGTCATCAGATGTTGATATGGGCATCATTAACGAGAAGCTCTACTGCATCGAGATTATCGGAAGAAGAAGTTTCAGGGCTTGACGTAGGTTGATCCGTTGGCACAGACATTGAGTGACCTGAAGACCCGGATCATGTGTCTCTAGGAGGCACAGACGGCTTCTCAACCCCGTCTCAGGTCACGGGCTGACCCTAACAGTAGCAGCTCGACCCGACCCTCCGCCTAGTACAAATAGGTCGACCATATCCAGGCAGAGCCATTCCAGCAGCTGCAACACCAGTACCTTCGGCCACCACCATATCAGGACACTCAGATGGTGGTGTACCAGTAGGATCAGCCCCTGGAAGTCCTTCCTCCACCCCCTTTCGAGTAGGAGATGTTGATGGAAGTCATCGGGATTTGGTACGATCGACAGCAGCCTGGATTTAGGTGGTCAACTAAAGGTGCCTCATCCCAGCAGCAGCCTCCAGCTCAGGGTGGATAGTTCAGCCAGCCTCAACAGCAGCCCCAGTTCCCTCACCACCCACAACAATAGAATTAGCAGTCGGGTCCTCATCCCTACCAATAAGGACAGTTGTAGAGGCAGCACCAGCAGCAACCTCAGCAGTATTCTCAGTTTCCCCCTCATTCTTTCCAACAACAGCCTCATTTTCAGAGTGGCAACCCATCATGTTTTCATGGGTCAGCCGATGAGAACCCATCACTCAATGATCTAGCATGCCTTCTTTCCGATCAGCAGGCCACATTCAGTCAGGAGATGGATGTGTTCTGTCAGGTGATGAGGGAGATCATCAAAGGGAAGGCTACCATACCCGCTCAGATCGAGCCCAATCCGAACAACATAAAAAAAATCCGACCAGGTACAGTTCATAGAGGTTACCACTCCTATTGACTTATTGGGTGACATTACTTCATATATGATTGATGCTGACTTTGTTACACTTAGGAGCAGTAGGATGCTAGTCGATGGTGCCTCGTCTGAGCGACGACACCACAAGGATGCAGGAGTGCCAGACAATGAGGATAGCGGTGTTGATGCCACTCAGGATGATGATGACGGTGGTGCTGACGCCACCAAGGATGTTGATCCAACAGATGGTACTGAGGCCATCGCATTCCCAGATGCAGAGGGTGGTACTGATGCCACCAGCGATCCAGATGTTAAGCTAGAGAGCGGCGTTGATGCTGCAGTTCCTGATGCTGTGGGTGGTACTGAGGCCACCCCTTCTATTCCATTTGTATTTCCTTTGGTTTCTTTACCACAGTACTATCCAGAAAATACCAAAAACCTTAATAAAAGAAAGGGTTCTTCATCTTCGAGTCCATATGTGATGCATGATGATACTTATATGGATTCTATTCCTTTTCGGCAACAGGGACCCATTCTTAGCCCTCTATCTGAGGAGGTCCCAACCATCTCTTCCCTCAGGCACTCCGCTTGGCAAAGTGGAAGAAAACATAAAATAAAAAAAATCACAGCAGTTAGAGTTTCAACCAATAGATGATCCATAGAATTTCAGATTCAAGCTGACTCAACATGAGGCACTTGAGCACATTCACATTCACCTTTTCCAAAAGAACCAGAGAGAGAAGTCCGCTATCCATAGGAAGAAGAGGAACCATAATGCAGAGATCCATGTGCTCACCCATGCCACATGCTTCACCATCCAAAACTATCTACCAGCCAAGAGTCCTGATGCAGGAGCTCCATATGTCAGATGCCATATTCATGAGCAGAGATATGATAAGACTCTATTAGACAATGGCTCATCCATCAACCTCCTTCCGGCAGCCTTACTCGACTGATTCGAGTTTGGCACTCTTCAACAGAGCATGACAGTCCCTTAGTTTGCTGATAGATCTGTCAAGAGGCCAAAGGGGTTTTTGAAGGACGTGATCATCACAATTCAGGGCCTGAAATTCCCCGTGGACTTTTTTTGTGTTGGACATGAAGATCCCTGAGTCTGTGATAGATACCCCCATCATACTAGGATGTCCCTTCTTGGCCACAACCAAGGCAGTGTCTGACCATGATAATGGGAAGGTATACTTTCGCATCGAGGGTGAGAGAATACAAATAGAAACGATCAGCGAAACTAGAGTGCGAGATTCATCTTGCTCAGAGCAACACAGTGATTCAAAGGAGATGATAGAGGCAGAGCGAGACGTCCACCAGGAGTATGACTTTGTGATCACTGACGTTGAAGCCGCTTGGTCCAATCCCGTTTCACGAGCCCTCCTTTTAACTTCAGATACTACAGATTCATAGATCCCCAACAGAGGAGAGTTTGGAGAGCACACTCTTGGCAGAGGACACATTCGAGGTTGAAGACCGTATTCAGGATAGCGAGGCAGAGTACATTTCTTGTTATTCAGATTCAGATTGGGCTGAATTTGATGAGTCGATACCATGTCTGATTCCAATAGAGCCAACAGCCTAGGGTGGAGACTGAGCCGACGCAGATTAACAGATACACGGCAGGGCCAGCTTCGCCAGATATTCATGATCAGTGAGAGTTCTCACACGCATATCTAGTTGTATTCACTCAGACATTTCAGAAGCCAGAGTTGCCAGATCCTAGTTGTACATAACTGAATCCTTTGCCGCAGTCACTGAAGTATAGATTCCTTGCAGGTGAGCATGAGATGCACCCAGTCATTATCTCAGCAGATTTGACTGGAGAGCAAGAATCTCGTTTGATGGAGATTCTTGAAAAGAACTGCAAGTCAATAGGATGGAGCGTAGCTAATCTCTAGGAGATAAGTCCGGCCTTGTTCTCCCACCATATCTATCTCGAAGAAGATGCTAAGCCATCACGTGAGTTCCAGTGACGATTGAACCGAATCTTCGAGAGGTGGTCATGAAGGAGATTTGGAAATGGTGGAGCGCTGATTTTATCTACCCCATCTCCGACTCAATGTGGGTAAGTCCATTACATGTGGTGCCTAGGGAAGATGGGCATCACTAAAGTTGTGAGCGAGTCTGGAGAGGAGATAGCTACCCGGGTACCCACTTCTTAGAGGGTCTGTGTGGACTACAGATGATCGAATCAGGCAACCAAGAAGGATCATTTCTCGTTACCTTTTATTGGTCAGATTATAGAGAGGATAACTGGGAAGAGTCACTGCTTCTTCCTTGACAGGTATTCCAGCTACAATTAGGTTGCCATTACGACCGAAGACCAGGACAAGACGACATTCACCTATCCGTTTGAGACTTATGTTTTCAGACGGATGCCCTTTGGTCTATGTAATGCCCCGGCGACATTCCAAAGGTGCATGTTGTCCATTTTTTCGGACACGGTGGGTGACTGTTTAGAAGTCTTCATGGATGACTTTTTGGTCTATGGCAATGGGTTTGATGCTTGTCTTGACAGACCACATCCTTCAGCACTGCATTGAGGTTTATCTTGTTTTATCCGGGTAGAAGAGCCACTTCATGGTGACTCAAGGGACGGTGCTTGGTCATATCATCTCCAACAACGGCATGGAGGTTGCTCTAGCCAAGGTGGATATCATCAGGAAACTCAAACCACCGTTCAACCTGCGATAGTTACGGTCTTTTCTGGGGCATGTTGGTTTCTACTGACGATTCATTCATGATTTTAGCAGGATTGCCCGACCATTGACTGATTTGCTAACAAAAGATATTGAGTTTATTGTAGATGATAAGTGTCTTGCATCATTTGAGACTCTCAAGATTCTAGTTGTTGAGGCTCCTATCCTTCAGCCGCCTGATTGGTCTCTCCCATTCGAGATCATGACGGATGCCTCCGAATTTGCCGTAGGGACCATGCTAGGACAGATGGGGGATGCAGTGCCATTTCCATTAACTATGCTTGCTGTACATTGGATGTCGTGCAGTGGAACTACGCCATCACTGAGAAAGAGATGCTAGTCGTAGTCTTTACCTTGGATAAATTTAGATCATATATTATTGGATCAAAAGTGACTATCTTTACTGATCATACCACCATCAGGTACCTCATGGCAAATAAGGATTCCAAAGCGAGACTGACTAGATGGATCTTTCTACTCCAGGAGTTTGATATTGAGATTAAGGATAAACCTGGAGTCAAGAATGTAGTGGCGGACCATCTCTCCCGAGTAGAGAATCTGGAGGAATATGAGCAGACTGATCCCATTTCTAGGACCTTCCCAGATGAGGCGATCCTTGCTATCGCCTCGCTCCCGTGGTACGCCGACATTGTGAACTATCTTGTTGCCAAGAAAGTTCCACAAGGTTGGCCCAGGCAGCGACTGAGACCTTCCTTACGAAGGCTAAGTTTTACAACTAAGAGGATCTTGTCCTTTATCATGAAGGAGGGGATAACGTCTGGCGTCAGTGCATTCCTCAGGAGGAGCACCATAGCATCCTCACATGCTGCCACACGCTTGAGTTAGGAGGACATCATTTTGGGATGAGAACAACACAGAAAGTGCTCCAATCCGGCCTTTGGTGACCAACTCTCTTCAATGATTCTGATGAATTCGTGAAGAGGTGTCCTGACTGTCAGAGGATGGACACTTCTGGACAACACGATATGATGCCGATGCAGCCCATTCACTTCTGTGAGGTTTTTAACGCATGGGGCATCGATTTCATTGGTTTGAGTACATTTTGTTTGATGTTGATTATTTGAGTCGTTGTGTTGAGGCCATTCCTGCCCGAACCGCAGATGCTAGGACTGTTTGCAAATTTTTGAGGAAGAATATCATTTCACAGTTCGGGGTGCCTAGAGTATTGATATCTGACGGGGGGTCTCACTTTATCAATGACAAGATAAAGGCCCTTTCTAGCGAGTTCAGCATAAACCATCGAGCTGCCACCCCATATCATCCTCAGACCAATGGTCTTGATGAAGTATCGAATATGGAGATCAAGACGATATTGCAGAAGGTAGTCTGCCCAGACCGAAAGGATTGGTCACAGCTTTTGGACTCGGTCTTGTGGGCATATCAAATTTCCTTCAAGACTCCGTTGGGTACATCTCCCTTTCATCTCATTTTTGGCAAGTCCTGCCATCTACCTGTTGAGGTTAGGCACAAGTCATTTTGGGTTATCACTGATATATTATTGGATCCAAGAAGTATAGGTGAACAAAGGAAGGTAGAATTGGCAGCCCTGGAGGAGCATAGAGATACAACCTTTTCAAGCAGCATACAATATATGGAGCGAGTGAAGATATGGCATGATTCTCATATCAACCATAAGCAATTTGAGCTAGATCAGAGACTATGGTTGTTTGATGCTATACTTAGATTAATTCCAGGAAATTGCAGAGTAAGAGGAAACGACCATACGTGGTCCGAAAGGTGCATGACAATGGGAGTATCAACATATCTGAGATGCCATCTGAGTCCACCTTTTGTTTTAACGGTCAGCATCTCAAACCATATCTATATCATGAGTCGTTGATCGTTGACGTCGCCCCGATTCATTTTGCATGAGATGTGGTCTTTGACCCACATTAGTTGCATCTAGTGCCTGATTGTCACTGTCTTCCACCTTGTATACATCCAGATGTCCACATCATCTTATTCTTTAGTCCAACACCCCATCTACATCTTGTGATTATGCTATACTTAGAGTGCACTTTACCCTAAGTATAAGGGGTTGTTAGACTCTTGATTCATTTGATTCTTTTTACCTTCTGTTTTTGTTGCCTATACTTAGGGATATTTTACCCTAAGTATAAGGGAGGTAAACCTTGTACATCCTTTTACTCAGTTTTCCCTTTATGTACAGTCTATTTTACTTAGGATTACTTGATCCTAAGTATAGGGTGAAACACCGAGCCCTTTTCATTCTATTCTTTGATTCATCATTGTAGTATAACATTCCTTTTCACTTCCCTATACTAAGCACGAGTTATGTCTTCTTCTTCATCGCTCTTTGTCACTCTGAGGACATCATTCGAGCTAAGTATAGGGGGTATCGTATATATTATCATATATACTTTAGCCATAATTCGTACTTTGTGTAAGTGTTTCAATAAATAAAAATGGCTAAAAATCAACTATTAAAAATCGTAAAAAATTTTATTAAAATTTTCTTGTACACTAAAATTCTTTCTTGCACATACATAGTTATTTATAAAAAGTATTTTTGTACAAATGTCTGTAAAAATGCTTTGTGTAAAAGGTTTGTAAATATATTTGGTAGCAAAATTACGTATATCGTACAAAATATGTGTAAAATGTTTGAAAGATAAAATCTTGCAAAAACCCCTGTGTAAATATTTTGCAAACTTCTGCATCCATGCATACATTCAAACATTTTTCAAAAATTTTTGCACATTTCAAATACATTGCATAAAAAGATTTTTCCTATATACTTGTACAACCGAATCATAGTTGACATTTAAACTAGCCTAGAATTAAATTGGAAAATGGAGCTTGGTTAAGACCTTAATCCACTTAATTCTAAGAGGAACCTTATAGGATTTAGGGTTAAAACATTTCAGGTCCATTGGTGACTTAATGCTTTGAGTCCACTAGGCTATGATCACATATTATCTTGATGAGACTAAGTAGAACATTTAACAACGCAACCATGACTCTCACAAACAATGGTTTTACTTGCACCAACACCTTACACATAGCTCTCTACGGATGAAGTGGTGAGGAGGTAGTTTCCTTTTGGCTTGGGGTAGCATACAAGGGTAGTACTTTTAGGTGGAACCTCTCGTCTTCTCTTAGGGAAGGAAGTGTGTATCAACTTCGTCCGGTGGTGTTGAGGTCTAAAGACAGGAGTTGGGGTTGCAATAATGCTTCAAAAGAGGGATAGTCTACTGGGCTTAAGAGGGAAAATTCCTTATATATATGTGTTGCACCACGTAGATATGTTGTACATATGCAGATCAAAAAAATGTGCCAAAGAAAGAAAAACTCCAAAAAAGTTGCAGGTCTGATAGAAAATGAAATACCCATCGGAGTGTATATAGCCAAATAAAGCAAAGATTATGTTACCCATTCTCATCTCATGAAGCTTGCAGCAGGGAGACTTAGCTATACTAGTTGGGCTCCTAGGGATACATTGCTACATTAGTCATGGTCATTCTTCTTTCCCCTCTTCTTGAGCCTGATTAACTTGAACTTAGAAGGGAATACCCCACTTCTCGAGGAAAAAGCTTCCAGACCAGGGCATTAGAGTTACCTTGTTGAAGGAGGCTATTACTTTGTAATTTCTAAGGTAAGGAGCTACATATCACTTATACGATACATGAAAAGATTCATGGTCATTAGAGTTTGTATATGTGGACTTGTTCTGATCTGGATTATTGAGGAGTCTTGACCCATAGATCGGTGGAACGTGGAGGTTATTGAGTCTTAAACCTAGGTCCAAATAAGGTTCCGACAAACTAATAATTCAAAGGTCTGACTGAGCTCCATACTCCAATTTAATAAAGACAAGTGTAATAATCAACCTTGATTATCCTTCTTTTTCATTTTCTTTCTCATTTCACTTCTTTTCAAATAAGTGTTTGCTAAGGGACTAGCAAAGGTAGAGTATAGGGGGTGATGAATCCCTGATCATCACTCTTTATTCTTTTATTTTAGCTATTTATCTTGGCAATGCATCATGTAAATAGATGTAAATACGTAAAGTTAGCATTATGCATGCATTTGTTAATATTACATAATTAGTATGTATTTGTGCAAAATAAAAGAATAACAGAAAAAGAACAAGGAAGGAGGTATCTAGAATAAATACAGAGTGGCACGAACCCTAAGAGATGGCCAAGCATTGACTTGATCGCCAAATAAAACAAGTAAAGAGAGATAGGGCCCACTCTATATTGTACATATTATTTATGTAATTAAACAATTATTTTTGATAAAATAAAAATAAAAATATTTTTCTTACCTCCTTGTATATAAAAAATAAAACACAAATCAGAAAAATAAAATGAAAATAAAAAGAAAATCCTCTTACCCTTGTACAGAATACATGTATGTATATCTTCATTCTCTATTTATTATATACCTGTAAATAAAAAATAAAAAATAATAATAATTCTTTTATACTCCAACAATTATGTTGTAAATAAATAAAATATAAAAATTGGGGTATTTGTGTGAAAATAACAAAATAAAAATAATTGTGCAAAATACATACTGTAAATAAATAATAAAAATGAAATAAAAATTATTTTATACTCCAAAATTATGTTGTAAATAAATAAAATATAAAAATTTGTGCATTTGTTTCAAAATAATAATATAAAAATAATTGTACAAAATACATAGGTATATTATACATGTATATAATACACTATATTGTATAAATATTAATTTATTTTTCAAAAAAATGAATAAAAATCATAGAAAAATAGTTTGAATAAAGAATATTTTTCATATTATACACTTTTTGATTTAAAATCATTTATTATTTTTTATTGAAATTGTAAGTATATTGTACATCCTAATTTCTGATTGGTCGGCTAGAGCGTTGATCGTAGGTCAACAACTCCTTCCACTTCGGGTCTGACTCGGATCCTCTCCGCTGGACCGTTTTCTCCTAATTTTCCTGATCGGTTCATGCAACCCCTTGCCCCAATTCTTCGCACGTGGTCTCTCCTTTATCCATGACCCTCGCGGATCCCTAGCAAGGCGCAGATCTTCCTAAGGTTGCGTGTCCTCGCCCGATTTCTCCAGCCTTCTAGGAACCCTTAAATTTTCTTCTCCGCCTTCCAGGAGCAGCAACTCGTGCCTCGCGCCTCCCTTCCTCCCTAAACCCTTCCGGTTAAGTTATAGCTTCCTGAGGAACACTTCGGATCGAAGCTTAGAGTAGCAGCCGCACTGCTCTGCCTAGTGGTAGGCGTGCGCTGCCGCGATCAACCTCCTAGCCTTTCACAGCTTGGTAGACGCCATTACCTCACCGACCACCTTCGCTTGAATCTCTAGAGCTCGCCTAGGACCTCAGGTACCCGCCATTTCCTTCGTATTTTCCGATTCACTTCAATCATTCCATTCATCACCGTCGCGTGATCATCTGCTCTGACCAGCTAGTTGGAGCCCCATTATCTGCATCCATCCGCTCCGATCGAACCCTCGACACATGCTCCACCTTGCACCGCAGCCTGATACCCCTTAGGCTCGTCCCTTAAGTCGAGATTAAGAATCTAATCTCCACTATCACCTCCACCGAAGATCGACCTACTCCCCCATGTCGCTTCTTTGCCTTTCCGTTTGAATAACCCTCGATCGGAGCTTCGCCTTGAGTCAAGCCTTCCTTTGCAGGTGTTCGTGCGTTCTGAAAGCACCAGTTCCATCCATCAGAGGGCTCGCCGGGGTAACTCCAGGACACCTTCACCGTCACGCACATCCGGCCATCAGCTCTCCCATCAGTCCCTTTCAGTCGATGCAGAGGACTTCCACGATTGATCATGCGCCTCCCATCTGATCATTTGATCCAAGGATGTCATCCTAGGCTCTGGTGAACCTCGACTCGGCCATGTTCTTCCTAACCTCTTCAGCACTGTCGGATTGACCTCGCTCCTCCAGATCAAATCCAAGCCGTCAACAGGAGCAGCTTTCTGAGCTACTAGATCTGATATCTGACGCATCTGCGCCCCACGTCCTCGACAATCCAGAAGCGTCAGATATGACACCTGCCACATCTGAGCCGCACATTCACGTACCTCCAGCGGCCACCACATGTCCCCCTACACGCACCGCACACATCTGCGAGGGTATATTGCATTCCCATCCCTCCACTTTTTATATTTTATTTTCTTGTCTATTAAATAAAGTTGCAGTTCAGACTATTTGCATATTAGTCCATGATCACGTGCCTTGTGGTGTTTTTACATATTCTTCTTGGACTTTGCAAAGATTCTGATTTGAATGAAATATTTTATGTATTTGCATTTATACTCCTATGTGTGTTGAATTGAGCACGTGCGTTGTTTCGTAGGCTATTTGCATTTATGCCCTTGAACTTTATAAGTGTGTTATTGTTTAATCTGGAAACTTATAATATTTGCAAATAGGTCCCTACAACCTGTGTGCATTATTTTAAATCAAATATTTATCAAATTTACACCAAAAATTCCCCAAAAATTATCATTAGCTCATGCTAATGTGTAATATTTTTGGTAATTTTTGTGACGCAACTATTTTATTTGATATTTTATAAAAAAAGTCAAAAACCCTTAAAAACTTGTCTGATCATATTATAAAATACAAAAAAATATAAAAATATTCCTAAAAATCCTATAAAAATTCATGTGTGTTTGTTTTGGTCTCTTTTAATTTCAGTAGTATTTTTGTTCCATTAAAACACCTTAAAAATTCTCACAAATTCTAGAAAATTCGAAAAAATGAAATTCCAGTTTCTATAATAATGTTTTTTTGTCTACTTTTTTTAAAAATAGCCACTAGGCCTTTCAGGAAATTTTAGTATTTTAATCTTACCTATTGGTCACGGCATAATAGTGTTCTTCTATTTCGTGTTTATTTTATTTTTAGAAAATTATATAAAATCTAAAAAAAATCTCATAAAATCGACAAAAACACTTGCATATTTTAAAAATATAAAAAAATTTTTTATTCATAATTTTGAGCTTTTTATTCGTAATAAAAAAATTTTGAAGCTTGATTTCCTTTATCTTTTTATTCATTTTCTTATTAGAAAATAATAAAAAAATGCAAATTAGAAACCACAATTCCTTTTCTTTTCTGATTTCTCGACTACTTCGTAGGCTTCGCTCGTGCTCCTTATGGTTGACATTGGTCGCTATACCAGGTTAAATAAATAGCGGAGACCGCTTCTCTCGATTTTTGAGCTTGATTGTTTATTTGTGGTCTTATTTTTCTTATTGAACCCGGCTCGGGTTGTTGACGTCGCAACGATCTTTGATATCACTTATCCTCGATCGCCTGACCGCTCATCAATTATCCCATCCCTACCCATTGTCATGGCCAGTACCGACGGGAGTGGGACAGACTGCACACGGCAACCTACTACCCTAACGCTCCTCGACTAGACACCATTTCCACTTCGGGAAAGGATAATGCCAAATCGATCATTGTGTACTTGAGATATTCATCGGTTTTTCAACCTAAATTATACCACAAAGTAACAATAAAAACTATTTTGATTATAAGGAAATTGCTAGACAAATTCCCAAACCTATTCAAGTAACATGTTTGTTGAAGTGTATCAAGTAACAAATTTGTAATCTAGATCATATCTAATCATTTATTGGTTGAGGAAATGCCATTTATGGGAACAAATATCATCAAATATTTCTCAAATATTATCCATAATTATTCTATAAAATTAACCATTAATTGCACTAGTTTATTATATGACAATCACAAGGTTATTGATAAAGATTGCAATTTCCAGCAGTGACCCTCACTAACTAAAATTGGCATATCTCATTCATTTTAAATCCAAATCATGCAAATTAGTTTATAAAGTTTTATAATTTGATTTAAAACAGAACCTAGGTGATTAAAATATATTTTCAGACATTTTAAAACAGTAACTAACTCCTTAATTATGTCATTAATTGCTACCCCCGAAACAATGGATATATGGTGATTAAAAAGATCATAACAAGAGTTATCAGATTCCAAATCATGCAAACTCAAATCCCATGGTTTTCATAATTAATGGAGAATATTATTCATGTATAGTTTAGTGTTTCAACATTTTAAACAGGGCCGAAATAGATCACAGAATAGGGCTACGGAAAAGAAATGCCATAAAGTTTTCACAATCCCTAATGACCCCAAGTCTTCCTAGGTTCATGGATCGTATCCAAAGCCTCAAAACTGGATCTGATAACACTTGAAGGATTATGGAAGAATCCTCAAGCGTATCATCGAAATGTGTGGATCATATCGTATACGATCAAGAGCGACTAGTCGCACTAGTTGCTCCGTGCAACGGAATTGGAAAAAATTATAAATGATGAAACCACATGATCCAAGAACATTTCTTGGATCATTTCATCTAACCACATAAAAGATATAGGAATACTTCTTGGAGCATGGTTGCGATCGAGCCTCTAAGGGAAGAGACATCCAGTCTCAAGTCTGATCCATGGGAGTAGATGCTTGCGAGCGCTGGGATGAGTCGTGTGCTTCTCGCAATCCAAGTTGATGATCCAAGCAATGGATCTCCTGATCTCGTCTTACGAGATCAAACATCTTCTTCACAAGCACCACACACCAAAGAAGATGGAGATCCAAGAGTCATCGAAGATGGAGCACAACGGCAAGATGACGATGAAGGTGTCCTTCTCTATATGAGAGTGGACGGCCATTCGAGGAGAGAAGGTAGAGGGTTGGCGTGAGAAATGAGAGAGAGAGAGTCGCAATTGTGTAACTCGAAGAGTAAGGGATGTCTATTCTTATATAGGGTTTTGGGAGTCCATGGATCCCAATCCATGGACAACACACAATCAATGGGTAAGATTGATTTGTGTTTCATTCAATGGATAAGATGTTATTGTAAAAAAACACAACAACAATTGATTTAATTAAATTAATTTACATTGATAAATCAACATAATTAATTTCAATTTAAATCACTTCGACTAGATAAGAGATAATAAGGAGACCAAACTAATCCCCTAAGAAAAGGAGGATAGCTACTCTTCTCCACATGGAGATAAGTTGTCGTCCACTCTTCTTGAGTGGATTGGTCAATCTCCTATAATTATCATGAGATCTCATTATCTCATAATATCTCTTTAATTTACAACAACTCTTGTTGTAAATATTTTTCACAAGAATAATTCACAGTTATCTTGTGAAAAAATTTCAATCAAGCCATTGAAATTATGTGAATCTCATTCACAACCCAAAAAATGTAATTACATTTTCAATTAATCATTCAATGTGAATCCAATTCACATTAACAATTAATCAACAAATATAAATCACATAAGTCTCTCTCTAATATATTATAAATCACATTTAAAATATACATGGATAATTGGATAGTGCTATCCACGTTATCCATATCAACAATAATTAAATCTCATTTAATTGCATTGGATAGTCATTCTCATGCATTCGTATAATGTGAATCAAATTCACATTATCCATGATAATTAAATCACATTTAATTATACATTTCTCAATGCTTAGATATAATTCAACTTTGGATTTATTCTTGATCTCTTTCAATAATAATGCGCTTTCTCCGCAGATACTTGGAGATAAGGACTGGGTGATTGTGTTGTTCCACGTACAGTGACTTGGATATTGAGATCACATTTCAAATCCAGATCTTGTGAACCTCCCATAGATGCTTGATTAATTCAAGACCACAAATCTAATCTTCTCATTACGTATGAATCACATTCATATAATGTCCATCAGTTGGACTGAGATCAGATTACTTCTCTATGAGAGGAGTCACTACAATCCAGACTAGTTTCATCACTCCCTTGGAATGGAAGCGTCATGGTTATACAATCGTTTATGATCACATCACCCTCAGGTATTCCTAATACATGTACATCCTGCATACTGGAAGACCCAAAACAAATCTGAAGTTTTAGATCTCTTTTAGACCGTCTCGTTCAGCATTTTATAATTAAGGTTCTCATTGATCACTGGGAGTCGGTATCGATTATATACTTTCCAAAAGCATATATCATACCTAGGTGTTGATCATATAATTTCGAAAATCATATATCAAACCTTACAAATTCAGTCAAACTTCTACAGAGAGGTGACCATGCGTGGAATTTGATTCTTCTTAATATCTCATGAGTGAGCTCATGTCTTCCGGTTCAATAATGAACATGTATGATCCCTTTGAAAGATTGTATTACTCATATGCCCTTGCAAGCACACCAGTGTGTCAGTGTATAGGCCTTGTTTAGATCGTCAACCTATTGGTATGCTAATGTACATACTCAGACATATAATAACACGTTTGTCTCCGGTCACAGGATGCGTGCCTATATCATGACAGCATACGACATATGACTTTGGTTATCTTGCTCTCGTTACGTCAACTCTTTGATCAAACTTATCTAACATCTATAACTCTCTATTCCTGTGCAGAGGATCTGCATCAAGAGGTCGGTTAGATATCAGACAAATGAGAAAGGATTGCCATCTCCTACTCCGGCTGGAGATCATCTCTTAATAATCATTTAATGGTGCTTGATGAGTCCTCAATCTAACTCTTTAGATATTCATCCAAGCACCAGCTTCTATGATACAATAATTGAATCAATAGTTGTATTATCATTAAGATGGCCATTGTACATAACTTTAATTGTACTAAGGGACCTATTACGCAAATTAGTTATTCTTCATTTCAGATCAGGGAATGATATTTGCAATAATATTTATTGCTTAATGGCTCGATGTGGGCTCGCATGTCGAACAAATCCAAGAACACTTCTCAGATAGTTTCATCTAAACCACAAATAGGTATTAAGGTTAACTCTTGAAGCGTGGTTGCGATCTAGTCTCTAAACGAAGAGACCTCCTGTCTCAAGTCCGATCAGAATGAGAAGACGCTTGCGAGCACGTTGATGAGACACGTGCTCTGCACAATCCATGTTGATGATCCAAGCGGCAAATCTCTTGATCTCATCATATGAGATACGACATCTTCTTCACTGGTGAGGATCTCCAAAGGAGACAGAGCTTCATGAATAGATGATTCGGTAGCATAATGACGATGCTGCAGCAATGGCAACTCTCTCTAGGGCTCCACGGTGGACGGCCACAATGAGAGGGAGAAAGACTTGGCGTATAGAGAGAGAGGTAGAGATCAATCATTTGATCTCTCTTGAAGATCAAGGGGTGCCTCTTATTATATAGCATTTTGGTATCAATGGATCTCAATCCATGGACAACACAAAACCAATGGATGAGATTGATTTGTGTTTCTTTCAATTGCCATGATGTTGTTGTAAAATTATAATAATAATTAATTTAATTCAAATTAATATATATTGATCAATCAATATAAAATAGTTTTAAATCAAATCAATTGACTAGTCTTGGAGATATTGAGAAGATTGACCACATCCCCTAAAAGGGGGAGGCATCCACCCTTTTGAGATGGAATGGGTCTATCTTCTCAATATCTCCTGAGATCTCATTATCTCATGATAGTCATTATATCATTATATCTAAATTATTTATAACATGATTTGTTTTAAAATATTTCATAAAATTAATTCATAATTATCATGTGAATATTGCAATCATGCCATTGGAAAAATGTGAATCAAATTCACTTCCCAAAATCAAATGTAAATTATATTTTCAATTAGTTATCCAATGTGAATCCAATTCACATTAATAATTAATCAACAAAAATAAGTCACAATAGGCTCTCTATGATATATTATAAATCATATTTATAATAAATCTGATTAATATTATAGTGCTATCTACATTATTCATATCCATGATAATTAAATAACATTTAATCATCTTGGATATCTATTCTCATGTGGCCAAATAATATGAATCACATTTTAATTATTCACATCTTTGATAATTCAATCACATTTAATTATCTCAAATAACTATCCTTATAATATACATCAAATTCATATTATTCATGATAATTAAATCACCTTTAATTATCCATTTCTCAATGCTCGGAAACATATATCACCAATGAAATTATCCTGAACACTTTCAAGGATAATGTGGTTTCTCGACGGATACATGGAGATAAGGACAAGGTGATTTTATTCCACGTATAGTGACTTTGATATTGAGTTCACATCTCAAATCCAGAAATCTTGCAGACCTACCATAGATTTTTGATTAAATCTAGATAGAAAACCTAATCTTCTTATTGCATCTGAATCACATTCAGATCAATGTCCAATATTTGGACCAAGATCAGATTACTTCTCTACTGAGAGGAGTCACTAAAATCCAAACATGTTTCTTCACTCCCTAGGAATGTAAACGTCATGGCTATACAATCGTTTATGATCACGTCACCCTCAGGTATTCCTAATACATGTACATCCTACATACTGGAAGACCCAAAAAACCCGAAGTATTAGACCAATTTTTACATTGTCTACATCAGGGTTTTATCATTAAATTTCTCATTTGATCATTGGGAGTTGGTATCGATCATATATTTTCCAAAAGCATATATCATACCTGGGTGTTGATCATATAATTTCCAAAAGCATATGTTTAACCTTACAAATTCAGTCAAGCTTTCAAAGCAAGATGATACTGCGCGGAATTTTGTCTTCCCAAAATCTTATGAGTGAGCACATGTCTTTCAATTCTATAAATGAACATGTATGATCCCTTTGAGAGATCGTATTACTCAAATGCCCTTGTATGCACACAAGCGTGCCGGTGCATAGACCTTGATTAGGAAATTAACCTACTGGTCTACTAAATGTACATACTCAGACATATAGTAACACATCTATCTCTGGTTAGAGGATGTGTGCATATATCTTAACAGCATATGACATAAGACTCTCGTTATCCGGATCTTGTTAAGTCAACTCTTTGACCTACTAATCTGACACCTCTGAATCTCTATTCACATGCAAAGGACCCGCTTCAAGAGGTCGGTCAGATACCATCCTTTAGATAAAGGATTGATGTCTCCCTCTCATGCTGGAGATCATCTCTTAATAATCATTTGATGGTGCTTGATGAGTCCTCAATCTAACTCTTTAGACATTCATCCAAGCACCAACCTCTATGATTCAATAATTGAATCAATATCTATATGATCATCAAGATAGCCATGGTACATAATCCTAATTGTAATAAGGGACCTATTATGCAAATTAATTATTCTTCATTTCAGATCAGGGAATGATATTCACAATAACATTTATTGTATAATGGCTCATCGTGGGCTCGTATTTCCAACAATCTCCCACTAGCCTAAAGTGCCATTAATGGTCTAATCTTTAAACCCGCACTCAGGTGACAATCATAGGCTATTTCGTAAAAATAGCCAGGTAAGCTGATTAGTCACTATGTTCTAAAAATACAATGCCAAGTCCTTTTACGACATTTGCATATCTCGAAGTAACTGTTCTCACATCCAATGCGAATGTTTCATATTATGCAACCAATACTCAATATTATCAGTTATAGTGTCCTTGATACTACAACTCAATAATTGTTATAACCAATATTTCCATTATCCTTATAAGATTACCCTTATTCCTGGAGATCTCTATTTCCTAAGGTATCAGCAGTTAAGACCTTTTAGATCTCCATCTCTAAAGTCTTAAGCTCTTGAAGATAAGACATAGAGATCACTATCTGTAAAGTCTTGTCATCTTTGAAGATATTGTTATTACT
Organism: Ottelia alismoides; assembly: GCA_037367405.1. Classification (NCBI taxonomy): domain Eukaryota; kingdom Viridiplantae; phylum Streptophyta; class Magnoliopsida; order Alismatales; family Hydrocharitaceae; genus Ottelia; species Ottelia alismoides. The sequence continues at coordinate 427,606 of JAZKJV010005585.1, read as the reverse complement.
GCAATCATGTATTTTATCTCCATAGTAGGATTAGTAACAGTTTACCTACACCCACTGCATGGCAGACAACTGACTTTTGTACACATTTAGCATACATCCGACTTCTCATAACTGATGCACAAGGGCAAGCAGTTTTAGCATTCACTTCCTCAACTCTTTGAGGTGTTATCCCTTTAGATAGGTCAGTACCATATCTTGAGGGAAAGAAGCCTTTCTTGGAATTTTCCATAAAAAGGAATATGTCCATGGTGTACTACTAATGTGACGTTCCCAATACCCTCTTTTCTTTGCTTCTGAATAACTTCAGAACTAAGATCCAAGTGGTATCCTTGAGATCATATCTCAAGGTATGGATGAAGGATATGGTGAAATCCTTAAGCGCATCATAGAAACCTGAGGATCGCGTCATATGCGATCGACAGCGATTAGTACCACTAGTTGCTCGAGGCAGCGGAAATTAAATTTTTTATGCGATGAAATCACATGATCCAAGAACACTTCTCGGATCGTTTCATCTAAACCACAAACAAGTATTAGAGTTACCTCTTGAAGTGTGGTTGCGATCAAGTATCTAAATGAAGAGACCTCATGTCTCAAGTCTGATCCGACGGAGGAGACACTTGCGAGCACGTTGATGAAATGTGTGATCCTCGCAATCCATATTGATGATCCAAGCGATGAATCTACTGATCTCGTCACACGAGATACGACATCTTCTTAATGAGTGAGGCGCACTGAAGGAGACGGAGATCCACGAGCAAACGATCCAGCAACATAACGACGACGCGACGACGATGGAGACTCTCTCTAGGACTTCCATGGTGGACGGCCACATGAGAGAGAGAGATGGCGTGTAGATAGAAAGAGAGAGAGAGAGAGAGAGAGACTTTGATTCTCATTGTGTAAAGAAGAGCAAAGGGGTTGCCTCTCCTTTTATAATATTTTGGGATCCATGGATCTCCATCCATGGACAACACAAATCCAATGGTTCACATTGATTTGTGTTTCTTTTAGTGGCTAAGATTTTTTTGGTAAAAACTAAAAACAAATAATTTAATTTAGATTAAATATGTATTGATAAATCAATATGATTTAATCCCAAATCAAATCAATCAAGCATGGAGATTTATGGAATGAAGATTGCCTCCTTCCATAATATGGGATTTAGTGGCAATCTCATGTACTCATGAGATCTCACGAGATTACATTATTCCATGGAAATCTCCAAGATTTACAACAACACTTGTTGTAAATTATTCTACAAAAATAATTCAAAATTATTTTATGAATATTGCAATCTTGCCATTGGAAAATTGTGAATCACATTCACAACCCAAAATAAAATGTAAATTACATTTTCTATTAATTGTCCAATGTGAATTCAATTCACGTCAACATTTAATTAGCAAATGTAAGTTAGAAATAGCTCTCAATTATATTATAAATCACATTTATAATATATATGATTAAAATGGATAGTGCTATCCACATTATTCGATATCCATGATAATTAAATCACATTTAATCATCTTGGATCTCTATTCTCATGTGCCCTAATAATATGAATCACATTCACATTTATATCTTTGATAATAAAATCACATTTAGTTATCTTAGATAATTCTCCATATAATATGAATCAAATTCATATTATTCATGATAATTAAATCACATTTAATTATCCATTTTCTCAACGCTCGGACGCATATATCAATAATGAAATTATCCATGAACTCTTTCAAGGATAATGCACTTTCTCTGCGAATACATGGAGATAAGGACAAGGTGATTGTATTGTTCCAGGTATAGTGACTTGGATATTGAGATCACATCTCAAATCCAGATCTTGCGGACCTCCCATAGATGCTTGATTAAATCAAGACCGTAGATCCAATCTTCTCATTGCATCTAAATCACATTCAGATCATTGTCCAACACTTGGACAAAGATTAGATCACTTCTCTACTGAGAGGAGTCACTAAAATCCAAGCATGTTTCATCTCTCCCTAGGAATGGAAGCGTCATGGTTATACAATTGTTTATGATCACATCACCCTCAAGTATTCCTAATAATTGAACATCCGGCATACTGGAAGACCATGATTAAACTCAAAATATATGATCAATTTTACACTGTCTACTTTAGAGATTTATCTTTAAGTTTCTCATTTGACTATTGGGAGTTGGTATCAATCATATACTTTCTAAATGCATATATCATACCTAGGTGTTGATCATATACTTTCTAAAAATATATATCAAACCTATGAATTTAGTCAAGCTTCCAAAGCGAGACGAGTGTGCACGGAATTTGATTCTTCCCAATATCTCATGAGTGAGCTCAAGTCTTCCGGTCCAAGAAACGAACATGTATGATCCCTTTGAGAGATCGTATTATCATATGCCCTCGCATGCACACCAGCGTGTCGGTGTATAGACCTTGATGAGGTCATTAACTTATTAGTCTGCCAAATGTACATTCTCAGACATATAGTAACACATCTATCTCCGGTCAGAGGATGCGTGCCTATATCGTGATAGTATACGACATTGGACTTTTGTTGTCTCGATCTCGTTAAGTCAACTCTTTGACTTACTTATCTAACACCTCTGAATCTCTATTCCTATGCAGAGGACCAGCATCAAGAGGTCGGTTAGATATCATCCTTTAGAGAAAGGATTGACATCTCCTTCTCAAGATGGCAATCATCTCTTAATAATATTTGACGGTGCTTAATGAGTCCTCAATCTAACTATTTAGATATTCATTTAAACACCAGCCTCTATGATTCAATAATTGAATCAACAACTGTATGATCATTACGATGGCCATGGTACATAACTCTAATTGTACTTAGGGACCAATTATGTAAATTATTTATTCTTCATTTCATATCAGGGAATGATATTTGCAATAACAATTATTGCATAATGGCTCGCCGTGGACTCGCATGTCCAACAATCTCCCATTATCCCAATGAGCCATTATTGGGCTAATCATTAAACCAACACTCGTGTGACAATCATAGGCTATTTAAGAAAATAGCTAGGTAAGTTGATCAGTCACTTTGTTCCCAAGAGACTACACCAAGTCCTTTTATGACACTTGCATATCTCCTAGTAACATCTCGCATTTAATGCGAATGTTGCATTTTAAGCAACTTATACTTAATATTGTCAGTTAAAGTGTCCTTGACACTACAACTCAATAATCATTATAACCAGTATGTAATTTCTGTGATCCTTATTGGAATACCCTTATTCCCGGAGATCTCTATCTCCTAAGGTATCCATAATTAAGACCCATTTAGATCACCATCTATAAAGTCTTAAGTTCATGAAGATAAGACTTAGAAATCACTATCTCAAAAGTCTTGTCATCTTTGAAGATATTGTTATTACTGCAATCAAGTGTTTTATTACTGCATAGCATACATGTGGCTTTTGTAAACATTTAGCATACACTCGACTTCTCGTAACTGATGCATAAGACCAACCGATTTTAGCATTCATTTCCTCAGCTCTTTGAGGTGCTATCCCTTTAGATAGGTAAGTACCATATCTTAAGGGAAAGAAGCCTTTCTTGGAATTTTCCAGAAAATGGAATATGTCCAAGGTGTACTACTAATGCGACGGCCCCAATACCCTCTTTGTTTGCTTCTGAACAACTTCAGAACTAAGATCTAAGAGGAATCCTTGAGATCATATCTCAAGGTATGGAACAACCAGATTATGAAACAATTATTATTATCTTTATATCATTCCAAATGATTACAATATTGTCTACATTTAGTACGATGAACACAATGGCACTCCCACTAAGCTTCACATGGTTTATCAAGATTCTATCTGAAATTATAATATTTATAATTTCTTCCAATATGATGTTCCAACTACAAGATGCTTATTTGAGTCCATAGATGGAGTTTCTTTAGCTTGCACATCTTGATTTCGTCAACCATGAAGCCTTGGGGCTACTTCATGTGAATATCTTTAGAGCGGTATTCATAGAGGAATGTCATCTTGACACTGATGAATCTGTGATTCATCACTCTAAAAGTCGAAAATATAGTTTTGTTCCCGAGTAAATAGCAGCATATTTCCACTTATCTTACAAAATTAGCATTCATGCATGCAAGCATAATATCTGCATTTTAGCATTCATATTTACAATAAATAAGAAGCCAAGTTCACTTGTAAATATTCACATGTATATTCACCATAAATACCCTATTTGTATATATTTTATACTAACTCTAAATCCAATAAAACCAACTCTATAGTGTATATATTACTAACACTAACTAAAGAAAAATATCAAAAAAATTACTAACTTGTAAAATTGACCAATAAAACCCCAACCAAAGTTTGAAACCATGAACTTTAAAATGTGCATATCTCTCTCATACAGCCTTCGAATTAGATCTACTCACTTTTAAAGTAATATACATTCATAAACCTTCAAAACAAGACCAATTTCATTAAAATCGGAGCTCGTATGCAAAACTTGGGTTTTGGCCCCTTTTGTATATTGTACATATTGACCGTTTTACCCCTGTATTTTATGCATTTATTTTCTTCATTATTAAAAATCCAAAAAAATTAGATTAAGTTGTAAATATTCTTTTGGTATTTTCTCTAACTTTATTTTGATTTTTCTCTCTTTTAAAATAACAAAAAAATTGCAAAATGACAAATGTGGTATTTTATACCTATAAGGTACCACACAAAAATACATTTTTGTACAGATGATTTCATTTGATTTTCAGCCCTTCACGAAAGTTGTAGTACTCGTCGAGAGGATCAACTTTCATGTTGATTACATTTTGATCTAACCTCTTTTATTATTTCTTTTTGATTTTTCATTGCATTTAGTTGCAAGTTATTCTCGGAGCGACACGTGGCAACTCCTGGAGCAGCCAAGCGTCGCCTCCTCATTCACCCACTTATACCATTTCCCTCCTTAATCCTGGGTCGTTGGATGAGGGGGTTCTCCATCAACGGCCGAGCTTCTTCTATGACCATTCCTCCCCCACTCTCCCCTAACTTAAGGGAGAAGCCTCTTTGACACCTCCAATCCGACCCCATCTCCTCCAACTTCTCCATTTCTTCTCCAACCGCCTCCTCCTCCTCTTTATATTCTCCTCCACTCCTCCATTCTTCCCCATCCGCCGTTCATGATAGAGGTAGCCTAGCTCTAAGATCTCTGCAGGTGACAACTCCAGGAGTCATATCGAGCGACGACGACCATTTCTTGGTGAGATCTGACGTGGGATAGATCCCCCGTCGTCGTGAGTTCCTTGAGCTCACCGAGCTCCGACTCTGTCGCGGTGTAGAGAAAGGACCCGAGGTGCTCCTCCTTGCACCTCCTCCCCAGACATCCGTCCATCTTCTCCAAGTAAAGTTTCTTCTCCTCCTTCATCTTTATTCTTCTTCTTCATTCTCTCTCTTCGATTCATCTTCTTCCGATCATAGAATCACCAACCGATCACACTTCAATGGACAAATCACACATTTCAAACGCAACGGTGATTTTTATTTATTTTTCAGAATAATTTTCATCAATAGATTCATCGTTTATTCGCGCATGCTAAACAAATGCATGTGAACCAGGGGATTTTGCGAAATCCCCTCTGCCCTCCCCCATGTCTCTTCTTCTTCTTCTTCCTCGACCACGACCGAGCCACGCTCGAGCTCTTCTCTTTATTGCAGGTATTCTCCTCCACCGGCGTGCGCTGCTCCATCCTCGCGCCCTCCGACAGCGGGCCACCAACTGCACCAGCGTGCATTCCTCCTGGTGTGCCTTCCCCTTGCGCACGACTGAGCTCCACTGAGGCACCACCTCCTTGAGCCACCGTCGTGCGCGACCACGCCAGCCGCCGCAGAAGATCCTCCCCCCGCGCACGTGGACACTACCTCGCCACTGTCCAGTTGTGCGGCCATCTCGTCTGCCATCTCTAAGCGACGCCACCACGCACCTCACGGCTGTGCGCGCACAACCGCCCCCGCGTCACCGCCCAGCGGTACGGGCACCGCCCTCCACCGCTCAACGTGCGTCGCCACGCGCATGCGTCGCTCCACGCGACCCAGCGTGGCAACGCCCGCCAACTCGTCCACGTGCAGCCGTGCGCGCCCTCGCCCCCACGCGCTTCACAGTAGCGCCCCCAGGCGCACCACCCCCTCGTTCGTATCCTCCTCAAGCCCGCGGGCACCGCCGCTCTAGCCCCTCCGCGAGCGCCTCCGCCCCAAACGACGGCCTCCGTCCGCCCGTCAATGGCCCAATTCCACCGTGAACATCCCCTGTTTGGAGAACAAAACAAAGGAAGGCTTATCGCATAATAAGAAATTAGGTATTTGTAAAGGGGACACTTGAAACCCCTTGCAAGTTATCAAAGAAACTTCAGGTTTTAGGTAATTGCATGTAAGTCCTTGTTCTTCTTTTGAGCTCATATTTCTTTTTCTGTATTGCACTTGTACCCCTGCATTTGTACGTTTATTTAGTCGTCATTTTGTCATATAATTTTAATTCCGAACGTTGCATTCTGTAGCATAACTCTTGTTCTAGCATTTTAGCATTTATTTGCATTTTTTTGAATTGCAAAATATTTATGGAATTTAATTTTAAAATTGCAATATTTTTCCCATTTTGATTGATTAATTGATTACGCATTATCTGCTTATCGAAAAATCTCTGAAAAATCATCATTGGTAGATATAAGTCTATGCTGCAACAATCAGAAAAATTACACCATTTGCATGTATAGTTTGTCTTAGAAAAATCATTTAGTGAAAACATTAATCGATTTTCAGTTAATCACAATGAAATTCAAGTTGATTTGGATAGCTCTTAATTAGACCTATTTGGATTAATTTTGTTTTTGAGAAATATAATCGTTTGTTAATTATTAAAATTGGTTTAGTCATTTTCATTAAAGTATGCATTTTTCATTATCCGTGCAACTGAAAATTCAAAAAAAAATAGAGGACCTTAATTTCATCCAATTTCATAATCTATCCAAGTTTCATAATTTTTGGAATTTATTTGACCATCTTTCTGATTAAACTTGTAAATTGGCCTGATTTTGCATGTGTCCTGCATAAAATATACTAAAAAGATCAAAAATATCATCTTCTAAAAATCAAACATTGGATTTTGCTAAAAATTTACCTAAGGAGATAGTTGCCTCCCTGAGTTCGACCTTGGACTTCCAACCAAGTAAAAAAATCTACCGCTCGAGATTAACTTGTTTAATTAAAAGTGGTTTTTGATCTGCTCTCATTATCCGACTGCAACGAATGATATCAATTAATTTGAACATTAAATTGCTCGAATTAACAAGGGTAGTGGGACGCTTATCAAAATGGCGCTGTTGCCAGGGAGGCACGGCATAGGTTAATTTGCAGTTATTTATGAGTGTTTGATTTTCTTTCCCCGGATAGTCTGACCCCCGGTTTTCTTGTGAATATTTTCTGTCTTTTATTTTTGCATTTTTTGTGTCATTCTCTGACCTCAAGTTATTTCTGTGCGAGGAACGCGAGGAGTCGAAGATGCTTCGAGGAATCGACATCTTAATTTCTTGAGTGATTTGAGAGAATTTGTATTTTTATTTCTTTATTTTTTCGCATCATTTCCAGCGGTTCCCATTTGGGTTCTCGAGTATGTAAAGATAGTGAAACCGTGTCCCCGTGTGCTGTGTGGATTGAATGGTAAATTAGGCTTGCACTAGCGGCTCCTCGAGCAACTATAGGATTTGCTTGTGCTCGTAAATTTCTAAGACCACACAATACACTTAAAAGACGTACCTAGACTGCAGAACTAGTCAAATCAACCTGTGCTTCATTCGCGAATAGAATTTCTTGTCTAGGAGCAGATTTTGTCGCATGTATTTGCATATAGTGTAAAAAGTTCTCATTTCTGTTTTGCATCCTGCATCATCGTTTTTCGTGCATCAGCTTTTCTCGATTTCCCCCTCTGTTTTTCACACTTAATTTAACGGAAATTGGGACTAGACGATAGGCGTGCTGTGTGGTTAGAATAACAAGTGAGAACTAAGCTCAAAACCGGGACTGCTACCATTATTAACCAAAAAAATCAATAAAATTGGAAAAACTGTTTGCGGGAGACTAATCCCCGACCTTATTTTCAGGCTGAGTGAGGGTACTTGAGTGTGTGTGAACACCTTAAGGCAGAGCCCAAATCCCCACCTTCCATATCACGTTCTGACTAATCCTAGCAAATATCACAAGTTGAATTTTTAAGGTTCACTGACTAGTACAAGTAGCCTCCGCCTGTCTCTGGTAGATAGGGGCGAAATTGCGGTACTTCGCGACAAGTTGCCAGTAAACCCCCGGGGTGAATTTCCGGCCTTGTCAGCGTCCGCCTGCTTGCAGGTAGATAGGGGCAGGTCTTTGAATACATCAACTTGGGATAGGTACGAAGAAAGGAAGGACCGGCGGTATCTTAGGTGATAGGTTAAACAGGGGAGACGCATCCGACTCTGAGCCGACTTCCCTATAAGCCGCTTAACTCTTTGTTACTTGTCTGAAAATTCACACTTAAAATCAACCAGACCAATTGGACTCGGTTTCGAGTCCTTCACCGTGTTGAGTGTGAACTCGGGGTTTGCTCTTGCGTTTGTCTGTGTTTGTCCGTGTGTGTTATCCTGTGTAATTGCACGTTTTCTACCTCAATCTTCTTCCTCTCCTCTTCAAGATGTTGGGATATTGGTCCCCATACCCTGTGACCTCTGGTCAATCTTCCTCGACCATATACCGTTCATCTTCACATTCACCTTCTTCCATGTATCCTCCGCCACCCACGGGAGATCCTTACCCATGGTCGGCTCTACCTCAACCCGATTATGAAGTCAGAACTTCGACTGACTTCTCCACTTCTTCGCATTTCTCACCTAATCCATATTCCAACACTCCACATCCACTTCCATCTTGGGTTGACTGTCCTTATTCTCGAGAGCTTGCTGGAATCAAAGAATCGAATGAAGAGCAAGCCACTGCTGAGACATATGATTCGCAAAATTATATGCCCCAACATATTTCATTCTTGCCTCAAGTAGGGACAAGACAACAATTTACATATACACATCCAAACTTGATCCTAGGGCATAACACGGTCGATCAAACAACCCGAATTGAGAGGCCTGCACATCATGATTTCCCATACTTGATTGACTTTAGTGATCAAGATTCCATTAACCGACCTTCATTCGGAGAGCCTATACATTCACAAGAGTGGACTCATGAGCTAGACTTACCAGTCCATCCTTCATTGACTCCATCATATGAGGATCCGACTAATGTCTACCATTCAGATGGTCCATACTCGACCCAGCATTACATGCCAGAGTCTAGGTATGTTGATTATGAGATCCCATTGTCTCAGCAGTATCCTCCAATTGAGCAGCACTCTCCCATGATTTGTCATGAGAATTTTTTGGAGGATGACATCTCTAGTCTTATTAAGAAAAATGAATCATTTGGTAACGAGTTGAGAGATGTCATGGACATATTGCACTCACTTTCTTCCAGCTTGGGAATGATAGTGGAAAAGAAAGTAAGTAGATCTGATGTTGAAAAGCAAGCAAGCATTAGGGAACCCACACCTTTTGTACAGCTGGAGTCCATTCTACCTCCCTCTTCTACTAACCTCTTACCCTCCAATCCATAGTTTGATCATGCATCCACCAAAAATACCAAAAGAATTGAAAAACCAAAAACCCACATAAAAATTGAAAATGAAAATGACTTTAAAAAATTGGATCCTTCCCTAAGGGAAGCACTCGATGAAGAATTGATTTTCAAACTTCCCTTAATAAAGGCCATAGATCACTTTCCAGACCTCAAACGATTTCTGAGAAGTGAATTGAGGCCAAAGAGCTCGGGCAATAAGAGGACAAGGACTGAAAGACACATAGTGTCTATGGCCACCTCCTTAGTGATGGGGAGAAAGACCAAAAGCTGCAGAGTGAAGCGGTTGCCTTGAGTTGAATGTGAAATCAAAGACACCATCTTTACCCATGCAAAAATAGAAGATGACTCACCGATAAATATCCTTCCGACCTCTATATTTGACAAGCTCAAACTCAGGCCACTTAGGAAGTCGAGAGAGATCGTTCAGCTGGCTGATCGATCTATCAAACAGTCGAGAGGAAATATTTCAGTCATCGTTACTTTCCAAGGTGCTCTACTCCAGGTGGACTTCACGATCATTGACATTGAGCATCGAGGAGAGTTCTACCAGTCTCCGATTATTCTCGGGAAGCCGTTCTTAACTCTGTCTAAGGCGACTATAGATTGCGTGACTCGGGAAATCGATTTTACAGCATTGGGAGCGCTTCGACCTCATCCATTCTTTGATAAACTTTACTCTAAGGTGATCTGCACATCCGCTGATAGTCGTGACCATCGAGAGGAAGATGTGTCCCACCTCTCTACTACACCTGAGAGACCGATTGTCTGAACGACCGTTGGATCAGAGACTCCCCACACCTCCACTTCATCAACTGCTTCCACCACCACCGTGACAACTTCTAAGGAGGACTCACGACCAGAAGCTATCATTGAGTCGGACATGACCTTTGAGGATTGCCTTGATCAATTCAATGATCTGACACAAGATCCCAATAATGCCAAGCTAATTGAGACCACTAGCTCTTTCCCGAGACGCATGCTGGCCCTTCAGGAATATTCCAATCTATACGGTGACTCGTCTGATGAGGAACCCATGGTCAGCACAGCGCCACACCCTGGACTTCAAAGGAAACAACTAAGACTAAATTGACTCCACATAAAAACACGGTTGCTCCCTCTTCTAGTCGGCTTTCTAGTGAGAGGAATTTCAGAGTTGATTCCTCGAGGTGTTCCCCCGAACCTCTCAAGGCGTGTCGCTCTCATCTCCATCTCCATGATTCAGGTTCTAGAAAAACGACCAAGAAAATTTCCTTCAACATTCCGAAGAAGGAAGTTTCAGAGGAATCCTCATCGGGTCCGGACAAGGTGATTTATATGAGTGAGCTCAGTTCGGCTGTTCTTAAGCCGTATCTAAGCAAGCAGCCATGTGTCGACCCTCGTTAGACGATCCCTTCACCTAACTACTATTCATTTGAGGACGATTCTGACAGTGACACACTTGTATATTACCCACCTCCTCGATCCCGCAAGAAGGTTCGTCACAAACCTTCTTGATCCATGTATATTCTCAATTCTCCTTGTATATATTTTCCCTCCCTCCCCAGTGATTTGAATCACTCACCCCGGCTCCTTATCATTTCATTTTATGGCTATACTTAGGATTATCAGATCCTAAGTATAGGGGGGAGTGACTCGAGTCTCTTCACCATTCGTTGTATATCCTCCAGATCACATTGGTCCTCATACTCACTTCCATCCTATACTTAGGCTGACCTGAGCCTATGTATAGGGGGGATCGATGCCCGCATTGTACATTCATCCACTTCTCCTCTTGACCTCGCCCGCCCCATTCTTGTTCTTCTTCTATACTTAGGTTGTCGGAGCCTAAGTATAGGGAGGCAGGACGACTTCTTTACATTTTTGTTATTTTAGCTCTCCTACGCTTAGCACGAGCTATGTCTTTTTCCTCGCTTTTCATGCTCGGAGGACATAATTTGATTTGACCTTAATCCACCTAATTTCAAAGGAACCTTATAGGAACTGGAGTTAAGATTTCTCAGGTCAAGTGACTTAATTCTTTGAGTACGCAAGTCTATGTTCACATGTCATATTAATCAGTCTAAGTAGAATATCTCGTGCACACGCATGATTCTTTTAGATAATGACCTGACATGGACAAACGCTACGCACGTCGATCTTCATTGATGAGGTGGTGAGGAGGTAGAATCCTTTAGCTTGGAGTAGCACATGGGTGGATACATCCGTCCTCCTCTATGGAGGGTAGTGCATATTAACCTAGTCTGGTGGTTTTGACATCTAAGGACGGGATGCCGTTGGTTGCAATAATGATTCAAAAGAGGGATAGTCTACTGGCTCAAGAGGAAAAACTCCTGATGTACATGCTGCACCTTGTATATAGTTAAAAAAAAGGAAAAAGAAGAAGAAGAAAAATGCAAAAACTCCAAAAAAATCAGACAGGTCCTAGTGAAAATAAAATACCTGTCAGAGTATATATAAGAAGTCTGCAGCTGGATGACTTGGCTACACTGGTCAAGCATCCCGGGATAGGTAGCTACACTGGCTACCATCCATTCTTTTCTCTACCATCTCCTCTTGAGTTGGTCGCACTTGAACTTAGAAGGGAATACCCCGCTCCTCGAGGAAAGAGTTACTGGATCGGGTTATTTGAGTTACCTTGTTAGAGGAGGTTGTTTCTGAGCCATTTCTGATGTGGAGAGCTATTTTTCACTTCCACAGTACAAGTAAGAATCATAGTCATCAGAAATTTGCATTTGAGGATTTGTTCTGACCTGACTGTTGAGGCGTCTTGAATAGAAGACTTGTGGAACTTGAACTCTGTTAGGTCTTAAGTTCAGATACCAATAAGGTTCCGCCATACAATTAATCCAAAGGTCGAGTCAAACTCCATTTTCAACTTGTGTTCATGACCTTGGTATGGAACCCAAAATCATTTCACTCTTGCATTTCATTTTAGTTGCTCGGGGACGAGCAAGGTTTAAGTATAGGGGGTTGGTGAATCTGTGATTCATCACTCTAAAAGTCGAAAATAGAGCTTTGTTCCCAAGTAAATAGCAGCATATTTCTACTTATCTTGTAAAATTAGCATTCATGCATGCAAGCATAATATCTGCATTTGAGCATTCATATTTGCATTAAATAAGAAGCCAAATTCAGTTGTAAATATTCACCTGTATATTCACCATAAATACCCTATTTGTATATATTGTATACTAACTCTAAATCCAATAAAACCAACTCGATAGTGTATATATTACTAACACTAATTAAAGAAAAATATCAAAAAAATACTAACTTGTAAAATTGACCAATAAAACCCCAACCAAAGTTTGAAACCATGAACCTTAAAATGTGCATATCTCTCTTATACAGCCTCCAGATTAGATATACTCACTTTTAAAGTAATATACATTCAAAGACATTGAAACAAGACCAATTTCATTAAAATCAGAGATCGTATGCAAAACATGGGTTTTGGCCCCTTTTGTATATTGTACATATTGACTGTTTTACCCTTTATTTTATCCTTTTATTTTCTTCATTATCAAAATACAAATTAATTAGACTAAGTTGTAAATATTCTTTTCGTATTTTTTCTAACTTTATTTTGATTTTTATCTCTTTTAAAAATAACAAAAAAATTGCAAAATGAAAAATGTGGTATTTTATACCTATAAGGTACCACCCAAAAAAACATTTTTATACAGATGATTTCATTTGATTTTCGGCCCTTCATAAAAGTTGTAGATCTCGTCGGGACGAGCATCTTTCATGTTGATCACCTTTTGATCTAACATCTTTTATTATTTCTTTTTGATTTTTCTTTGCATTTAGTTGCGGATTTTTCTCGGAGCGACACGTGGCAACTCCTGGAGCCACCATGTGTCGCCTCCTCATTCACCCACTTATACCATTTCCCTCCTTCATCCTGGGTCGTTGGATGAGGGGGTTCTCCATCAACGGCTGAGCTTCTTCTATGACCATTCCTCCCCCACTCTCCCCTAACTTAAGGGACAAGCCTCTTCGACACCTCCAATCCGACCCCATCTCCTCCACCTTCTCCATCTCTTCTCCAACCGCCTCCTCCTCCTCTTTGTATTCTCCTCCACTCTTCCATTATTCCCCATCCGCCGTTCATGATAGAGGTAGCCTAGCTCTAAGATCTCTGCAGGTGACAACTCCAGGAGTCATATCGAGCGACGACGACCACTTCTTGGCGAGATCTGACGTGGGATAGATCCCCCGTCATAGTGAGTTCCTTGATCTCACTGAGCTCTGTCTCTGTTGCGGCGTAGAGCAACGACCCGAGGTGCTCCTCCTTGCACCTCCTCCCCAGACATCTGTCCGTCTTCTCCAGGTAAAGTTTCTTCTCCTCCTTCATCTTCATTCTTCTTCTTTATTCTCTCTCTCTCTCTTCGATTCATCTTCTTCCGATCACAGAATCACCAAAACGGTCACACTTCAACGGATAAATCACACGTTGCGAACGCAACGGTGATTTTTATGTATTTTTCCGAAGAATTTCCATCAATCGATTCATCGTTTATTCGCGCCTGCTAAACAAATGCTTGTGAAACATGGGATTTTGTGAAATCCCCTCTGCCCTCCCCCACGTCTCTTCTTCTTCTTCCCTCCACCATGGTCGAGCCACGTTCGAGCTCTTCTCTTCATTGCAGGTATTCTCCTCCACCGGCGTGCGTTGCTCCATCCTCGCGCCCTCCGACCGCGGGCCACCAACTGCACCAGCGCGCGTTCCTCCTTGTGTGCCTTCCCCATGCGCACGACTGAGCTCCACCAAGGCTCCACCTCCTTGAGCCACTGCCGTGCGCGACCACGCCAGTCGCCGCAGAAGATCCTCCCCGCACGCACGTGGACACCACCTCGCCACTGTCCAGTTGTGCGGCCATCTCCTCCGCCATCTCCAAGCGACGCCACCCCACGCCTCACGGCTGTGCGCGCACAGCCGCCCCCGCATCACCGCCCAACGGTACGGGCACCACCCCCCACCGCTCATCGTGTGTCGCCATGCGCGTGCGTCGCTCCACGCGCCCCAGCGCGGTGCCTTCCGCCGACTCGTCCACGTGCAACCGTGCACGCCCTCGCCCCCACGCGCTTCACCGTAGCGCCCCCAGGCGTACCGCCCCCTCGCGCGTCTCCTCCTCAAGCTCGCGAGCACCGTCGCTCCATCCCCTCCGCGAGCGCCTCCGCCCCCAACGCCGGCCTCCGTCCGCCCGTCAACAGCCCACTTCCACTGTGAACATCCCCTGTTTGTAGAAGCAAAACAGAGGAAGACTTATCGCATAATAGGAATTTGGGTATTTGCAAAGGGGACACATGACATCCCTTGCAAGTTATCAAAGAAATTTCAGGTTTTAGGTAATTTCATGTAAGTCTTTGTTCTTCATTTGAGCTCATATTTCTTTTTCTGTATAGCACTCATACCCTTGCATTTGCACGTTTATTTACTCGTCATTTTGTCATCCAATTTTAATTCCGAACATTGCATTCTGTATCGTAACTCTTGTTCAACCATTTTAGCATTTATTTGTATTTTTTTGAATTGCAGAATAATTATGGAATTTAATTTGGAAAAAATTTTAATATTTTGCTCATTTTGATTGATTAATTGATTTCACATTATCTGCTTATCGAAAAATCTCTAAGAAATAAACATTGGTAGATATAAGTCTATGCTACAACATATCAGAAAATCACACCATTTGCATGTATAGTTTGTCTTAGAAAAATCACTTAGTGAAAACATTAATCGATTTTTAATTAATCACCCGTGAGGTGTTTTAACGAAATTCAAGTTGATTTGGATAGCTCTTAATTAAACCTATTTTGATTAATTTTGTTTCTGAGAAATATCATCGTTTGTTAATTATTAAAATTAGTTTAGTCATTTTCACTAAAGTCTGCATCTTTCATTATCTGTGCATCTATAAATTCCAAAAAAAATAGAAGACCTTAATTTCATCCCATTTCATAATCTGGCCAAGTTTCATAATTTTTGGAATTTATTTGACTATCTTTTGTATTTAACTTGTAAATTGGCCTGATTTTGCATGTGTCTTGTATAAAATATACTAAAAAGACCAAAAATGTCATCCCCTGAAAACAAACATTGGATTTTGCTAAAAATTCACCTAAGGAGACAATTGCCTCCCTGAGTTTGACCTTGGACTTCCAATCAAGTTAAAAAATATGCCGCTCAAGATTAAGTTGTTTAATTAAAAGTGGTTTTTGATCTGCTCTCATTATCCGACTGCAACAAATGATATCAATTAGTTTGAACATTAAACTGCTCGAATTAACAAGGGTAGTGGGATGCTTATCAGACACACATCTTGAAGATGTCATAATCAAGTTGTGAAGCTATAGTTAGCAATAATTTTCTGGGTTTAAGCATGGTCACTAGAAAGCAAGTCCCATCGCAAGCGATGTCTTCTTTTTGTGTGTATCTTGAGAATACGAACTGTGCTTTTAAGATCACTACCTTCTCATCAGGTTCCCTCATTCTCTTGAAGATCCTTTTACACCTTAATGGGTCTTACCCATATAGGTGGATCCTAGAGGGTCCATATAAAACATTTGTATATGAAGTCACTTTAGATTTTATTGCTAACATACATCTTTCCTTATCATGATCTTCAGAAGCTTCATCATATGAAGTTAGATCATGTCAGATTTCTCTAACACATGGAATCCATCCTCAAACTCATTTGAAGAGTTATTAGTGTTTCATCTTTAATTGTCCCTGTAGTTTCTAATTTCAGGAGCCCCATTATCTTCTCAAGATTAAATGAGTTCCTTCACTTCATTTTCATCTTGATTTTCAAGAGTCTCATCATCTAAGAATTACACTCAGAGATTAGATCTTTCAAGAATCTCAAGGTCATAAAGTAGGTATCCAGTACCATATTTCATTTTCCTAACGAAGTAGCATTCTATAATGTTAGATTCCAGCTTATATGCATAAAAACCTTATTAAGGATATATATTGTAGTCTGTACTACATATATACCTTGGAAACTAAGAGGTAATTATGCTAAGAGTCATCATGGATCAAATCATGTCACATATGATAAAAAATTGTATCTTCCTATAACTTTATTGATTTTAGGTACATTAGGAGGATTGAGATAGGAATGATATTCATATCTCTATAAGGCATTCCCTGAATTCATCTAATATGTACAAGCTACCTAGGTTAGATCAAATTCATTTCATCTTTCTTCAAACATTGGTTCAAAACCAAAATTGTGAAATCTTTGAACATTTCAAAGCTTTCTAAGGTGAAGGAAAGAAATCTCGTATCATAAATAATCATCAATGGATGTCACATATCCATTATGTTTATTATGATGTAGATGATCCACATACATCAATATGCATGAGATCTTGAACACCCCCAAATATTACATCATTCCCAGAGAAGGGTGCTTTGGACATTTTCTACTTTGAAGACAATATTCATAAGTATGTAAGATATGAAATTTCAGACAATCTAAAGTTCCATCTCTTACTAGTCCATTGATATCATCAATCGAAGAATATCCAAGGCTTGATGCGAGATTATTGTCAAATGATCTTCATTCGCCTATTGATCTTTTAAGGTTTAGTTTCAGTATTAAAAATGTTAATGAACCATTCATTAATTTTCTAATTTTGTAGAGCCCGCTAGATTTTAGATTACTATCTAATAGATCTCCATCATAACTCTTTATGATAGGTCTATTACATAATTCATGTTTATTTCCAACATTTAGAAATGAACAATGAGTGTATTCTAATATCTAGGTCATAGAGACATTCTCTAAGACTAAGGGCTCTCCCACTGAAAATAACAAGTTCATTTATCCAATAGAAATTGTTACAAAAATTGCATCATTATCCATGAAGATGACTTTTAAACCGTAAAATGAAATTTTCTAGTCTTCTAAAACATGCAACCAATTGCAAGTGTTAGTAGAAGAATGAGATACAATTATTAGACTTTGATCTTATCAAACAAGAAAGTCAATTTCTATGATTAAATGTAGATGTAGATTATTCCGATGCACTATCCGAGTCCTTCTCTAAGGGTCCTAAATAGACTAGATAGTCAAACTATCAGTACATCGCTTAATTGTAGTATTTGCATTCATCGAACTCTTTGCATACCAAGTGTGTGGAAAAAATAGAAGTATAGTCAACTCTTTGACTTTCCTTCTAACTTGGGTCCGACCCATGCTTCCACTGTGCTCTTTTCATTTATAAACAACCATTGCTCAAGAAAAAGGATCTCTTATGTTGAAATCAAAAAATTTCAATATAAGAGTATTTCAACATTTATACATGCTTCATTCAATTCATATAATATGAATAATATGAAGCATCATGAATGATCAGAGTATAGACAGTAGAACGATGACACTCATCGTATCTACATCCATCTAAACTCTTTAAACATCGGTTCAGGTAGGTACTCAAATATTTTGAGTACATTTCTTATAGATCCACCATTCTGCATGATGCAGAGAACCATGTCATTCATGAAAAAATGTGGAGAGAACATATGTATGCCAGAACATCTTCTTAGAATTTTATAAGGATTATTCGACAATTACGATTATCATCAACATGTCACTTCCAAAGTACATTCGATGAGATCAAGACAATAGAGACATGCAAACCCTAGGGTTGTAGTCCTATTGTCTATTTAATTGTAATTCCTCATTATTATGAGGAAGACTTGCACATTGCAACCACATACATTATGTGTCCAACTACAAGTACAATATCTTGATCATGGATCCAATCCATGATAATTTACGGGTTATTATTTAGTATAACATTGAATGGGTTTAATGAAGGATTATCTGAACTATGAAATTTGCATAAAGAATTTAAATATATATATATATTACTTTGATTTATGAATTTTATATCGAAGTTGTCTTGCCTTGTCCACATTGAAAGTTCATTCCCTTAATCATTTTCAATGTAAGAGATATACTTACCATCATATCTCAAGCAAGATCTAGGATCTCCTTCCTTGCCTTTGTTACATCCCAATAATATGAGAACCTGCAACTCGGATAAAAAGAAGCAGAAACATATTCCGCATTGCAAGTCCAACTCGCATTCTCAATTCGGTCTTTAACACCCGGACCCACCACCCTAAGGTGATGTTGACCTGTCATTAATTGAACCAACTTTCAACAGGTACAACTCACAATGCGCAATCCAATATCTTCCCAATAATATGAGGACCCGATATTGGGGTCACTACGCATACATCCTTACTCTTTCGAGAAGAGAAGAGCCTGATCCAGATGCGCTCATGTATGAGCTGTCACTTCGGACATGCATCTCCTACATACAATCCCTGGCGATGGAACCCTTCACCTTGATGGGAGACCATGGATGTCACAGATGTGATCCTCCATATAATACTCAATTTCTAATAAATCATTATGAATCATAATCATTACGATTAATTCCACCAAGGGAAATAACAACTCTATTCATAATAGAGTGTTTTAATTTCAATTGAATTCCAATTAATCTAATTGTATTAAATGAATGATACAATTAATATCCAACAAACATTTTTTACTTGTTACTTGAATTATGGTATTATCTCAAATACGTATTATTTCGAATTTTAATAATTAGAAAAATACACCAAGATCTCTCCTGCATTATTGAGTCCCTACCCGGTGTCATGGCTAGTACCGACGAGAGTGGGACAGATCGTACATGGTGCAACCTGCTACCCCAATGCTCCCAGACTATATACCATATCCACCTAAGGAAAAGATAATGCCAAATTGATCATTGTGTACTTGAGATGATAATCGGTTCTTCAACTGAAGTTATACCATATATAATAAAAATCAAAACATTTTTGATAAATATTATAAGGAGATTTGCTAAATAAATCCCCAATCCTATTCAAGCAACTTTGTTTGTTGGAAAGTAGATTGTGCAACCAATAGTGATCTAGATCGTATCAAATCAATTATTGGTTATGGCAATGTCATTTAAGGAAATATATATCATAGAATATTTCACAAATATTTATCCATAATTATTCCACGAAATTAAACGATTTAATTTCACCAATTGATTAAATGACAATCACAAGGTTTATGATTAGGATAGTAATGTCCATCAGTGACCCTCACTTACTAAAATCATCATATTTCAATCATTTTAAATCCAAAGCAAAATAAGTTTCCAAAGTTTGCTAATTTGATTTACAACAGAACCTACATGATTTGATGGAATTTCTAGGCATTTCAAATCAACAAATAACTCCTTAATTATGTCATGATTTGCAGTCCCAGAAATAATGGATACATGTTCATTAATTTGATCATAACTTGAGCAAACAGATTTCGAAATCATGCAAACTCAGATCCTACAATTTCCTTATTTAATGGGGAACATAATTCAAGTTTTATTTTCATGTTTAAATAATTTAAACATGGCCGAAAATAATCACAAAACATAAATGCGAAAATGAAATGCGAGAAATATTTTACAAACCCTAACGTACCCAAGTCACCTTAGGTTTATGGATCGTATCCGAAACCTTCGACCTATGGATCTGGTACAACTTGAAGGGCATGGGTAAATCCTTAAGCGCATCACAGAAGCATGAAGATCGCATCGTATGTGATCGAGAGTGACTAGTCGCACTAGTTGCTCGAGGTAGCAGAAATTAAATTTTTTTTATGCAATGAAACCACATGATCCAAGAATAATTATCGGATTGTTTCATCTAAACCACAAATAAGTATTAGGGTTACCTCTTGAAGTGTGGTTGCAATCGAGTCCCTAAATGAAGAGACCTCCTGTCTCAAATCCGATCCGACGGAGGAGACGTCTGCAAGCGCGTTGATGAAACGCGTGCTCCTCGCAATGCATGTTGATGATCCATACGACGAATCTCTTGATCTCATCACACGAGATAAGACATCTTCTTCATGAGCGAGGTGCGCTGAAGGAGACGGAGATCGACGAGCAAATGATCCGGCAGCATAACGGCGACGCTGCGACGATGGAGACTCTCTCTAGGACTTTCACGGTGGACGGCCACATGAGAGAAAGAGATGGTGTGTAGAGAGAGAGAGAGAAAGAGAGACTTTGATTCTCATTGTGTAAAGAAGAGCAAAGGGGTTGCCTCTTCTTTTATAATATTTTGGGATCCATGGATCTCAATCCATGTACAACATAAATCCATTGGCTCCCATTGATTTGTGTTTCTTTTAAATGCTAAGTTTTTTTTGGTTAAAACCAACAACAAGTAATTTAATTTACATTAAATATATATTGATAAATCAATATGATTTAATCCCAAATTAAATCAATCAGGCATGGAGATTTATGGAATGAAGATTGCCTCCTTCCATAATATGGGATTTGGTGGCAATCTCATGTAATCTCTTGAGATCTTATGAGATTACATTATTCCATAGAAATCTACAAGATTTACAACAACACTTGTTGTAAATTATTCTAAAAAAATAATTCATAATTGTTTTGTGAATATTGCAATCTTGCCATTGGAAAATTGTGAATCACATTCACAACCCAAAATAAAATGTAAATTACATTTTCAATTAATTGTCAAAGTGAATCCAATTCACGTCAACATTTAATTAACAAATGTAAGTTACAAATAGCTATCTCTTATATATTATAAATCACATTTATAATATATATGACTAATATGGATAGTGCTATCCACATTATTCAATATCCATGATAATTAAATCACATTTAATCATCTTGTATCTCTATTCTCATGTGCCAAATAATATGAATCACATTCACATTTATATCTTTGATAATCAAATCACATTTATTTATATTAGATAACTCTCCATATAATATGAACCAAATTGATATTATTCATTATTATTAAATCACAATTAATTATCCATTTTCTCAATGATCGGATATATATATATATATCAACAATGAAATTATACATGAACTCTTTCAAGGATAATGCGCTTTCTCCGTGAATACTTGGAGATAAGGACAGGGCGATTGTATTGTTTCACGTATAGTGACAGGGAAATTGAGATCACATCTCAAATCCAGATCTTGCAGACCTCCCCTAGATGCTTAATTAAAGCAAGACGGTAGATCCAATCTTCTCATTGCATCTGAATCACATTCAGATCACTGTCCAACACTTGGACAAAGATTTGATCACTTCTATACTAAGAGGAGTCACTAAAATCTAGACCCGTTTCATCCCTCCTTAGGAATGGAAGCGTCATGGTTATACAATCATTTATGATCACATCACCCTCAGTTATTCCTAATACATGTACATCCCGCATACTAGAAGACCGAGATTAAACCCGAAGTATATGACAAATTTTACCCTATCTACTTCAGGGATTTATCACTAAGTTTCTCATTTGACAATTGGGAGTTGGTATTGATCATATACTTTCCAAAAGCATATATCATACCAAGGTGTTAATTATATACTTTCTAAAAGTATATATCAAACCTACAAATTCAGTCAAGCTTCCAAAGCGAGATGATCGTGCACGAAATTTGATTCTTCCCAATATCTCATGAGTGAGCTCATGTCTTTAGGTCCAAGAAATGAACTTGTATGATTTCTTAGAGATATCGTGTTACTCATATGCCCTTTCATGCACACCTGCACGCCGGTGTATGGACCTTGATTAGGTCATCATCCTATTGGTATGCCAAATGTACATAATCAGACATATAGTAACACATCTGTCTCCAGTCAGAGGATGCGTGCCTATATCGTGACATTATACGACATAGGACTTTGGTTATCTCGATCTCATTAAGTCAACTCTTTGACTTAACTTATCTAACACCTCAGAATCTCTATTCCTTTGCAGAGGACCTGAATCAAGACGTCGGTTAGATATCAGCCTTAAGAGATAGGATTGCCATCTCCATCTCAGGCTGGAGATCATCTCTTAATAATTATTTAACGGTTCTTGATGAGTCCTCAATCTAACTCTTTAGATACTCATCCAAACACCAGCCTCTATGATTCAATAATTGAATCAACAGTTGTATGATCATTAAGTTGGCCATGATACATAACGCTAATTGTACTAAGGGATATGCAAATGATTTATTCTTCATTTCAGATCAGGGAATGATATTTGCAAAAGCAATTATTGCATAATAGCTTGCCATGGGCTCCCGTGTCCAATAATGGAACAACCATATTATAAAACATTTATTATTATTATTATTATTATCCTTATATCATTCCAAATAATTAGGATGTCATCTACATTTACCATGATGAACACAATGGCACTCCCACTAAGCTTCACATGGTTCATCAAGATTCTATATGAAATCTTAACATTTTATAATTTCATCAAATCTGATGTTCCAGCTACAAGAAGCTTATTTGAGTCCATTGATGGAGTTCTTTAGCTTGCACACCTTGCTTACCTAAACCATGAAGTCCTGGGGCTACTTCATGTGAATATCCTTAGAGAGTTATTCATAGAGGAATGAAATATTGACTTTCATCTTGAAGATGTCAAAGACAAGTTGTGTAGCTATAGTTAGCAATATTTTGATCAGTTAAGCATGGTCACTGGAGAGCGAGTCTCATCGCAAGTGATGTCCTCTCTTCAGTGTGTATGTTGTGGATAAGAACCGTGCTTTGAAGGTCTCTACCTTCTCATCAAGTTTCCTCTTCCTCTTCATGATCCATTTACACCTAACGGGTCCTACCCTCATTGGTGGATCCTCGAGGGTCCATATACAACACTTGTATATGACGTCTACTTTAGACTTTATTGCTAACATCCATCTTTCCATGCCATGATCGTCAGAAGCTTCATCACTAGAAGTAAGATCATTATCAGACTCAACTGGCACATGGAAACCATCCTCAAACTCATTTGAAGAGGTATGAGTGTTTCATCTTTAATTGTCCTTTTAGTTTCCATTTTCAAGAGCCTCATTATCTTCTCAAGATTAAATGAGTCCCTTCACTTCATGTTTATCTTGTTTCTCAAGAGAGTCATCATCTAAGAATTATATCCTTAGAGATGAAATCTTTCAAGAATATCACAGTCATAAAGTAGTTATAAAATACATTCCTTTAATTTCCTAATGAAGTAGCACTCTCTGGTGCTAGATTCCAGCAGACCTTCATGGAATCTTATTAAGGATATATAATGTAGTCTCTACCACATATATACCTTGGAAACTAAGAGGTAATTATGCTAATATTCATTATTGATCAAATACTACACATGATCCAATCGTATCTCCCTACTAATATATTGAGTTTAGGTGTATCAAAAGGAGTGACATAGGAATGATATTCTTATCTCCGTAAGGTATTCCCTGAATTCATCTAATAGCTATGAGCTACCTAGCTTAGATCAAATTCATTTCATTTTCCTTCAAACTTTGTATCAAAACCAAAATTTTGAAATCTTTGTACATTTCAAAGCTTTCTAAGGTGAAGGGAAGAAATCTCATGTTACAAATAATCATCAATCGATATCACATATCCATAATGTTTATTATGATATAGATGATACACATACATCAATATGTATGAGATCTTGAATTCCTTGGCCTCTTACACCATTCTCAAAGAATGGTGTATTGGACATTTTACTTTGATTACAATATTCATAAGTATGTAAGATTTTGGATCTTCATATAATCTAAAGCTGAATATCCTACTGGTCTATTGATCTCATCAATAGAATCAATAGACATGTGTCCAAGGTATGATGCTAGATCATTGTCAAATAATCTTCATCCTCCTATTGATTTTAAAAGTTTAATTTTCAGTATTAGAAATGTTAATGAACCATTCATTAATTTTCTAATTTAGTATATTCATCTAGATATTAAATTACTTTCTGAAATATATCCGTTATAACTCTTTATGTAGGTTTATTCTAGAATTCATGTTTCTTTCCAACACTTAGAAATAAACTATGTGTGTATTCTAATATCTAGGTCATAGAGACATTCTCTAAGACTAAGAGCTCTCCCAATGAAAATCTGAAGTCTATCTATCCAATAGAGATTGTTTCGACAATTGCATCAACATCCCTGTCGATGACTATTAAACCTTATGATCAAATTTTCTAATCTTCTAAAACATATGCAACTGATTGCAAGTTTTACTAGAAGAATGAGATGAAATTATTAGACTTTGATCTTATCTAATAATAAAGTCTATTTCAATGAGGATATGTAGATATAGATTAGTTTGATGCACTGTCTAGCTCCTTCTCTAAGGATCCAAGGTAGTCTAGGTAGTCATACTATCATAACATTGGCTTGTTGCAGCATCGTCATTCATCTAGCTCTTTGGATGTCATATGGAAGTCACAGAAGTACAATCAACTATTTGACTTTCCTTCTTACTTGGGTAAGACCCATGCTTCCATTGTGTTCCCTTCATCTATAAACAATCATTGCTTAAGACAAAGGATCACTTATGTTGAATTCAAAAAGATTTCAATATAAGAGTATCTATACACACTTCATTCAATTAATAATATATGAATATTATGAAGCATCATGAATTACTTAAGTATAGACAATATAATGATGACACTCATCATATCTACATACATCTTAACTCTTAAAGACTTTTGGATCAGGCGGGTACTCAAACAGTTTGAATACAACATCTCTTATAGAGCCACCATTCTGCATGATGTAGAGAACCATGCCATTCATGATTAAATGTTGAGAGCACATATGCATGACAAAACAACTTCTTAGATTTTTATAAGGATCATTTGACAATTACGATCATCATCAACATGTCACTTACAAAGTACATTCAATGAGAGATCAAGACTATAGAGACACACAAACCCTAGGTTTTTGTCTATTATATATTTAATTGTCATTCCACAGTATTATGAGGAAACTTGCATATTGCAACCACATACAATATTTGTCCAACTGTAAGTACAATATCTTGATCATGGATTTAATCCATGATATTTCCCCGATTATTATTGAGTGTAGTATTGAGTGGGCTTAATGAAGGATTATCTTAAATAAGAAATTTGCATCAATATATATAAATATATATACATATATACATATTTTACTTTGATTTAGGAATTTTTATATCACAGTTGTCTTGCCTTGTCAACATTGTAAGTTCATTCCCTTAATATCTTTTAATGTAAGAGATATACTTGCCATTATATCTCAAACAAGATCTTGGATCTCCTTTCTTATCTTTGTTACATCTCAATAATATGAGAACTTACAACTCGGATAAAAAGAAGTGGGAACACATTCCGCCTTGCAAGTCCAATTCGGTCTTTAACAATTGGACCCACCACCCGTAAGATGATGTTGACCCATCATTAATTTAACCAACCATCAACAGGAATGCAACTCACTATGTGCAATCCAATATGGCCCCAATAGTATAAGGACTCCATATTGTGGTCACTACGCATACATCCTTACTCTTTCGAGAAGCAAAGAGCTCGATCCAAATGTGCTTGTATGCAAGTGCTGTCACTTCGGACATGCATCTCCTACATACAATCTCTGGCGACAGAACCCTTTGCCTTGACGGGAGACCATGGATGTCACTTATGTGACCCTCCATATCCCATTCGAATTTTAATTAATTATTATTAATCATATTCATTATTATTAATTCTTCCAAGGTAATTACAACTATATTCATAACAGAGTGTTTTTAATTTTAATTGGATTCCAATTAATATAATCACATTAAATCAATGATCCAACTAATATCCAGCAAACATTCTTTATTGTTACTTGAAATATGGTATCTCAAATACGTACTATTTAGAATTTCAATAAAAAGAAAAATACATCATGATCGCTCTAGCCTTATCCCTTTTCTACCTACTATCATGGACAGTACCGACGGGAGTGGGATAGACCACTCTCGGTGCAACCTGCAACCACAACGCTCCCCAACTAGACACCATATCTGCCTCGGGAAAGGATAATGCCAAATTGATTACTTTATACTTTCGATGATAATCGATCTTTCAACAGAAGTTATACCATATATTAATAATCAAAACCATTTTGATTTTCATTATAAAGAAATTTGCTAAATAAATTCCCAATCCTATTCAAGCATCAATGTTTGTTGGAATATTCATGTAACCAATTGTGATCTAGATCATATCTAATCAAGTTTGGTTATAGTAAATGTCATTCAAGGAAATAATCATCATCTTGAAATAATTCATGAAATTCACCAATAATTATCTCAGGAAATTAACCATTAATTTCAATTAATTTTAATTGAATGATAATCACAAGGTTCGTGATAGAGTATGTAATTTCCAACAATGACCCCTACTTACTAAAATTAGCATATCTCAATCAATTTAAATATAAATCATGTAAAATAAGTTTTAAAATTTTTCTAATATGATTTATAACATAACCCAAGAAATTAACACTCATTTCTAGGCGTTTCAAAACACTAGCTAACTCTTTAATTACGTCAAAATTCACACTCCCCGAAACAGTGGATATATGTTAATTAAAATGATCATATCTTGAGCAATCAGATTCTAAATCATGCAAATTCAAATCCCACAGTTTCCTTAATTAATGTGGAACATTATCTAAGTGATAGTTTTGTGTTTAAACACTTTAAACATGGCCGAAAATATTCACAAAATAGGGTTGTGAAAATGAAATGTGACAAAATTTTCACAAACCCATATGAGCTCAAGTCTTCCTAAGTTTATGGATCCTTTCCAAAACCTCTGATCTAAGGCTCTGATACCACTTGAAGGATATGATGTGATCTTTAAATGCATCACAGAAGTGTAAGGATTGCATCGTAGGCAATTGAGAGCGATTAGTCACTCTAGTTGCTCGAGGCAACGGAATTACAAAAAAATTCTAATCGATGAAACCACATGGTCCAAGAACAATTCTCGGATCATTTCATCTAAACCAAAATTAGGTAAAAATGTTACCTCTTGAAGCGTGGTTACGATCGAGTCTCTAAATGAAGAGACCTCCTGTATCTAGTCCGATCCGAAGGAGGAGACGCTTGCGAGCGTGTTGATGAGACGTGTGCTCCTCGAAATCCATGTTGATGATCCAAGCGATGAATCTCCTGAACTCGTCACATGAGATATGGCGTCTTCTTCACGAGAGAGGCGCTCCAAAGGAGATAGATATTCATGAGTAGATGATCCGGCAGCATAAAGACAATGCTGTAGCGATGGCGACTCTCTCTAGGGCTCCATGGTGGACAGCCACAATGATAGAGAGGGAGATAGACGGCATGCATAGAGAGAGAGGGAGGGAGAGAGCAATCATTTGATCTCTCTTGAAGAGCAAGGGTGCCACTTCTTATATAGCATTTTGGGATCCATGGTCTCAATACATGGACTACACAAAACCAATGGATAAGATTGATTTGTGTTTCTTTCAATGGCCATGATGTTGTTGTAAAAACACAACAATAATTACTTTAATTCAAATGAATATATATTAATAAATCAAAATAAATTAATTTCAAATCAAATCAATTGACTAGTCTTGGAGATAATGAGAAGATTGACCACATTCTCTAAAGGGGGGACGACCTCCCTTTTGAGACGGAATGGGTCTATCTCCTCAATATCTCATGAGATCTCATTATCTCATGAGATCTCATTATCTCATGAGATATCATTATCTCAAGATATCTCCAACATTAATAACAACATTTGTTTTAAATTATTTCACAAAATTAATTCATAATTATCTTGTAAATATTGCAATCATGCCATTGGAAAAATGTCAATCACATTCACATCCCAAAATCAAGTATAAATTATATTTTCAATTAATTATCCAATGTGAATCCAATTCACATTAATAATTAGTCAATAAATATAAGTCATAATAGGCTCTCTCTCTCTCTCTGATATATTATAAATCATATTTATAATATATTTCCTTAATATGGATAGTGTTATCCACATTATTCATATCCATGATAAATAAATCACATTTAATCGTCTTGAATTTCTATTCTATGTGCCCAAATAATACGAATCACATTCACATTATTCACATCTTTGATAATAAATCACATTTAACTATCTCAAATAACTCTCCTGATAATATGAATCAGATTCATATTATTCATGATAATTAAATCACATTTAATTATACGTTTCTCAATGCTCGGATACATATATCACCAATGAAATTATCCTGAACTCTTTCAAGGATAATGTGCTTTCTCCGCGGATACTTGGAGATAAGGACAGGGCAATTTTGTTCCACGTATAGTGACTTGGATATTGAGATCACATCTCAAATGCATATCATGCAGACCTTCCATAGATGCTTGATTAAATCAAGACCGCAAACCTAATCTTCTTATTGCATCTGAATCATATTCAGATCAATGTCCAACATTTGAACCAAGATCAGATTACTTCTCCACTGAGAGGAGTCACTAAAATCCAGTCCCGTTTCATTACTCCATAGGTATGGAAGCATCATGATTATACAATCGTTTATGATCACATCACCCTCAGGTATTCCTAATACATGTACATCCTGCATATTGGAAGACCCAAAATAATCTCGAAGTGTTAGATAAATTTTTACACTGTCTACTTCAGGATTTTATCATTAAGTTTCTCATTTGATCATTGGGAGTTGGTGTCGATCATATACTTTTCTAAAGCATATATCTTACATATATGTGGATCATATACTTTCCAAAAGCATATATCAAACCTTACAAATTCAATCATGCTTCCATAGTGAGATGACCGTGTATAGAATTTGATCTTCCCAATATCTTATGAGTGAGATCATGTCTTCCAATTCAGTAAATGAACCTGTATGATCCCTTTGACAGATCGTATTACTCATATGCCCTTGTTTGCACACCAGCGCGCCGGTGTATAGACCTTGATTAGGTCATCAACCTATTGGTCACCCAAATGTACATACACAGACATGTAGTAACACATCTATCTCCAGATAATGTGTGCATATATCGTGACAACATATGACATAGGACTTTGGTTATATCGATATCGTTAAATCAACTATTTGACCTACCTAATATGACACCTACAAATCTCTATTCTCTTACAGAGGACCTACATCAAGAGGTCGGTCAGATATCAACCTTCAGAGAAAGGATTTCTATCTCCTTCTCAAGCCAGAGATCATCTCTTAATAATCATTTGACGGTTCCTGATGATTCCTCAATCTAACTCTTTAGACATTCTTCCAAGCAACAGCCTCTATGATTCAATAATTGAATCAACAGCTGTGTCATCATCAAGATGGCCATGGTACATAACCCTAATTATACTAAGGGACCTATTATGCAAATTAATTATTCTTCATTTCAGATCAATGAATGATATTCGAAATGACATTTATTGCATAATGGCTTGCCGTGGGCTCGCATGTCCAACACCTGGAAGTGATGTATGATGGACCTTAGAAGAAATGATTCTTTCCAAATACCCATCTTTGATGTCAAATCTATACGAATAAAGCATGAATTTGTATCAAGATGATATCTTATGAGAAGGCACTTGAATGTGTGGTGTATAAGACCACTTTTCCCCCTCTTCACACATGAAGATTGCAAAAGTCCGACAAATTATCTTGTCAATTTTATTGGTGATAGAACAATCTCAGACTTCATTACTCATGATATGTCTCCCTTATGCCCAATGGTGCTTCTATTAGTCCTCAATCAAAAGGATGATCTTCTAGGATTGTCGTATTATGACACCCTTAAAGAAGCTAGTAGACTTACACAAAAAAAATGTAAACTATAGTCAGAGATAAGCAATCGCAACTCCCAAATCTGCGAAAGTCAGAAATGGAGACATAGGGAGCAAGTCCATGGTTTTGAGCTCTATCATTAAGGATGCGTCGTCATCCACTCTTTGAGGTAAGTACCTGCAAGAAATGAGGGGATTACTCTCCTATAATACAAGGTCTATTTTATTCCAAGTTTTTGAGGTTAACTTGCATAAGTAGTCCAACACTTAGACTTGTATATCACTAATTATTCTGAGCACAATAAGTTTGTCAATCCTGATTCCTTCTAAACCTATGTTATAAACACTTAAGAGAGGGATTTGAGAAAGATGAAAGCAAAGGGAGAATATACGATGTATGCTAAGTTTAGAGTAACTTACAGTGACTCCCAGCACTCTTCATCTGAGATGCTCAACATAATATAGAAATATCTAGCTATATGAGATGCAAGTAGATAAAAATGACACCTAAGCAGAAGCTTTATTAGCGGTGAAGAATTGAGTTAAAGTTTGAGCTAAATACAAAGATCTAAGTACGTCTTTTAGTGAATATTTTTGTTATGGCCTAAGTGACTCGAGAATAAATAGGACCTTGAACTTCAACCACTCAAGTCAACCCCCACCCATCAATAAAGGATGAACCAAGCATTGACACGTCGTAAGAAATAAATTTTCTAAGTGTCTCTACCTACACACATGAGTTCTCGATCGAGAACCACTATAAATGACAATTTTTTTACAAATATTTACAAGAATAATATAAAAAAATTGAATCTTAGCTATACTACTATCTATACTTAATCAGCTAGAAGTGGTCTTTGTAGCGAGCTGCTCCAAGTGCCTCACCTTCATGTTGCCTCAGTCTTTATCAACTCCTTGGACCCTACCACAACACAACTATATGATTAGATGTGATCTAAAGAGAGAGAGAGAATAATGTAACTAACAACAAATAACTAAATAAAAATCAACAAAGTATCAGAAAATAAAATAATCAACAAAAAATGCTACAATTACTTCAAATGAATATTTAAAACTAAGTAAATATCCAAAATAAGTCGTGTCCCCACAATGGCATCATCTGATGAAAAGCTAAATTGCTACTCAGATTAAATTCACTTATAGTATAAGCGATTATTGAAACAACAAAATAATGTTAAATGTTTCATAGTGAAGAGAACGTGGCTTGTATGTATACCTGGATAAGTACAGGGTGAAACACAAGGACATGATAAGCTATATGACTAAGGTTAAGTATCTAAAGTATGTGACTAATATTGATCTAGGTTAATGAGGATTCATGCATGGTCTTTTGTTATGTTTTTCTATGATGATAGAAAATAAATGACATTCTAATGAATATGTGATTTATCATGTCTTATATCTTTTTGAGAAAATTTATATATTTAATCCATACATTTTCTCAAATTCACATATAATTTTCATTTTGTAAGTTTTATGCTTATTGCATTCAGAATCATAAAAAAATACATAACATTACTTACAAATTAAATCAAAGAAGAAGAAGAAAATTACATTAATTAGTTTATAAATATGGGCTCCAAGCCCATATTGGAGTTTCTAACCATTATTTCTGTTTTTATTTTTCAGCAATGCTTGAGGAAGCCCAGATGGGCTCTCATCTCATCTCCTTTCTCTTCCCAAAAGAAGTTGCTACACGACAAAATATAGGATGTCATCCTGATGTCAAAATTTCAAAAAATATAAAAAAATAAATATGGTGTGGACTTGAGCAACCAAAGGGATGATGTCAGAACCCTTCTTCCTCCTGGCCACGCATGAGTGTCGCACGTAAGAGCCCCTCCTCTTTCGCTGATTGTGCCTCCTCCACTCCCCTTCGTGCAATCTCCCTAGAGGCAGTTGGCTTCCAGCCCAGCACCACCTCCTCAGCCTATTCTCCTACCTTGCCTCATCTATAAAGATGAGGAGGAAGTCGGATAGGAGAGGATCCATTGGGAGCTTTATATCCAATGATGACGACCACATCCTGCTCCCCCTCCCTCGTTGCACATTCAGCTCGACTTTGTCGCTCTTATGCTTCTCTTCGACTCGCCCCTACGTCTCTCGATGCATTGCCTCAAGCTGCTACCCTGTTAACATGGTCAAGATCGGTAATCTTCTTCGACCTTCTATGATGGTGGTTGCCTCCTCCCATTATCGCCCACCTCTCGAGGAAAAAGGGATCCTAGGGACCTCTTCATAATTTCTATTTTCTTTTATTTTTATAAAGTTTGGACCCTTTTGCAAGTAGTTAAAGCATTATTATATTTTATACAATTAACCTAATTTTATTACTTTAATTTCTACAAAAAAATGTCTTGTTTAATTCTTTCTTAAATATTTGCATTTTAGTCTTCTTAGGACCTTTCTGTAATTTCTTATAGTTTCTTATTTTTCTCTATAATTGCCCATGAAGGATATTTTTATATTTATTTAATTTCACATTCCAGAAATGTTTATAATTGCAATTCTACCATTAGATTTAATTTTCATATAAATGTAGGCCATGAGCTTTCTGAAAAGTTACGCTCATACCCCTAGCAATTACAAAAATCTCCAAAAACAACAGACATATACGAATTATTCCTGAAAATTTCTTTTATAATCCTTATCCTCCAACTATTAAAAATCAAATAAGATTTAATTCGAAACAATAAAGGAAAACTACTTTTGTAAATGGAATAAAACTTCACGAAAAATGTTCGAGTTCCTATTGAATGATCCTCTACTTGCCTTACGATTTATTTGATTCTCCTATCTTGTAGTTGAATAAATATTATTTTAAATTCATTGATTTTCGTGTGTGCACACAAGGACATTAAAATCACTTCTTCACGCACAGAAAATCTTGGTTTCATTTTGGCATCGTTGCCGGATGATGAACCTCAGTTCACCATGTTTATTCTTTCTTTTTGGCTTAACTCCCTAATTTAATGTTGTATATATCAAAAATTTGCTAGAATAAACACTCAATAATTCACTTGACATATTGTATAATATATTGTAAAATTATTGTATTTAATACCATAATAAAAAAAATAAGGAAAGAAAATAAATAAATGAGGTGTCAAAAACACTAAGTGACCCTAGACCCCGAGATTCAGTCATCATGATGGCTTGGCCGACAAGGAATAAAGTAGGGGGACATGGGACAGAGAAACTATACAGAGAACAACTTAAAAACCATAATTCATTTTGCCCAATAATTGAATTTTGGGACCTATTTTATTTCATTCTTTATAAATCAAATCAATAAAACCTAACCATGAATATTGTACATAAAAATACAAAAAAATACAAAATTTATTTCACTAAAAAATAATGCACAATGTGCCCGAGACACACAAAATAAAAAGCAGCTTAAAACTTTGCAAGCTCGTATCTTCTCCATACATAGTCACAATTGATCAAACTCGTCTTTATAAGTTATAAAAAAACAACAAAATAAAATAACATATTTAATGAAGGTGGTTCATTCAATTTGGAGTTAAGATGCAAAATTTAGGTTTTATGCCCTCATTGTGCATGCATTGTATCTGTATATAATATTCAATATATTTATTAGTTACATTATTTACTTTCTTTTTTTATAAATTTTCAAATATTATTTAAAATACATGTACATAATTAAAATAAAAGAAAATCATCAAAAATAAAATAAAATAAATAAATTACTTTGATTAATAGGTAATTAATTAAATAAGTTATAAATATGTAAAATACATGTATATAATAATAAAATACAAAATATAAATAAAAAAGAATATGTGAAATATAAGTACGTTTACTTATATATACTTGTAAATACTAGCATGTTATAAATAACCTTGTAAAAATAAATAAAAATCAACAAAAATAATACAGAAAACTATAAACATTATATTTCTTTAACCAAAAATTAATAATCAATTAATTATTTTTATTTTTTTAGGTGAAATTTTTCCCTAGAATTATATGGTTGGTCCACGTGGCCAACTAGACCGCACCTTTTGTTGACTTTGTTCAATTGTACTTCTTCCCTAGCCAACTCTGTCATAGTCACATAAACCCGGACCTTCTCCATTTTCTCACGAATCCCCCTCACCTCTATCGCCCTCTAGCTCACCACCCTTCTACAGCTTACTCTATTGTCTCCCACATAGACACCATGCCTTCCACCAACTACTAACACCCTACACACAATCCCGTGGTGAAGTCCGATGTTCTACCTCACCTATAAAGTCACACCACTCTGTCATTGTTGCCCTTATTCAGTCATGGAGATCATTTTAGATCCTCAGTTTGTGCATGAAGGAAGAGCTTTATGATAGGAAGATTTTCATGTCGTTCTGCAGGGAGGAGGAGGCTCACCGGAGCTCGATCTGACCATCGTCGGTGCTCAGCCTGGTGGTTCTACTTCCTTGGCCTCCTGGATAAGCCAATTCCATTTTCTTCTATTTCTAGGTAAGGCTTAGCCATAGATTCTATTTCTATCTTTTAATTTATATTTTTAGAGTGTAATTTATGTTTAATTTCTAAACCCCCTTTTGACCTAGAGCTTGAGCTCCAGGCCAAATTCGTTTGTTTCCAACTATCTCTCCACATGCATCCACTGCCATCTTGTACCCTATTATATTCTCCATAGTTTCCATTTTTTCAACCCAGATCCTTGTCAGATCTTGTGAATCTAAGGTTGCCCTTCTTCCCTTCACTGAACCTTCACCGTCCTTCCACTCCCTTTACCTTCAAGCTTCATCTACTGACCAAGGAGCTTCTCCTCGAGTTGTGGAAGTTTTTGTGTTAGTCTGGTGCTGTGAGAAACCCCTTGGAGCCCCAAATCAACGCTTGAACATATCTCCAGGGCACGTGAAGAAAGCTGAGGTCAACATCCACCATCGTGGGATCAAGACATAATCAGAGCCCAGCTGCATCTGTGGAGGGCACCCAAGAAGTCAGAGGTGTCATCAGAAGGGAGAAAGAACATCGGAGTCACCGATAATCGATGATCGAAGGAGTCCCTACTCCTTATTCTTAGGTGTTTTTCGTGGGCATCCAAGAGCAGTTGGATTGCCCTCAACTCCCAGATCTAATCTCCACCATCCATTCCCATCAAAAAGAAGCCCGCCATCGGCTATAGGATCACGCGGCACGTTCTCCTACGTCCGATGAAGCGAACTTAAGTGCGGTAAATTGCAAAGCCCCCTTCACCTTTTTTGTATTTACTTTTGAATATTGCAAAAAAACCCGTACTTGTATTGGAAATTACATAATGTCTGACGCTAGGTCATCTTGCATGGTCCACATGTATAAGTTTAAAATTCTGTAACTAAAGTTGAATACTTTTGGGTATTTGGCACAACACACCTTGCCTTTTATTTTTATTACATAAATTCACATGCATGCTTGTATATATTTATTAATGTTTTCTTATTTTTTATAAATAATTCCCGTGCTCCAAAAATTACAAAAAAATAGGAAAAGTATAGTAGTTGTTTAGCATATTTCTCACATTTTTTATTTATAAAAAATCAAAAAGTTATTTATCTTGAAAAATATAATAAAATATAAAACATGACTTGAAAATTCCAAAAAGGTAATATTTATAACTATATTTTATCACTGCGTATAAAAAATCACTAAACAATACAAAAGAAAATGTCAAAAAATGCAAACCCTCTCTAACTCTAAAAAAATAGAAAAAATTCGTAAAAACTCAAAAAATCAGTTTTTTTATATTTTTATATGTACACATTACTATATATTAAAAATAGTTTTAAGAAATTTTGGAATTATTTTATATTTTTAAATCTGTTTCGATTATGTAATTTTGTCGGGACTTAACCTATTAAACTGTTGTAGAGTATTTTGTATTTTAAAAATACATAAAATTAGCAACAATCACCAAAATAATCTTAAAAATAAAAGAAAATATAAAAAACACAAAAAATTATTTTATAATTTTTGACTATGTATAGCTGTATTTATAAATTTAATACCCTGTATAGTATTTATGTACATATATATAGTTGTATATATTTAATATTATTATTAATTATTATAAATGCCTAAATATATTTTAGTACTTTAAAAAAAAGGACTATTATTTATTTATTTTTATATATTTATTATGTATTATATATATTACCTTTATTTTTTAGATTACATACATATACTTATTATATATTAAAAAGAAAAGGAAATAAAAATTCAGAAAATTACAAAAAGAAAAATAAAATTTATAAAATTAAAAATTTGGAAATATATATATATAGAAATCCATAAAATCAAATAACTAAAAACCCACAAAAACACTAAGTACATAGAAAATATATATCTGCTTACATTCTTTATTTAGAGATAAATAATATTGCTACACATGTCTTTTCCCTGTGTTCGACACCCTATACATACACACTTTTATTTGTAGGGTTTATAATAAATTTTGACTCCGCATTTGTATTGCATTGCTTCATATTCGATTGTGGGTTGATTGTTGAATTTATTCAAGAATCAAGTACAATCACCTTAGTGGTTTTAGGTGTCGCCTTGTGACTACACGACCTCTCAATGTGGTCTTGTGTATTTCAAGAGGCATCATTGTCGAGGAGCAACGTGTAGGGTAGCACTACTTGTAAATATTTATTTCTGCATTATTTTCCTTTTATTTCTCTTTTATTTTTTATAATTATTTATCTATGTCTAACTATCTTTTCTTTGTTGACTTTCTTGCGATGGTCCACGTGGCGACGACAAGATCTTAGGAGTTTGATGCACCCGAGCCATGAGAGGATTGGCTCATTCTCTTGTTGAGCCAATTGGAGAAAACACGAGAGAGAGAGAGAGAAGTAAAGAACACATTTTATTTTTATTTTTGTGAGAAAGTGTTTTACTATTATTATTATTATTTGTAATAATTCGAGACTTCCAGACACCACTTCACGAGGTCCAGTGCTTGGGTGATTGTTCACCAAGGGACCTCTCGGTTTTATCATGTTTTCATCGATTTTCTTTTATTTTATTATATGTGTTTCAAGTTTCCATCGTGTTTTCCTTTATTTTCTGTTATCGAGCCAATAGACATTAGGGTTTCTTCATATGATAGCTAGGTCCCAAGTTAGGCAAGAAGCATGTGCCTATAGATACTTATGCTTAGACTTAGCCAAATTAAAAATTGTTGATTATTTAGAATTGAAACCAAGCACTGTGAGAGGCTCTGTACAATGTTAGCAGGATCTACTATGGCAGACACCGAAGAGTCTCCATGACAAGACTTATGGGTTTCATTTCTAGGTATTCAACATTTGGTTCTTCACTTTTAATAGCAATTCGTATTTTAGGATGATTTCACTCGTTTTACAGACTGTGCATGTAGTGTAAATATTTTAATTTTACCTTGCATCCAGCATGGAGAGAGCTGGGAGGTATTTTGAGTCTTCTTACTTTGCATGCATCATTTGATACGAGGGTGAGATTTCCACCCTAGTATCCACTTGCATGACTTTTTCCGCTATCTCCCTTTGTTTTTGCTCACCTACGTTTAAAAAGAAAATACAAAAAATCATTATGTGCTTTTTATTCAAAACACTAAAAAAAGTGAATATCAAAAAAATTTAAAACAAAGAGACTACTAATAACACTTTTTCCTTAATTAAAATATTTAATGGGCATCATTATTTTACGTTCATAAATCCTTCATTGTTTTGAGGAACATTCCAGATAGAATGAGATGCAAACCTTAAGGAATAGAGCCCAAATACCGATCTGTGGATGCCTTGATAATCATCTGAGATGGCAAAGTATTGGCACTTCTATCATACATAGGCGAGTATGAACTTCTCGATAACATTGTTCTCACCTTGAGGGGACCATCTGACTTGGTCTGAAACATTGAGCATAGGTCATTCCCTCACTGGTGTGTTTGTCTCATCGTCTTACGTCCGAGTACCTCACTTGTGAGGGAAGTATTTATTTCACCTATTAGCTTCCTCTCTCTATTTCTTTGGCTGAGTAGCCACCTAGGCACAAGATCAAGGAACTCAAAGAGTGCAGATTACATGTTACAAAGAAAGTGGAAAGTACGGGATCCCTTTCTGGCAGTACTCACTCTCATATAGGGTTAACCCTCTATGGACTTGTTAAAATATTTGTTTGAATAACAAAATATAATTGAAAAGATAAAAATAACAGAACCTTTATAGCTTCACTAGTATTGAGTTGGTGAACCCAAAATCATTAGGTGTTTGTTTTGATCTAGATTAAGTTCAAAGATCAGTCCCTCACATTTGTGCCATTTTTCCTTTCATTTGTTTTATTCTTTTTTGACCCTTGCTCACTTTGAGCCATTTTACTATTCTAGACTCCATTTATTCATCCTTCACTGTTTTATCCTTCATCCTTTCTCGGTCTTCCTCTTGACCTCAAACATATCGACTCATGGATGTCTTCATCGGGACTCCGTCAACACCCACATCTAGTCACGCAGTCGACATCTCCAATAATTCGGGGCGATTCCTGAGAACCTGGTTTGTACTTCATAAACTGCTCTCACTTCACTCCTTACACGTCTCCATCCTTAATAAAGTTCTGTGTTGACCTTAACACAGGACACTTCTCTACATTGGATGTTTCAATCTAGACTGATCAGGGCATTATTCCATTTACAGACCAAGAGCCTGATTTGGAGCTTGAGACACTTTCAGATTCTGATGCAGACATGGCTTCGACATGATAAGGGAAGGGACCACAACAACCTTCAAAGCCATAACATGGCCAGCCAGACTAGAATGTCATTAATGCTCAGTTACTTGCCTCCATTCAAGCAATCCAATAGCATCTGACAGACCAAGCATTAGCCCAAGTTACCTTTCAAGAGATGCTTAATGATCTGATGAGAAGAAGTGAGAACCCAAGAGGAGGAGGATTTGATGATGAAGAACTGAGAGATGGTCCCCATGGAGGGCCCAAAGATGAGCCAAGAGGCGAGAGGATCATGCCTACTATCAAGGAGACATACAACCCTGGCGCATGCCAGATGATCCAGTGGATTTAGATACCATCGATCCATGGACATTTTGAGATAAAGACTCAACTCTTAGATCTTCTTCCCGCATTCCATGGGAATACAAATGAAGAACCATAAATCGATCTACAGCAGTTTGCTTGCATATCTGGTACCACACACTATCCTAACATACTAATAGGCGTAGTCAAAATGATGGTGTTTACATTCAGCCATCAAGATAAGACACTATACTGGACTAATCATCTAGGGAAGGTTGTCAAGACCTGGGAGGAGCTAAAGTGAGCATTTGTCCATAATTCTACCCACTCGATCGTCTCAATCAGGTGCGAGACAGAATTGCCAATTTCTCCAAAACCACACACAAATCCATCCATGAATCTTGGGAGCGTTTCAGATATTCAGGAGAAGTGTCCCAACC
This sequence comes from Ottelia alismoides, assembly GCA_037367405.1. Lineage (NCBI taxonomy): Eukaryota > Viridiplantae > Streptophyta > Magnoliopsida > Alismatales > Hydrocharitaceae > Ottelia > Ottelia alismoides. Next base: position 387,657 of record JAZKJV010005585.1, on the reverse strand, counting down.
ATGATATTCCTCGGACCAGCCTAGTTCAACACTTTTTCGTGGGACTTACTCTCAAGAGACAAATTCTCGTAGATGATGCTTTTGGCAAATGACATTTCAATAAAGATGAAGATGTTGTCTGGCAAATATTCAAGGAAATTGACGAAGGAGAGGCCGCTTTGTCATCATCTAGAGCTCATCATTGTCTGCCACATACCATGCAAAAACTAGATCACATATTGGCAGCCCATGGATCATATTGGGATGAGATCTCGAACCTGAGAAACATTGGGAGACACCTATAAAAAGTGTACATTATCGAGAAATGATTATGGGAACTTGAAAAATTATATGTGATCGAACAAAGGATGCAAAACCTGGACAAATTGAATCAAATCACCTAATAGTTGGAGCTGCTTGTGAGCACAATTAACTCGTGACAGTTGGTGATGCACTCAGTCCTATCGAGATGAAGAAGCCATCATCGCCTCAAACCCCTCAGCAGATTCCAGGCAGCCGACGGTCCAGCAGCGTACTACATGTAAGCCCATGAGCCATATTGCCTCAAATGTTGCAGTAACAGTTAGTTGTCTACCAACCTGAACCCTCCACTTATTCTTGATTCGTGTTTTCCACCTCTGCCCCTCATTCAGGAGGTGAATGTCGTATGGAGCAATGATGCATAGCTAGCCCATTCAGGCAGACATCAGCAGGTCCAATCTTCAGCTACTAGCCCATTCCCTAAACATCAAGGTGGGAAATTTTTTCAGAATAACCAGCCTCATCATCATCATTCTCCACCTTTCCAGAATAATTGGAGATATAATTCTTACCAGCATCCGGTGTACAGTCCACACCAATAGTATCAGCCTTACACAATTGTTCCATATCAGCATTATCCTCCTCAGCACTATCAGTAGCATCCTTCTCCTCAGTACCACTCTCAGCATTCCTACCAGTAGCCTCCACACCATTCCCAGTCTCAGCGTGGTCAGCGTACTGAGCAATACGAGGTTGCTCTTGTAAACTCATCCCTGTACTGCCTGTCTCAATTGGTGATGAGCCTAGTAGAAATGAGCCGGAAGCTAGATGACCTCACTATGGCGAAAACATCCATTCCGACACAGATTAAGGCAAACCCCAATAATTTCAGGAAGAGAGAGTAGGTAGTTCATGATGTTTCATCTAATCAAATAGAGTCAGATATTCTTGATATGTTTCTATCTAATGCTATTACTCTCAGGAGCGGTAGGACTTTGCAGCCTTCTGCCATGATAAAATGGAAGAATAAAGCTTCTATTAGTGAATCATCATCTTTTACATTAGATGACCCGACAATCAGGTTAGGTGAGTAAGAAGAAGATGGAGGAGAAGCACCATAACCAAAAAGGCAAAAAAATAAAAAAACAACAAAAACAACAAAAAGAGAGCAGTAACCGAAGTGACACAACGTTAGTCATCGAGAGGATTGCACCAGTAACTGATCCAGTGCTAGACACCTCTAATGGATGATAGCACTTATTTTTGTAATCCATTTGTACAACAAGATATGGATATTAATTTGGATGTAAATAAGAACAAGGTTTTTGATTTGATTATGTACATATTCCATTTCCAGATGCAAATACAAACCTCTGCTCAAGGCCTTTAAGTACATGCCTAGCATTAAGAAAGGACTAAAGGAAGCACGTACTTCAAAGTGATAGTCGCATCAAGTTCGAGAAAGAAACGTGAAGCACATTCCATTACCAAAAAAGGCACGATTGGTGTGCATAGGGGGGCTCGTCATGTGTACGCTATGTGCACGTCTTGTGCATGCCCAAATGTCGGGAAAGCACATGTGCTCACTCGATGTGTCCTTATGGAATGGCTTGTCGTAAGGGCAGGCAGGAGAGCACCCATATACGCCAGGTACTCGCCCCCTTTCTGGGCAAGAACATATATGCCCGCCTAGCTGCTCACCCACACAAAAAGGATAACTTTCTGAGAGCCCTCAGAGAGCACATGTTCTCGCCCATCCTAGAGAGCAGAAAAATTATATACAAGTTCGGCGGGGTTTAGACACTGTCGAACATGTAAAACCTACCAAGAAACCACTATAGGTGCTTGCTAGAGTTGAGAAATGTACCAGTAATAGGCCAAGTAGCCGACATCCTCTTATACTTGTACAACTAACTTGGACCTGTCAAACTCACATAATATCTATGATTACTTACAAACTAAACATATAAGTTCATATAAATTTGCAGTATATGTGAATACATAACTAGTAGATGTTCTAAAGGTTCTACAGTTGAAAACACCTACATGTACAACTAGATCTAATATAAAAGCTTTTAAAAATGGAAAGACTTGCTTGGAATTCAACAACTACACAAAATAAAAAAATCATTTCTTCTTCGATCTAAATATTTTTGAAATCAAATTCTATTTTGATTTCTTTTTCTCCTCCTTCTTCTTAAACCTGGCATACAAGTGTGCCTCTTCTTCCGGGTCATTCTCATCCTCCTCATCATCTAATTCAACCTCCTCACATTGAGATGCATGCCCCTTTTGACCTACATTACATAAAATGTTTATAAGATATGCATGTAAAAATAGAAAATTACAAAATTATTATTCGTCTTAAGGAGAATACTTACATGTACACCATGAAATATTCTCGAAGCTTCATCACCTGCTCCACCATCATCTTCAACTGGGACTCCATCTATGGTGATGGTTGCGATGATTGTGGTTGTGAATATGTATACGATGACTGACCATAAGCAGGATACAATTGACGATACTCCTCCACATGGCATGGTGGAAGACCACCAAGCATTTGCTTTTGATTCGCCACAACATCCCTCTACTCCAACACCTATTAAAATTATCATAGTGTAATATGTAGATATATTTAGGAATTGAATAAATAAATTAATATTTTTCTATACATGTTTCTAAATAGCTTTATCTAATGGTGGTTGGTTTCCATAAATAGTCCCACCTCATTTTTCTGCAGATAGAGACAAATAACAATCCTCAAATATAAGCTAAAAAATATTATAAGAATTATTTGTAATATATCTTTCAAATTCCTTAAAAATATAAAGACTAATAATTTATTCTCATGCTTCAAAAGTGGGCTATTGGGACGCTCCCTCTTTCCCACTCATGTGGGACCTAGACCACCACTCTTGAAACGAGGGTTAACTTTCCAACCTAGCTGCCTGCAAAAATAAAGATAAATATTAATAACAGAATAGAACGATACTAAATTAGATTTTAAAATATTCTTTTTTTAAAAAAAACTACTAGCTCTGCTCTAATCTGATTGTGGTTTCTGGAGCTACTGGTTGATCTAATCTTCTGTTTTTGACGGTTTACCTTCCCATCGTCGATATCCTTCCAAACTCAGAATGTGTAACAAATGCATCACAAAATTCCACCCACCTGCAAAACTATAAGATGAATATAAGTTTTTGTAAAAAAATACATTTTAAACAATGATGAAAATATAATACCTTTCCTCCTCACACCAATATTGTGGGAATCTCTTCATCTCCTCAAAATTCATTTCCTTTCATCTCATTTTTGCATGTGAATCTCTCCTTGCCTTAAAAAATGCATCGCTCATCCTCTTCTCCACCAAACGAATAAAGGATCGATGGTAAGCCTCCTTCCCCAAACCAGCAACCAAACGGAACCAACTTTAAAAAGTTTGAAAAATTTTAAATAAATAAGTTGTAACAAATATCAAATGATTCGAATAATTTGTCTTTGTAATCTTACCAAGAAAATATCAAACAATCTCTCATGCCCAGTAGCAAGAATGCAACACCATCAAAATTGCATGCTAGTCAAATGTGTCTTGATAATGTTGGTTATCTCCTTTGCAACCCTGTTGCTATTCAAAAAAATCACTGCAAATTTTTGAAATGTTTATAGAGTATATATATATATATATATATATATGAAAGTAAAAATGAAAAAATGTAAAAAGAATTACATCCCATCCGTAGTAAGCTCCAACAAAGGGAAGGACGACGAAATCTGCCCACATCTACTGGTAAAGGAAAGTACATCCCTCGGGTGTCTAGAAGGAGAATCAGAATCCATCGATGTATGTGCAGGTACTGGGATAGGACATGCATCGGGGGATGCTAAGGAATGGCTCTCCATAAAAGGGTAGAGGAGGACAACCTAGAGACTGGTAATAGGCTATGACCCATCGAGTCTTTCCTAGAAGTGAATCTAAATCAAAATGCGGGGTAAGTTTCCTAGTGGAAGATGGTGAGTCTAAGGAGGTCAGACGCGTGGATCGCTGAGATCCATGAGAGATGCCACATCCAAAATATGTCATGAATATGTCTATAAATCCCACCACAATGGTCCATCTGCCTTTCTCAACAAATCATATAAGTTTGTTGTCTCACCATGTGGTTCCTCTTCGTCTAGACCATTAGTATTGGAATCTGGACCTACAACGTCCATAACCATATCTACAAATAGATTGATAGTGTCTGCATCATTTTCCTCATTAATTGTGTCATCAAAGACCTCATAGTGTCTCCATCAAATTTGATATCCTTCCTTGAAACCATTTCTTTAAAGATGCAACTGAGCTTCATCTTGGATCTCTTCTTCATTATACAACACTTTAGACACATACACAATATAGTCCCACTGGAATCCACCACATGAGAACCCTGGGCGTAAGAAAATTCCACAAACTCTTGAACACCTTTCTGAAAAGTCTCTTTAACATGTCCATCTACTACACGCCTATACATCCACTCTATAATAGCCATCGATTTCACTTCAATTTAACAATTCATAAGGTAAAATAAGAGGAGATGTTTCAATGTCAACTTAAGTTAAGAGAGCAAACCTAAAAAAGTTAAACCAAAATTCATCATTGGCCTAAACCAATTTAACTCATTTTAGGAGATGAGAATAGAAGTGTTTTCATTATGTTATCACTTGAGCCCATCCATAAGGATTCAAACTTAATATAACACGATGACTGTCACATGGTAGCTTAATTTAAGGAAAATTCGGCAGCATAACCCTGCACCCCTCTAGTATACCCCATAAACCAATCATAATCAACCCTCAAAACCTTCACCGTCGCGGAAATTTATGTACTAGATTATGAATGGCTTGGTATATCGAAGAGGAATGGATTATGCAGCCAAATATCCATCAGAAATAAACTACAACACATGACAATGATAACATTATAACAAATTTAAATCATTACGAACTTCCTTAGTCCAGGACCTCCAAACTAAGGAAAGCCAACATAAATTTAATATTTTAGATAACATTACGTCGTACATTAGTACGTGCTACAAATGAGACTATAAAATGATCTTATAATATTTAGTCATTTATGTTGACTAGACAATTATGTATATTTTATTTGTTAACGATGGGGATATGGGAAGATGTGATCCTAAATCAGTGTCTACTTAAATGTTTAAGTGATATTTAAATAGAAGTGTACATGCAAAAAAAGTCTTCCACCTACACATATCACAATCTACGACCATTGGACCGGGATATCAAATCCCGAAGTGAGTCCACTAGTATTGTGCAAAAAATTAACATATTTTTACACAAATAGAGGTGACGAAATCCTCCAATGTGTTACACGCCTCCTGGTGTCAGGGTCACACACCACCCGGTGTGGAGGGATGCAATGTATGTGAATATTTGGTGCGATTTAATAATCACTTAGTGTTTTAGCCTTATTATCTACCTAACTATAAGTTAATGTGACACACTTGACACATTAACTCGAATTTAATGTGATAAAAAAATTATCACAACATAACTATTGGTGTTTGTTGAACAACGCACATGGTAATGCCATTCTTTTGATTTTCCATCAGAATATATCATATTCACGTTCTCTCCATTTTGTTGTTTAATTTTCCATCACAATCTATCACCTTTGGTCACTAACACTTGTCGAAGCTAGGGCTAGCTTCCTCCCTCTCCTAATAAACCCTTTTGTTCATTGATTTCTTCTAGCATAGGGTTGAGGCTCATCGCCTTGTGTTTTTACTCCCAATAATTTTGTATCTCTTATCCCCTCTTTCAATTGAGTCATTTCTATCCCTACTCCTAGCAATTGTTTGTTCAGTGCCACCAATACATACTCTAACTCCATCCCTTGTCTTTCTTCTTTCCTTCTCTCATATCAACATTCATCTAATTCTCTCTTTTTGTCACTTCCAATTGCAATCCTAACACCCCAATTGAGGCATGCATCATTGTAATGAAAATAATTTTATTGTATAATTCAATATACTAATTTATTATACAAATTTAGTCATGAATGAATATATCTAAACAATGATGTGTATGTGATTGAATGTCCCAAATGGGGATCACTGGAGGCAAGGACGGTGGAGCACAGATCATCTGAGGGAAGTTTTTGGGGGTAGAAAATAAGGTAGAATGAGGAATAGAGGCTAGCTGACGTTTTGTTTACAGACGTGGACGAGCACACTTATGTGTTGGCCTAAGGCTCTCCAAATGCTCGCTAGCATATTCGAGAACTTGTGTAACCCAAGTGCTCAGCCAAATATTAATAAATGTCGTGCCTCAAAATTCAAATGGGCGACCAGTACAGGTAAGTACATGTGTAACCTAAGTGCTTGCACAGCAGTTGCGAGCACATGTGCTCACCAAGTCTAAGCTATATCGTGCTTGCCAATCATGCCTTTTTTGTAGTGTTCTGACTACATCTACTGTTAATGAAAACAACAATCTCCCAAGCAAAAATAAAGGCAAGGGAGCCCCTCTCGTTAGATGCTAGATGTTCAGCCAAAAGTTTGACAGAACACTTCTTGATAGCGAATCATCCATCAATCTGATGCCTACTTTATTGCATAATGAATTTGGATTGGGACCGCTCAAGTATACTAGAATGATTCTATAATTTGTAGATACATCAATCAAGTGGTCCACGGACATTTTGGAGGATGTCATCATCACTATTCAAAGGATGTAGTTCTCTATGGACTTAATTATGCTAGACATGGACTCCTCAGCTCCTCTAATTCATACCCTGATCATCCATGGACGGTCGTCGCTTTGGACAACTGAAGTAGTGGTGGACTATGGCACCGGACAGATCACCTTTTGTTCAAGTAGCAATAAGGTACCCATTGAGACAATCTAAGTGTCGAAGCTGACAGAATCTGTTTCACATTTTGTGGTTATGAAATTACAAAATAGTGTGATGCTAGCTTCATATAACCCATCTCCGACTCCAAATGGGTGAGTCCCCTGCATGTTTTGTGAAGAAATCAGGGTTCACCATTTTGAAGATTGACAAGGGAGAGGAGATCTCAACTAGAGTTCCAACATCTTGGCACCTATATGTGGATTATAGATGTCTGAATCTAGCAACCAAGAAATATCATTTCATGCTTCCCTCCATTGACCAGATAGTTGAAAGACTGGTAGCGAATGAGTATTTTTATTCTTGGAGGGGTACTCTTGTTATAATCAAGTTGGCATTGCTCCTAAAGAACATGAGAAGACATCCTTCACTTGTCTATTTGGGACATATTGTTGGACATGCGAGCTCACGGCAAGCCATTATGCAATAATTGTTATTGCAAATATCATTCCCGATATGAAAAGAAGAATAAATAATTTGCATAATAGGTCACTTAGTACAATTAGGGGTATGTACCATGGCCATCTTAGTGGTCATACAGCTGTTGATTCATTTATTGAATCATAGAGGCTGTGCTTGGATGAATATCTAAGGAGTTAGATTGAGGACTCATCAAGCACCATCAAATGATTATTAAGAGATGATCTCCAGCCTGAGTAGGAGATGGCAATCCTTTCTCATAAGGTTGATATCTAACTGACCTCTTGATGCAGTTCCTCTGCATGGGAATAGAGATTCATAGGTGTAAGATAAGTTGGTCAAAAGAGTTGACTTAATATATCATATGTTGTCATGATATAGGCACACATCCTCTGACCGGAGACAGATGTGTTACTATATGTCTGAGTATGAACATTTGGCAGACCACTAGGTTGATGACCTAATGAAAGTCTATCCACCGATGCGCTGGTGTGCATGCAAGGGCATATGAGTAATACGACCTCTCAAAGGGATCATACAGGTTCTTTTCTTGGACCGGAAGACATGAGCTCACTCATGAGATATTGGGAAGAATCAAATTCTGTGCACGGTTGTCTTGCTTTGGAAGCTTGACTGAATTTGTACGTTTAATATATACTTTTGGAAAGTATATGATCAAGACCTGGGTATGATATATGCTTTTGGAAAGTATATGATCGGTACTAACTCCCAGTAGTCAAATAAGAAACTTAATGATAAATCCCTGAAGTAAACAGTGTAAAATTGATATTATACTTCGGGTTTAATATGGGTCTTCCAGTATGCAGGATGTACAGGTATTAGGAATACCTTAGGGTGATGTGATCATAAACGATTGTATAACCATGACGCTTCCATTCCTAGGGAGTGATGAAACGGGTCTAGATTTTGGTGACTCCTTTCAGTAAAGAAGTAATCTGGTCTTAATCCACATGTTGTACAATGATCCAAAAGTAATTCAGATGCAATGGGTAGATTAGATTTGCAGTCTTGATTTAATCAAGCATCTATAAGAGGTACGTAGGATCTGGATTTGAGATGTCATCTCAATATCCTACTCACCAATGTGGAACAATACAATCGTCCAGTCCTTATCTCCAAGTATCCGTGGAGAAAGTGCATTTTCCTTGATAGAGTTCAGGATAATTTCATTATTGATATATGTATCCGAGCAATGAGAAAATGGATATTTAAATGTGATTTAATTGTCATGAATAATATGAATTTGATTCATATTATTAGGAGTGTTATCTTGAATAATTAAATGTGGTTTAATTATCATGAATAGTATGAATTTGATTCATATTATACGGAGATTCATCTTAGATAAATAAATGTGATTTAATTATAAAAGATGTAAATAATATGAATGTGATTCATATTATTTGGGCACATGAGAATAGGGATCCAAGATGATTAAATGTGATTAGATTACCATAGATATTAAATAATGTGGATAGCACTATCCATATTAATCATATATATTATAAATTTGATTTATAATATATAAGAGAGAGATATTTGTAACTTACATTTGTTACTTAAATGTTGATGTGAATTGGATTCACATTGGACAATTAATTGAAAATGTAATTTACATTTTATTTTGCATTATGAATGTGATTCAAAACTTTCCAATGGCAAGATTGCAATATTCACAATATAATTATGAATTTTTTTTGTAGACTATTTACAACAAGTGTTGTTGTAAATCTTGGAGATTTCCATGGATTATTGTAATCTCATGAGATCTCGTGAGATGACATGAGATTGCAACTAAATCCCATAATATGGAAGGAGACAATCTTCATTCCATAATCTCCATACTTGATTGATTTAATTTGGTATTAAATCATACTGATTTATCAATATATATTTAAATTAAATTAAATTAATTGTTGTTGGTTTTTTCCAACAAAATCTTGGCCATTAAAAGAAACACAAATCAATGCGAGCCAGTGGATTTGTGTTATCCATGGATTGAGATCCATGGATCACAAAATATTATAAAAGAGAGGCACCCCTTGGTCTTCTTGGTTACAACAACACAACACACAAGTTGTAAACAACAACTTTTCTCTCTCTCTCATGTGATCGTCCACCATGGAAGTCCTAGAGAGACCCAATCATCGTAGCGTCGTCGTTATGCTACCAGATCATTTGCTCATGGATCTTCATCTCCATCGGTGTGCCTCGCTTGTGAAGAAGATGTCGGATCTCGTGTGTCGAGATCAGGAGATTCGCTGCTTGGATCATCAACACGGATTGCGAGGAGCACGTGTTTCATCAACACGCTCGCAAGCATCTCTTCCATCGGATCGGACTTGAGATAGGAGGTCTCTTCATTTAGAGACCCGATCGCAACCACGCTTCAAAAGGTAACCCTAATACTTATTTATGGTTTAGATGAAACGATCCAAGAAGTGTTCTTGGATCATGTGGTTTCATCACAAGAATTTTTTTTAAATTTTACTGCCTCAAGCAACTAGTTTGACTAGTCTCTCCTAATCGCATATGATGCGATCCTCATGCTTTCCTGATGCGCTTAAGGATCTTACCATATCCTTCACATATGCCTTATGCAAAATGCCTTTAGAATTATGCAACGCTTCAACAACATTCCAGAGGTGCATGTTGGCAGTATTTGTAGATATGGTTGATAGTTTTCTTATGGTTTTCATTGATGACTTCTCGGTCTATAGAGACAGTTTTGATCAGTGCCTTACATATCTTGATCGAGTATTGAAGAGATGCTGCAAAGTAATCTTGGTGCTCTTGTGGGAGAATAGTAACTTCATGGTGACCGAAGGAATTGTCTTAGGCCATGTCATCTCTAAGAGTAAAATGGAGGTTAATCCTACAAAGGTAGACGCCATTTCCAAGCTCGAGCCACCTACAAATTTGAAGCATGTCTGGTCATTCCTTGGGCATGTGTTATTTTATAGAAGATTCATAAAAGACTTCAGCAAAATTGCTCGACTGGTAACTGAGCTTTTGGTCAAGGAGACTAGTTTTATTGTACATGCTAGATTTCTCAACGACTTTAATAAGTTGAAAGAGTTAATCACTCATACCCCTATCTTGCAGTCGTCGGATTGGTCTCTACCCATTGAGATCATGATAGATTCCTCTAACTATGCCCCTTGTGTGGTTTTGGGACATAGGAGAGATGGATTACCATTTACAATTCACTATGGTAGTAGAACGTTAGCCGAATCATAGAAGAACTATACTATCATAGAGAAAGAACTGCTAGTAGTCGTTTTCACCCAGAAAAAATTAGATCACATTTGTTGGGATCCAAGGTTATTGTTTACACCAATCATTCTGCCATCAAGTACTTGCAAAGCAAGAAGGACACAAAATTGAGATTGATCAGATGGATCCTTCTACTCCAGGAGTTAGACCATGAAATCAGAGATAAAATTGGAATAAAAAATGTAGTGGCAGATTATCTTGCAAGACTTCCAGAGACAGACATCCTTGAGCAGAGCATGATATCCATTACATAGACTTTCCCAGACGAGGCAATTATGTCAGTCACCTTGCTCCCCTGATTCACCGATATTGTGAACAATGTTGTTTCCAAGAGAACTCTAAAAGCATGTTCTAAGCAGAAATTTGAAAAGTTTTTATTAGATATCCATTTCTACCAGTGGGAGGATCGTTATTTGTTTTGAAAGGGGCAGATTGCATATGGATAAGGTGCATTTCTTCATAGGAATATCACATTGTTCTCGAACATTGCCCCAATCGTGAATTTGGTGGACACCACTCTGAAAAAAGAATAGCAACGAAACTATTCCAATGCGGCCTTTCATGGCTGACTCTTTTCAAAGATGTAGAAGACTACATGAAACATTGTACTGACTGACAGAAGATGGGTGGAACTATTGGATTGAGAGATACAATGGGTCCATTTCCTAACAACTATGATTTTGAATATATTCAGCTCCTTGTCCATTACGTCAGTCATTGAGTGGAGGATATCCAACCCAAGCCGCCGACAGTCACACTCTCTTTCTATTCCTGAAAGAGAATATCATTACGTGGTTCGAGATACCTAAAATTCTGATTTTCGATGGTCGTATACATTTTATCAACGAAGAAGTGAAGAAGTTGTCCCAAAAATATTGCATTGAACATCATGTTTCTTCTCCATACCACCAACAATCTAATGGTCTAGACGAATGCTCAAAGAGGGAGATCAAGTCTATTCTTCATAAGCTTGTACGAGATGACAGGAATAACTGGTCACAAATTCTTGACTAGATTCTTTAGGCTTATCGCACTACGTACAAGTCACCTTTGGGAATGTCTCCCTACTGCCTAGTCTGTGGCATGCCATGCCATTTGCTCGTGGAATGAATTCACAAATCTTTATGGGCAATACGTGTCTATAATTTGGATTCTAAGAAGGTTGAAAAGAATAGAAACTTGATATGAATAGACTACTTAAATTAAAAGATTATGAATGCAACAACATCCCGATGAACAAGGAGAAAGTCAAGAAGTGGCACGACAAGCATATATGCAGGAAAACTTTCGAGCCTAGATAGAAGGTTTGGTTGTATGATGCAAAGTTGAAATTGTTTCTAGGAAGTTGAAAAGGAAATGGACAGGTGATGAAATGTCATTCATACACATTTATTAATTCATTTTAGGCTTAAATACTAAGATATATGCATAAGAATATCGATAACATACTTGAATTAACACTTGTATATTGGTCTCTATATTATATATAAATGCATGTATATAAGCCCAAAAATGAAGGAATAAATAAAAAAGAAATATAAATGAAATGCCATAAACATTGACTAACCCTGACCCCCCGAGTCGAAGTCAAACCTTGACTTGGTCGACAAGGAATAATGTAGGGGGAGATAGGGCAAAAGAACCATATAAAAACAAGCAATAAAACCCTAATTGTTTTGTCAATATATTGATTTTGGGACCCATTTTATTATTTATTGTTTATACATCAAATTAATAAACTATGAAGATCAAACTTGTAGGTAAAAACATAAATAAAAATACAAAATTTATTTCATGTAAAAGTAATGCACAGTGTTCCCGGGACACAAAGAATAAAAAGTTGTAAATAAAACTTCTCAGACTAGTGTCTTCTCCATACATAATCGAAATTCACCAATCACCTTTAATTGTATATAACTTTTAATAAGCTGTTTAATGAACGTGGTTTCATTTAATTTGGAGTAAGATGTAGAAATTAGCTTTCAGGTCCTTTTTGTGTAAAATACCTATATATTACATACTATATATTTATTCTTTATATCTTTAACATTCTTTTTTATAAATTTCTAAATATTACTCAAAATACTTGTACATAATAAAACTAAAATAAAATCAATAAAATTACAATAAAACAAATAATGTACTTAACTACATAGGTAAATATACCAATAAAGAACCTATAATATATGTATATATAAGTACATAAATAGCTTCATAAACATCCAAGAAAATATGTATAAATGCAATTAATTATAACATAAATATAATAATTATGTACATTAACTAAAAATTATAAAGCATCAAATAAAAATAATATAGGGTTTATATAGGTATTTACACCTATAAATTACATGTAAAAATTAAAACTCAACCAATAACATTATAAAAATAAATGAAAACCACCAAAAAAATAGCTTATTAATTATGTAACTTATTTCATGTTCTAAGTTTTTTAAAATAAAATCATTTTCTATTTTTTATTTTATTAATTATGGTTTGTTTTATCATCTAACGCAAAGTGAGCGTTGACATGGCCCAATCCTGGGCCACTGACTGTTCACCTTGGGTCAACAGCCCCCATCCCCTCTGCTATCTATTAGAGTTGTCGGGCAGCCTAATTCTCCCATTTTTCTCGAGATCTCCATTGCTTCTTTTGACCCAATTCCTTTTTGAAACTAGGAGATCAGATCATCCTCTTGCCCATGGAGCATCTGATTTTGATTTTTGTCGAGCGCCCATGCCAAAACCCTAATTTCTTTTCCCCACTTTTCTGCCTGCTATAAATTAACTCTGACCTTCTCCTTCGATCAGTTGATCACTCATTGCTTCACTAACCCCATGAGCCCCGGAGCTCTTCGTGTTGGTGATAGGAAGGTTGAATGCTTGTTCTTGGGTGCGGACGAAGGAGGAGGACATTTATCCACACTTCATCGGAGCACTTGCCGGTGAAGCTCTACTATCAGATTTCCAACCTCGGTGAACTACTTCTTCTTTCTTATTTTCATTCATTAGCATAGTTGTAACCTAGGTTTCCTTCCAGTTCATTTGATTTTGCATGAATATAACTAAAATCCAAAAAATCGAACTTGGTCAGAGATCGCTGCTCAGGCACTTATCTTCGCTCATACATACCTACTACGCCTTCCCTTCAACCTCCGCCAGCTTCCCTTTTAATTCTTCACTTCACAGATCACTTTAGCCACAACAATCTTGCAAAGATCAGATCCATCAGGTCTCCCACTGTCGTCTCGCCTGAGACCCTCCGCTCTAGTCCACGCACTGCAACTTCTTGCTCCTATTTAGACTTGGAAGCTTTGCTTCCAGGTCCTGTTCTAACCATGCAGGTCCTAGTATGAACGGACCCCATATGAGGGACCCCAGGTACTAGAGCAGAAGCTCCTGGTCCAATCTTCTTAGTCGACCTCTAGGAGCCTCTCCATTGATCCCAGACCATTTTCCGACCACTATCCAGCTCTGCATCATCCTAGGAAGCTTCTCGGTCTATCAACACAATGGGACGAGGCTGGAGCAGCTCAGGAGCTTAGATTCAAGTTGGTGAGGTGCTTGTTCTTCAGTTTTTCTTCCAGAGGCCTGATAAGCCTCCCGCACCCTTAGTTAATCCGGTCAAATTAATGTCCAAATCAATTAATGATATTCGTTGCAGTCGGATACGAGGGATTAATCAAAAATCACTTAGCTATTAATGTTAAGTGATGTAGTTTTTTTTTACTTGGTGAAGTCCAAGGTCGATCTCAGGGAGGCATCTGTCTCCTTAGGTTGATTACATCAATTCACAAGTGCTCGAGATTCGGGGAACGATTTTTTTTTTTTTTTTGGTCTTTTTAATTACTATGTAGACAATGCAGACAATCCTTAGCCAATTTCAAGTTAGATTTAATTGATATATCAAATTCAGTCCAAAAATTATGAAAATTGGCCAGAAGGTTGCTTATGATGAAAATGACCTACACTAATTTTTTTTGGAATTTTTTGACTCAAAATGAATATTCTATGAATTAACTAAACAAACAGTGTGATTTTCAATGTTTAATTTTTAATAAATATCAAAACACAATATTTCTCGGAACTAAAATTATCCTAGGAAGGTCTAATGATCAGGAACCTAGGAAAATTGACAGAACTAAAAAAATGTTGTGAAATGAATTAATTAAAATTAATCAAAGGAAATCACTAAACTATTTATTCAGGCCTCGTTATGCGTGCAAATGATGTGAAATTTTTATGGGATGTTAAAAACAATGTCCTTAAGCTACTGTGATTTTTTTGGTGATTTTTGAAGGCACAGATAATTTACTAAAAATCAAATGGCATCTCTGGGCAAAATATGACTCAAATCAACCAATTAATTCATTAATAAATCAAGAAAACCAACAAAAATACAACACGTGTGCTAACAGGTAGAGGACAAAGTTCTCAACAATATGCAACTTTTAAAATTCAAAAATAATCAAAAATGCATGCTATGGACACGTGCAAACATAGGGGTCTAAATGCAATACTGAAAAATAAATGTTCAAGAAATAAACATGCTGACAGGGACTAAAGTGCAATTACCAAGACTATGCAGGACTTGAATGCAAATTCTCCACGAATCACGTGCGCCTCACGTGATGTCTGCTTCACAGGGACCTTTCTGCAATTTTGGAAACCTCCAGGGGTGTCGGTGCAATTTACCCAGGCCGCACGTGCTCCTCACGTGGGGCGGCCTAGGCTCGGAGGCGTCGGAGGCTCGGATCGAGGGTCGGGGCTTCTGGAGGCTCGGGTTAGCCTCGGATCTGCTTCGGGGGACCCGAGCCTAGGCTTGGGTGCCGAGGCTCGGATCGGGCGACGTGGCGGCCTGAGGGCCCTTGGATCTGGATGGATCCAAGGGTGGTAGGTGAAGACGCGTGGCAGCGGGTGGAGCGTCCGATCCTTGGTGCGATCGACGGTCGAGGACGAAGGCGGTGAAGAGACGCGTGGCGGGACGAGGGCCGTTCGATCAGAAGATCGAACGGTGGCTGCTGTTTCTCCTTCAACGCTCCTCCGCCGCCTGCGGAGGAGGGGCCTGTGCTCCGGTGAAGGGGGCTGACCTCCGCCTGCCTCGCTGAGCTCCGTCAGTGAGCTCTGTCAGCTCCCAGCTAGCTCGGAAGCAGCGGATGAGGACGGCGAAGCCTCCGGTGGTCTCGGATTGGCTGGAGGAGGGCTGGAGCACCTGGTCGATGAAGCTCGAAGAAGGATCCGATGAAGCTCCGGCCAATGATGATCGGGTACCTGCAAGGGTTATGTGGATAGCCGAAGCGTGCTGATACGATCGTGGAGAGGATGGCGTGGTCGGTGAGGCCTGCGGGTGCTTGAGGTGATCGGGCGAGGTGGCTCCGGACAAGCGGCGGAGCTGCTAGTCGACGATGGTCGAAGTGCGGTGAATGGCGAAGTGGAGAAGCCCGCGAGGATGCTAGCACCGTCGCGGAGCTCGTCGGGATGTCGAGGAGGTGTGGAGATGTCCGTGGAAGGCGAATAAAATCGGAGAAGATCGGAAGAAAAGAAGAGGATGATCGGAGAGGGGATGAAGGAGGTTACCTGGGGTTTGGGGCTCGGTTTTGAGCTCCAGGGGTCGTCGCTCCAGAGGTCGGTAAGCCTCGAGCTCGTGCAGCTACGCGGAGGGCGGCTGCGGCACGGCGGTGCACCGTGGATCTCGCCGGAGAAGAAGGTCCTTCGTCGCTCAACAATTCGGCCGCTTGCTGTCACCAAGAGGAAGCTTGGAGCTCGGGGTTCTTTCCTGGAGTGGCGGATGGGCTTGAATGTGGTCGGAGAGGGTGTATTTATAGGTCGAAGGTGGCGGCAGAGCTGGGTGAGTGGCGAGTTTCATGGAGGTGGTGGAGCGAGTGTGGCGGAGATGGTGATGTTCGAGGGTGTTGGCGAGGGAGAGGGAAGAGTGGGGAAGATCGTGGGAGAGTCAGTGGCCGGCGAGGGGGGCTGGAGTGCGGCCGAGAATAGAAAGGGGCGGCCCCTCCCGCAAGGCGGAGATCGTGGGAGAGAGGGGCTGCCCGAGGTAGGGGACGAAGTCCTGGCCGTTGGATCTTGTGATCCAACGGCCAGATGGAGGCGCGAAGCGGGCGGGTGAGATTAGATCTGGAGTGCCCAGATGAAGGGCTATGAGGGTGACACGTGGCGTGACGCGGGCGAAGTGCGAGCGGGCGGCTAGGATCGGGTCTAGGTGATTGATCTGAGGGTCACGATCCGCTGGAAGACGAGCGGTTGTGATGAAGGGATCGGGGGCGCGATCGGGCGGCCTAGAGGTCGCCACGTGGCTCGTTGAGGATGCGGCGCTAAGGAACGGTCCAGATGGAATGCGGGGTGGATCTGATGGCTGTAGAAGAGAGCGGACGTGGTCAGGCCTGGGCCGTTGGATCTGAGGTGCGATCCAACGGTGGAGGGCGCGGGCGGAGCAGACAAAGGGCAGCGGGCCGCGTGGCGCAATCAGAGGGCGCCACGTGGCCTGCTGTGAGTGGTCGAAGGGAAAGACACGTGTAGAAAGAGGAGGAGGCCGAATTTGGAAAAACTCAAAACATGAAAGTTGTAGATCTTGATGAGATCTACAAGTTTCATGTTGACCAAAGACGGAGATGAGGTCAAATATGATACATAAATACAAAGTTACATAAATATACATATGTAGTATACAAAATGACCCAAAAACCCAAGTTCCTCATACAAGCTCCAATTTCAATGAAATTAGTCTCATTTTGAAGGTCTTTTGATATGTAGTATTCTAAGAGTGAGTAGACCTAAGTAGGAGTTTGTATGCGGGCTTTATGTGTGTTTTAATGTACAAGGGTGCTCAGGGTATTTAGGCTCTTTTACAAGGGTGATTTGTGGCTTTCTTCCCTATATTCTTAAGGAGTATATACATATATTATAGAGAAGGAGTTATTTGATGAAGAGGTCTTTTACAGGTGATTTTTGGCTTCTTATTTAAATGCAGATGAGCTCCTAAAATGCATGAATTATGGATGCATGCATGAATGCTATTTATGCAAGATAAAGGGAAATATGCCTCTATTTTCTCGGGAACAAGGCTCTATTTTTGACTTTTGATGTGATGAATCACAGATTCATCAACCCCCTATACTTAAACCTTGCTCGTCCCCGAGCAACTAAATGAAATGCGAGAGTGAAATGATTTTGGGTTCCATACCAAGGTCATGAACAAAAGTTAAAAATGGAGCCTGACTCGACCTTTGGATTAATTGTGTGGCGGAACCTTATTTGGACCTGAACTTAAGAGCTAACAGACTTCAAGTTCCACAAGTCTTCTATTCAAGACGCCTCAATAGCCAGGTCAGAACAAATCCTCAAACGCAAATTTCTGATGACTATGATTCTTACTTGTACTGTGTAAGTGAGATATAGCTCTCCACATCAGAAATGACTCGGAACCAGCCTCCTCTAACAAGGTAACTCAATAACCCGGTCCAGTAACTCTTTCCTCGAGGAGCGGGGTATTCCCTTCTAAGTTCAAGTGCGACCAACTCAAGAGGAGGGGGTAGAGAAAAGAATGGACGGTGGCCAGTGTAGCCACCTATCCCGGGATGCCTGACCAGTGTAGCCAAGTCATCCAGCTGCATTTCTTCGTACTCCGACAGGTAAAAATTTTTTTTCTTTGACTTGGACC
Organism: Ottelia alismoides; assembly: GCA_037367405.1. Lineage (NCBI taxonomy): Eukaryota > Viridiplantae > Streptophyta > Magnoliopsida > Alismatales > Hydrocharitaceae > Ottelia > Ottelia alismoides. The sequence continues at coordinate 369,109 of JAZKJV010005585.1, read as the reverse complement.
TGTCTGATTTTTTTGGAGTTTTCTTGCAATTTTTTTTTTTTTTTTTTTTTCACTATATACAATGTGCAGCATGTACATCAGGAGTTTTTCCTCTTGAGCCAGTAGACTATCCCTCTTTTGAAGCATTATTGCAACCCACAGCATCCCGTCCTTAGATGTCAACACCACTAGACTAGGTTGAGATGCACTACCCTCCCTAGAGGAGGACGGATGTTTCCACCCGTGTGCTGCTCCAAGCTAAAGGATTCTACCTCCTCACCACCTCATCAATGAAGAGCTACGTGCATTGTGCTTGTCCAAGTTAGGTCATTATCTAAGAGAATCCTGCGTATGCACGAAATATTCTACTTAGACTAATCAAGATGACATGTGAACATAGACTTGCGGACTCAAAGAATTAAGTCACTTGACCTGAAAAATCTTAATTCCAGTTCCTATAAGGTCCCTCTGAAATTAGATGGGTTAAGGTCAAATCAAGTCCATCCTCAATATCTACTCATAACTTGGTTCAGAACCCACTAGCTTTTCACTTTGCATATGCAAGATATGCAGATGATGTGCAGATGACATGCTATGAATGAAATGCAAGACTTTTTTTTTTTTTTTTTTTTTTTTTTTTTTTGAAAATGCAAGATAATATGCAAGAGTAAATAAGAAGCCTTTTTGTTTTATTTTTCTGGTATACAACAATCTTTTTTTTTATTATTATTTACAACAATCTTTAGTTGATATAATTTGTACATTAATTTATTATTAATTTTTTTTTAATTTTTACAAAAGGTTTACAAGTAGTATACAAGTGTACAATTTTTTTTTTTCAATTTTTACCCACCCATAATTATTGCAAATATATATATACAAAAATATGCGAAAGTACGAGCTATGGGTAAAGTATATATGTAATATATACACGCCCCCCTATACTTAGCGTGTGCTATGTCCTCAGAGCACAGAGAGCGAGGAAAAAGACATAGCTCGTGCTAAGCATAGGAGAGCCAAAGAGGAATAGAAAGTATAGAAGTCGTCTTGCCCCCCTATACTTAGGCTCTGGCGGCCTAAGTGTAGAAGAAGATCAAAAATGGGGCGGACGAGGAAAGATGGGAATGGATGAATATACAATATGGGCATCGGTCCCCCCTATACTTAGGCTTAGGTCAGCCTAAGTATTGGTAAGAAATGCGTATGAGGACCGATGTGATCTGGAGAATGTACAGTGAAACGACTCGGGTGACCCCTTCCCCCTATACTTAGGATCTGGTCATCCTAAGTATAGTCCGAGATAATGATTCGATGATGTGGGGATGGGTTACTAGAATCGTGGAGGTAGAGGAAAGGATATACAGGAATGATGATATATGTACAAATGAGTCGGTCTGAATCTTCTGAAGATGCTGCTGATGGCTGGAGTTCATTGCTGCAAGGTCTCATGCACGGCTTGAGATGTATCTGCTGTATCTGTCTCGCGCATGAATACAATCTCCTCCACATGGACTAACTGTTCATTAGATTCAACGAAGTGCTTCAACAGCTGCCCATTAACCAGGAATGTCGGTGCGTCATCCGCGAGATCTGAGATCTCGACACATCCACTATCATGCACCGTTCGGACTACAAATGGTCCCGTCCACTTGGATTTCAGCTTGCCTTGGAAGGTCTTCAGCCTGGCATTGAACAACCATACCTTCTGTCCAGGAACAAAGGTCTTTCGTCTGATAAATCTATCGTGCCAACGCTTCACCTTGTCCTTGTACACCACACTGTTGTCGTATGCGCGGTTTCTGACTTCCACAAGCTCATTCAGATCCATGTCTCTCTGTTTTTGGCCCAGGTGTGTGTTCCAGTTGACCTTCTTTATTGCCCATTCTGATTTATGCACTAACTCTGCGGGCAAATGGCACGGCTTTCCGAATACCATTCGGAATGGGGAGGTACCTAACGGTGTCTTGTAAGCCGTCCTATACGCCCAGAGGACCTGATCCAAGATCTGAGACCAGTCCTTCCTGTCTGGGCGGACGAGCTTTTGCAGTATTGTTTTTACCTCCCTATTTGACACCTCAGCCATACCATTGGTTTGTGGGTGGTAAGGACTAGCGACACGGTGTTCGATGCCGTAATCCTTCAGGAGTTTCTTCACCTCCCGATTCACAAAGTGGCTACCCCCATCTGATATCATCATTTTGGGGATCCCGAACCTAGAGATTATGTGCTCTCTGATAAACTTACAGACAGTCCTGCTGTCTGCGGCTCGGGTCGGGATAGCCTCCACCCATCTTGACAGATAATCCACCGCAAGAAGGATGTATTCAAATCCGTGGCTGACAGGGAATGGGCCCATGAAGTCGATGCCCCAGGCGTCAAAGACATCACAAATGATGACCGGCTGCATCGGCATCTCATCCTTGGAACCAACGGTTCCTCCCATTCTCTGGCATACTGGGCACGACTTCGCGAAGGTGGTGGCATCGCGAAACAGAGTCGGCCAGTAAAAGCCACACTGAAGCACCTTCCATGCGGTCCTCTTCCCGGAGTGGTGTCCTCCTGCCTCTAAGCTATGGCATAAAGAAAGGACACTCTGGTATTCCTCCTGAGGAATACAACGTCTCCAGACGCAATCCGGTCCTTCAAAGAAAAGGATCGGATCCTCCCAATGGTAGTGTCTAGCATCCGACTTTAGTCGGTCAATTTGGCTCTTGGGCCAATCCTCGGGAACCTTCTTGGAGACAAGATAGTTCACGATATTGGCATACCATGGGAGTGAGTCGATAACAAAAATCGACTCGTCAGGGAAGGAGTCTCGAATTGGGGAAACCTCGGAAGTATTAATATTTTCGAGACGAGAGAGATGATCAGCTACTACGTTCTTCTTTCCAGGTTTATCACGGATGTCCAAATCAAATTCCTGGATAAGTAGAATCCAACGAAGAAGACGCGCCTTCGCGTCCTTCTTCTCCATCAAATATCGTAGTGCCGTGTGGTCTGTGAACACAGTCACCTTGGATCCGATTAAATGCGATCTGAATTTGTCCAAGGCAAACACTACCGCCAGCATTTCCTTTTCGGTAACTGTATAGTTACGCTGAGCAGAATCAAGCACTTTGCTTGCGTAGTGGATTGCAAACGGGACGCCATCTCTTCTTTGTCCCAATACAGCCCCAACAGCATAATCTGATGCATCCGTCATGATCTCAAAAGGGAGAGACCAATCTGGGGCTTGTAAAATGGGTGCGTCCATAATCATTCCTTGTAATAGCTTAAAGGCCGCAAGACACTTGTGATCGACAATAAACTCCGCGTCTTTGCCTAAAAGCTCAGTTAGCGGTCGGGCAATTTTAGAAAAATCTTTGATGAACCTCCGATAAAATCCGACATGCCCGAGGAACGACCGCAACTGCCGTACGTTGGTTGGTGGCTGGAGTCGTCTGATCACATCCACCTTGGCAGGGTCAACCTCCATTCCTCTCTTGGAGATGACGTGCCCCAACACTATGCCCTCCGTCACCATAAAGTGACTTTTCTCCCAGGAGAGCACCAGATTGACCTCACAACATCTTTTGAGGACTCGGTCCAGATTCCTAAGGCAGGAATCAAAAGAGTCGCCGTGGACCGAAAAGTCATCCATGAAGACTTCCAGGAATTCGCCGACCATTTCGGCGAATACAGCAATCATGCACCTTTGAAAAGTACCTGGAGCATTGCATAACCCAAAAGGCATGCGCCTGAAAGCATAGGTACCAAAGGGGCATGTGAACGTGGTCTTTTCCTGGTCCTCTGGAGCTATGGCTACTTGATTGTAGCCCGAGAACCCATCAAGGAAGCAGAAGAATTCTTTCCCTGCTAGTCTCTCTAAGATCTGATCAATGAACGGTAGGGGGAAATGATCCTTCTTCGTCGCGGCATTCAGGCGTCTGTAATCCACACAGACGCGCCACGACGTGGGTACTCTCGTCACGATCTCCTCTCCGTCCTCGTTGGTGGTCGTCTGAATTCCCGACTTTTTCGGGACAACATGGATTGGGGCCACCCACTTAGAGTCGGAGATTGGGTAGATAAAACCCGCGTCGCACCATTTTTCTATCTCTTTCTTGACAACCTCTCGTAGATTTGGATTCAACCGACGTTGGAATTCACGAGAGGGTTTGGCTTCATTCTCCAAATATATATGGTGCGAACACAGAGCGGGATTTATCCCGTGGAGATCGGAAATGCTCCAGCCTATTGCCTTGCGGTTCTTCTCCAGGATCTCTAGCAAGCGAGATTCCTGCTCCTCGGTCAATTGCGAACTGATAATGACCGGAAATTTCTTGGCTGCGCCCGCAAGGAAGGCATACTTAAGGGTTGTGGGTAAGGGTTTGAGCTCAGGGATGGTATGATCATCTAAGAAGTCTGGCTCAATCCGATCTGGTTCGGTGTTGGAAGTGGCTGGATCTTGATCTGCAGTGGCTGCCACCAAGCTTGGCTCTGGAGTCGGATCGTCAAAGGTCTCCATGCAATCGGCAAACGCCTCGTCCGACTCGTCTTCCTCATCTTCCGATTGTCCTAAGGATGTAAGGACTGACAGGCCCTCTTGGGCCTCTATGTCATCGAAGATGTAGGGTGATGCAGGCTCAGAGCTGTACTCGTTCCTAATGATCTCGCAGACTGACTCATGTACTGGATCATCTTCAAAGGAGATGGACATATCGGTGCTGGCTGGGTTCTGTCTCCATGGCCCAACTAAGTCTACATGTGCACTGTCTGTTTCGATCGAAGAGTACTCGGTGCTGGATTCGGAGTCCGGTCTCTGCCATCTGGTCTGCTTCATCTCTAGTTCCTCATCTCCGCCTGGAGTTTGGAACTGAATCTTCCCATTCTTATAATCGAATAAGGCCCCTGCTGTTCTAAGGAAGGGCCTACCCAAGATAATCTGGGAATCTCTCCAATTACGAGGGGTCTCCATATCAAGGACAGTGAAGTCCACCAGGTATTCCTGACCCTCGACTTTGATCACAATGTTCCTTAATTCTCCTTGGGACCTCTTAGTGGATTTATCTGCAAACTGCAGAATAGCTCTAGATTTCCTAAGAGGTCCGAGATCAAGCCGCTCATAGAGGGCTGTGGGCATCAAATTGATCGAGGAACCATTGTCAAGGAGAGTGCGTGCAAACGCGATGTCATCAACATGACTCACTACATAGTGTGCACCCATGTCTCTTCGTTTCCGAGGAAACGAGTTCTTTATTGCACAAGTCGTGGCTACTGATAGAACGTGTTTCTCAACACGGCTTTTGGTCTTCCTGCTAACCCTAGTAGGTGTGCATCGCACCTTAAGGTATTTCTGGAATGCAGGGGTCATTTCCACGAACTTGTCGAAAGGGATTGTGACCTTGATATGTTTGTTACAAAATTCAGCCATCTCAGGGTCATCTTTTTGGATTTTTGTGTTTTTCTTCTTCCCACCCTTAAGAGCTTGGGGGAAAGGGATTATTAACTCAGGATCTGGAACTGAAATATTTTCATTAGAAACTGAAACTGAGTTCTGGACAGGACTCTGACTCGGACTTTTGTACAGACTCTGATGCTGACTCTGACGAAAGGGAAAATGCTTGGGCGAAACCGGTGATGCGTCTTCCGCTTCTTCTGACTGGTCCTCCTCAGATGGAGGTGCGGGCTCATCGGTGCCGTCGGACTCCAGGTGGATGCGGGGGTGCTGCTTCGAGGACTCAGATGTCCTCTTCTTCTGCTTGCGGTGGTGGTGGTGATGCTCCTCTTCCTCCTCCTCCGAATTCTCCTCAGGTCGAACTTCGGAGGTTCCTTCCTGTTGTGCCCGTGCCCGATCAGGTATGGTCACGGTCCTTCCGCTCCTGAGGGACATATGGTTAACATTATCATACGAAAGGATCTCATGTTCAGATAAATAATTATCTGAATAGTCTACCTGATCTCTAGGTCGGTTCTGGCCTTGGTGTATGCTGTTCGGGTTGGCCTGAACCTGTGCGGGAAGTGGAGTCCTTGGCGCCGTTTGTTGGTCTTGAGCACGAGAGACCCGATTGATGTCGGTTCTCATGTCCAAGTAATCGTTCTGCATCTGCTGGACCCTATCAGACAGGGTCTGGATCGCCAAGGTGAGGGACTCCAACTCGGTGGGCTGGGCTGGCTGCTGCGTGGATGCCGTCCTGAACTGGCCCTGCTGGCCGTGCCGATACTGCTGCTGATGGGGTGGTGCTGGCCCCTGCTGGTAGGTTCGCTGCTGCGGCTGGTACCCCTGGTCTGGCCTGGACTGGTATCGCGGGATTGTGACGGGTCTGGTCTCCTGGTATACTGGGGTTGGGCGGTGTGCCTGATCCTTCCCCATCTCAATTTGCCGGACTAGTGGGTCACGGCTATACCAGAGCCCGTTGATCTCGTAGACGGGCGGAGGCTCCTCGTATGCTGTCTCAACTGGTGGGGGTGCTTGATGGTTCTGCTGGGTGTAAGTCTGATCCCAGCTGCTTTGAGACCCCGGTGCCTGTTCCTGTACAAGATGAACTCGATGTACAGGTACAGGTGGTGCAGAAGGGGTGGGTAGCTTCATCTTGGCTACCTTTTCAGAGAGTTCCTCCACCTTCTTGGGAAGGCTCGAAAGAGACTCCATCTCCGCGACTCGCTTGTGGATCTGTTCGACCATGGTGAGCTTGTCTGCAATCATCCCCATGCTGGGGATGAGGTCCTCTGTCAGATCAGCAACAGTCCTTTTAGTTGTCTCGTTGGATAGAATCGAGGGAGACAACTGATAGGCCCTTGTGGCCTGTGACCTGCCGGTTTCTGCCATCTGCTCCAGGATCTTCCATACGGCGTGTTCGTTCTTGTTCAGATAGCTTCCTCCGCAGGCGGCGCTGACTAACCCCTGCATCTCTGGGGTTAAGCCGCAGAACAAGGTCTGGACTAGGATCGCCTTTGAAATGCCGTGGCATGGGCATTTCTGCACTAAATCATTGAACCTGTCCCACGCCTCGTGGAACGGTTCGCAGGGTCCTTGGGCGAAGCTGGCAATCTTCGTACGCATCTGATTGGTTCTACTGAGTGGGTAGAACTTCTTCAGGAAGAGGTCCTTGAACTGCATCCAGGTAGTACAAACCACCCCTAGGTTCTTCAGCCAATGTGCAGCCTTATCTCCTAAGGCAAAAGGGGTGGCTTTCAGTCTGATATAGTCTTGGCCAACATTGGGATGGCTCAGATTATTACAGACTAGTTCGAAGTCACGGAGGAAGGTGTACGGCTCTTCGCTGAGGTTTCCGTTGAACTTCGGCAGCAGGCTAAGGAAGTGGGGCTTCAGCTCGAATGCCTGGTCGGGAACTGCAGGTGCTAGCCAATTCTGGATCTCGTTCTCCGCCGGGTTATATGTATCGACCATTGGCCGGTCGATTCCTTCTGCTACTATAATCTGCCCCATTCGTGCAGTGAGATCGGCATTCTTCTGTTCAGCTTCTGCCAGACGTCTAAGGATCTGTCTCATCTGGTCCTCGTCGGGCGGCATCCTTGGCGGCATTTCTCCCTCCAGTTCTGGGATATGGAAAATAGGTCCGGTGTTAGAGGGTAAATCAAGGAATGGATTACCGAGGCAATGGTCTTCCTCGGTACTCTCAGAGGAGATAAAAGGGTTGGTTTGAGGGTAACCACCCTGAGCAGGAGGGAACCAGGACTCAAGAGGGTCATGAGTCCTGGGTGGTCCAAAGTGCGTTTGGACCGAAAAAGACGAGTTATCTGGGGGACTCATAGAGGGATCAGTGAATTGTGTGTCGAGATCTCCCCATTGACTCATCTTGATAAGCGAGAAGAAGATAGGATTTTACTCCTACCTGAAGCAAGCAAGAAGAACAATCCAAGACCCTGGTTTTCACACTCAACACAGTGAAGGACTCAAATTGAGTCCAATTTATCTTGTAATTTTTAAGTGTGAATTTCAAGCAAATCTAGCAAGGATTACGCGGCCTAGAGGGAAGTCGGCTCAGAGCCGGATGCGTCTTCCCTGTTTATCCTGTCGTCTAAGATACCGCCGCTCCTTCCTTTCTTCGCTCCTATCCCAAGCCGAGGGATTCAGTGACCACGCCCCTATCTACCTGCAAGCAGGCGGAGGCTGACAAGGCCGGAACTTCACCCCGGGGGGTTACTGGCAGCTTGTCGCGAAGTACCGCAATTTCGCCCCTATCTACCTGAGACAGGCGGAGGCTACTTGGTACTAGTCAAAGAATCTGAAAGTATCCGGCTTGTGATATTTGCTAGGATCAGTCAGAACGATGATATGGAAGACGGGGATTTGGGCTCTACCTTAGGGTGTTCACACACACTCAGGTACCCTCACTCAGCCTGAAAACAAGGTCGGGGTTACTCTCCCGCAAACAATTTTCAGTTTTATTCCCTTTTTATTGTCAATACTGTTAGCAGTCCCAGTTTTAAAGTAGGTTATCACTGAAATTTAATCACCACAAAGCACGCCTATCGGACAGTCCCAATTTCCTTTAATTAAGTGAGAAAATCAGAGGGGGAAATCGAGAAAAGCCGATGCAAGTTAAAATCTATGATGCGTATGCTAAGTAGAGAATACTTACAGTGATCCCTTCGCTTGTCGATGCAGGATGCTATACAGAATTGAAAACTCTATCCTATATGCAAATGCAGGCGATAAAAGCCGCTCCTAGACAGGCAGTTCTATTAGCGTGAAGAACAGATTGATTTGAACTAAGTCCTGCGGTCTAAGTGCGTCTTTTAAATGTGTTGTGTGGTCCTATTGATTACGAGCACAAACAAGTCCTAGATTGGCTCGAGGAGCCGCTAGTGCAAGCTAAGTTACCAATCAACCACACAGCACACGGGACACGGTTTCCACTATTTTTACACGCGCGAGAACCCAAACGGGAACCGCTGGAAACGATGCAAAAGAAATAAAATAAAATGAAAATTACAAGGCCTCTCTTTCTCTCACACAATCTAAGTGCTAAGTCTTCGAAGCGTCGCCGACTCCTCGCGTTCCTCGCACAAAAATTAAGATAAGGTCAGAGAGTGACACAAAAATAAAATAAAGCAAAAATAAATGAGAGAAATAATTACAAGAACAACCGGGGGTCAGACTACCCGGGGGTTAGAAAATCAAACACTCAAAATGTGATGTAAATTAACCTAAGCCGTGCCTCCCCGGCAACGGCGCCATTTTGATAAGCCTCCCGCACCCTTAGTTAATCCGGTCAAATTAATGTCCAAATCAATTAATGATATTCGTTGCAGTCGGATACGAGGGATTAATCAAAAATCACTTAGCTATTAATGTTAAGTGATGTAGTTTTTTTTTACTTGGTGAAGTCCAAGGTCGATCTCAGGGAGGCATCTGTCTCCTTAGGTTGATTACATCAATTCACAAGTGCTCGAGATTCGGGGAACGATTTTTTTTTTTTTTTTTGGTCTTTTTAATTACTATGTAGACAATGCAGACAATCCTTAGCCAATTTCAAGTTAGATTTAATTGATATATCAAATTCAGTCCAAAAATTATGAAAATTGGCCAGAAGGTTGCTTATGATGAAAATGACCTACACTAATTTTTTTTGGAATTTTTTGACTCAAAATGAATATTCTATGAATTAACTAAACAAACAGTGTGATTTTCAATGTTTAATTTTTAATAAATATCAAAACACAATATTTCTCGGAACTAAAATTATCCTAGGAAGGTCTAATGATCAGGAACCTAGGAAAATTGACAGAACTAAAAAAATGTTGTGAAATGAATTAATTAAAATTAATCAAAGGAAATCACTAAACTATTTATTCAGGCCTCGTTATGCGTGCAAATGATGTGAAATTTTTATGGGATGTTAAAAACAATGTCCTTAAGCTACTGTGATTTTTTTGGTGATTTTTGAAGGCACAGATAATTTACTAAAAATCAAATGGCATCTCTGGGCAAAATATGACTCAAATCAACCAATTAATTCATTAATAAATCAAGAAAACCAACAAAAATACAACACGTGTGCTAACAGGTAGAGGACAAAGTTCTCAACAATATGCAACTTTTAAAATTCAAAAATAATCAAAAATGCATGCTATGGACACGTGCAAACATAGGGGTCTAAATGCAATACTGAAAAATAAATGTTCAAGAAATAAACATGCTGACAGGGACTAAAGTGCAATTACCAAGACTATGCAGGACTTGAATGCAAATTCTCCACGAATCACGTGCGCCTCACGTGATGTCTGCTTCACAGGGACCTTTCTGCAATTTTGGAAACCTCCAGGGGTGTCGGTGCAATTTACCCAGGCCGCACGTGCTCCTCACGTGGGGCGGCCTAGGCTCGGAGGCGTCGGAGGCTCGGATCGAGGGTCGGGGCTTCTGGAGGCTCGGGTTAGCCTCGGATCTGCTTCGGGGGACCCGAGCCTAGGCTTGGGTGCCGAGGCTCGGATCGGGCGACGTGGCGGCCTGAGGGCCCTTGGATCTGGATGGATCCAAGGGTGGTAGGTGAAGACGCGTGGCAGCGGGTGGAGCGTCCGATCCTTGGTGCGATCGACGGTCGAGGACGAAGGCGGTGAAGAGACGCGTGGCGGGACGAGGGCCGTTCGATCAGAAGATCGAACGGTGGCTGCTGTTTCTCCTTCAACGCTCCTCCGCCGCCTGCGGAGGAGGGGCCTGTGCTCCGGTGAAGGGGGCTGACCTCCGCCTGCCTCGCTGAGCTCCGTCAGTGAGCTCTGTCAGCTCCCAGCTAGCTCGGAAGCAGCGGATGAGGACGGCGAAGCCTCCGGTGGTCTCGGATTGGCTGGAGGAGGGCTGGAGCACCTGGTCGATGAAGCTCGAAGAAGGATCCGATGAAGCTCCGGCCAATGATGATCGGGTACCTGCAAGGGTTATGTGGATAGCCGAAGCGTGCTGATACGATCGTGGAGAGGATGGCGTGGTCGGTGAGGCCTGCGGGTGCTTGAGGTGATCGGGCGAGGTGGCTCCGGACAAGCGGCGGAGCTGCTAGTCGACGATGGTCGAAGTGCGGTGAATGGCGAAGTGGAGAAGCCCGCGAGGATGCTAGCACCGTCGCGGAGCTCGTCGGGATGTCGAGGAGGTGTGGAGATGTCCGTGGAAGGCGAATAAAATCGGAGAAGATCGGAAGAAAAGAAGAGGATGATCGGAGAGGGGATGAAGGAGGTTACCTGGGGTTTGGGGCTCGGTTTTGAGCTCCAGGGGTCGTCGCTCCAGAGGTCGGTAAGCCTCGAGCTCGTGCAGCTACGCGGAGGGCGGCTGCGGCACGGCGGTGCACCGTGGATCTCGCCGGAGAAGAAGGTCCTTCGTCGCTCAACAATTCGGCCGCTTGCTGTCACCAAGAGGAAGCTTGGAGCTCGGGGTTCTTTCCTGGAGTGGCGGATGGGCTTGAATGTGGTCGGAGAGGGTGTATTTATAGGTCGAAGGTGGCGGCAGAGCTGGGTGAGTGGCGAGTTTCATGGAGGTGGTGGAGCGAGTGTGGCGGAGATGGTGATGTTCGAGGGTGTTGGCGAGGGAGAGGGAAGAGTGGGGAAGATCGTGGGAGAGTCAGTGGCCGGCGAGGGGGGCTGGAGTGCGGCCGAGAATAGAAAGGGGCGGCCCCTCCCGCAAGGCGGAGATCGTGGGAGAGAGGGGCTGCCCGAGGTAGGGGACGAAGTCCTGGCCGTTGGATCTTGTGATCCAACGGCCAGATGGAGGCGCGAAGCGGGCGGGTGAGATTAGATCTGGAGTGCCCAGATGAAGGGCTATGAGGGTGACACGTGGCGTGACGCGGGCGAAGTGCGAGCGGGCGGCTAGGATCGGGTCTAGGTGATTGATCTGAGGGTCACGATCCGCTGGAAGACGAGCGGTTGTGATGAAGGGATCGGGGGCGCGATCGGGCGGCCTAGAGGTCGCCACGTGGCTCGTTGAGGATGCGGCGCTAAGGAACGGTCCAGATGGAATGCGGGGTGGATCTGATGGCTGTAGAAGAGAGCGGACGTGGTCAGGCCTGGGCCGTTGGATCTGAGGTGCGATCCAACGGTGGAGGGCGCGGGCGGAGCAGACAAAGGGCAGCGGGCCGCGTGGCGCAATCAGAGGGCGCCACGTGGCCTGCTGTGAGTGGTCGAAGGGAAAGACACGTGTAGAAAGAGGAGGAGGCCGAATTTGGAAAAACTCAAAACATGAAAGTTGTAGATCTTGATGAGATCTACAAGTTTCATGTTGACCAAAGACGGAGATGAGGTCAAATATGATACATAAATACAAAGTTACATAAATATACATATGTAGTATACAAAATGACCCAAAAACCCAAGTTCCTCATACAAGCTCCAATTTCAATGAAATTAGTCTCATTTTGAAGGTCTTTTGATATGTAGTATTCTAAGAGTGAGTAGACCTAAGTAGGAGTTTGTATGCGGGCTTTATGTGTGTTTTAATGTACAAGGGTGCTCAGGGTATTTAGGCTCTTTTACAAGGGTGATTTGTGGCTTTCTTCCCTATATTCTTAAGGAGTATATACATATATTATAGAGAAGGAGTTATTTGATGAAGAGGTCTTTTACAGGTGATTTTTGGCTTCTTATTTAAATGCAGATGAGCTCCTAAAATGCATGAATTATGGATGCATGCATGAATGCTATTTATGCAAGATAAAGGGAAATATGCCTCTATTTTCTCGGGAACAAGGCTCTATTTTTGACTTTTGATGTGATGAATCACAGATTCATCAAGGCCTCAAACACCGTCCGATGAAGAACCTCCACCTAGATTAGAGCTTAGTCATCCGATCAAGTCATCTTGCAGCCATCAGATCCATCTAAGGATCTCATCTCGACCGCCCAACCATGAAGCGGTATCATGCATTGGTGGAACGACATATGGTTATGTGGATCAACCATAGATATTTTGCAATGCGCAGTTTAGGGTCGTTTGTATTATTTCCCTTTTACATATATCTATTTACTACTCAGTCCTATAAATATACATATTATTTCAAAAACTTGTGGATATTTTGTAGCTTAGACCTTTAGGTTTATACTATTTGCTTTTTGTTCCAAACCACCTCCTATCATGTGCCATTCCACGTGAGGGTTTTTGTGGGTAAATTGCATATGGATTTGGGGAAGCTTATGTGGAAATATTGAAATATTGTAAAAAATTGCAATTTAGTCCTTGTTAGTATATATAAAGTTATATATATTTAGAAAAAAAATATTTCGATGCTCATGGATGTTTGTTTATTTACATATATGCCCCTGCTTAGCATTTCCATATTGTGAAATAAAGTGGAAAAATTGTGCTTAAACCCCTAGACTTTGCATATTTGTTGCAAATACATGGTTTAAGTATCAAACATTGCATATTTATTCGTGTATGTTGTATTTAATTGTTTGTTATTGTTTTTATAATATTAGTTACCTTGTTAACTCCTAAAATCATATGAAAATTATTTTGAATACCTTATATGATATTATATCACATATATTTTATTAAGGTATTTATTAGTATTTTCCTAATTAAATATTGCAAAACAAGTTATATGTTACTATTTTGACTTGGAAAATTCATAAAAATTAAAGTATAGCTCCAAAAATTACAAAAACAATAGGGTAGGTGTATTTTACTATCTACTTTGACATATCGAAAATTCATAAAAATAAAGAAATCTTAAAAATTGTAAAATACAGAAAACCTTGAAAGTCATAAAAAATTGGAGAAAAAAATGGTCTAAAACTTGAAATTTTCTTTATTTTATTATCCAAACAGGAAAAGTTGGGGCCCTTTCTGTTAGATATTTCATAGGCCCTTCTAATGTTCCTGTATTTTCTAATTCTTTTATTTTATGTATTATGATTTTTATAAATCCATAAAAAAAGCTTAAAATTCTCATAAAAATACCGTTAACATAGATAAATAAAAAAAACCAAAAATATTTTATTTACTTTATTTTCACTTTATTTAGTATATTTGAAAAATCCAAAAAGACTCTTCTTTATATCTTTTTTATCTCTCTCACATATTACTTTATATATTATTATATATTTATTATTATATATTATTAATTTAAAATATTGCAAAATTAAAATTTATATACAAAGGTAAAATTAAAAATCAATTAAAAATAATAAAAAAACCCTACAAAATACAGAAAAACTTAATTAGGCTGCGAAACCGACAATTTTGTGCTTGATTCATTAGGTTGGGTTTCTTTTTTATCTTTTATCCAAGTTTGCTTTCGTCGATGACACTCTACCTGCAAGTGCAACACCCATGGGATTGGATTGAATGTTTGAAGATCCATCCGGTTGATTGATATCCGAGTACCGAGAGAGGCACCGATACAGCGATTGTCGGATCTGACTTGTCAAACATCGCATTCCCTCTAAGAGCAGGCAATAGGAATTCACACATCTATCATACCAGATAATCCATTGCATCAACATTTTGACATTATTGCCAGGGATCAACAGTCAGGTAGGCTACCAGCCTTAGGCACATTAGGTTTGCTTGGTTATTTATATATTTTCATAGATTTCTATATTATTTTGCTTATATTGCCTCATAATTGTCTCTGATATTGTCTCTTGTTTACCTTTGCTGCAAGGGATTACTTACCGAGGGAGGTCGTCTTCGGATAGTTGTTGCACGCACGTGAGGCAGAGTTAGTCATTCTTTACTGACCAAGAGGAGAGAGCTACAAAGGCTACTGAGAGTCGTCTTAGCATTACTCATAGCTATTTTATTTTCCATTTATGAGAGAGAGAAAGAGGTTTATTCGTACTTATAATAAAAAAAGGAACATTGGACACTAGGACTATTTGGAGGAATGTTTCGCCAAGTTCAAGTGCACTTGGCGGACCTCACCGTGTTTTGACTTTTTTGATTATTTTCATCGCTTTTCTTTTCTTTCCTTATTTTATGCTTTATTTTGTTTCATGTGATTTGTGTGTTTCGGCCTTTCTTTTCCTTGTTTTGTGTAAATGAGCCCCTGGAGAATAGGATTGCTTGATCGAGTAATCTATGTCGAAATCTTAATATATTTCATGCTCCTTTAGTCGTTGTGCTTGGACATAGACTTAATTTAATATGGTGTTCATGTAATAGCAATTCTTGATCTAGGATGATTTCATACCATTGCATGTATTTAGTGTAATTTCAATTCTATCTAGCACCATGCATGGAGAGCACTGGGAAGCAAGGTGAGTCTTCTAACTAAGCATACAGCATATGATATGATGATGAGTTTTCGACCATCATGTTTGTTTGCATTGCTTTTCCATCCTCTACACTATTTTGGATCACTTGGGAAAAATAATGAAAATTAAGGAATCATTAGGCCTTTGCCTTTGCATAAAAATACTCAAAACAAGTGAAAACCCAAAAAATAAAAAAGAGATTGTTAAAGAAAATTTGACCTAATTCTAAAATCTGTAACAAACATCATTGTCAGGGGTTAATGAAGCCCTCATTGTTTTGAAGTACCTTCCAGAAAGAGCGAGGTGCGACCCCTAGAAATTAGAGACCAAATCTTGATTTGTGGAGCCTTAAAAATCACCCGGGATGGTGAAGTAATGGCGCTTCTATCGTACGTGGGTGAGTAGGGACTAGTTCATGATGGTGCTCTTGCCATGTGTGGAGCATTGACTTGGTCTGAAGTATTAATCATAGGCCACACCCTCACAGGTCTGTTTGTCTCATCGCCTTACGTCCAAGTACCTCACTTGTGAGGGAAGTAGTGGTTGCGCCTATCGGCTTCCTGTCTCTATTTCTTTGGTTGAGTATCCCCCAGACACGAGATCTAGGACCTCCAAGTGTGTAGGTCATAGTTTATAAAGGAGATGCAACAAGTACATGACACTCCTCGGGTAGTACACAGTCCTATAGGGATAGCCCTCTAAGGACAAAAGATAATTGCCTGAAAAAAACCAATAAAAGTGAAAATACAATTATCGAACTAAACCAACATCATTGTATTAAGTTGGTGAATTAACCCTTGTTTTGATGTTTGTTTAGATCAAATCAGAAGATGGTCAGGATCAAAAATTTCGCACACTTTGTGCCCATCCATCTGTACTTCTCTTCTTCTACTTCTTCTTCATTCTGCTCACTTCAAACCTTCTCTTCTCAATTCCTCTTTAATTCTTCTTCTTCTATCTCATATTCTCATTTCATCATCATCTCACTTTTCTTGCCATCACGATGTCACATCTTGGAGGGTTTTGTTCGAACTCCGTGAGCGCCTACATCAACTCCAAGATGCTGACATCGCCGCTTCATTAGGGTGATTTTCGAGAGTTGTGTTTGGCCTTCGGAACCTCTTTCTAGGTTCCCAGATCTTCACTCCACCTCAAATTCGGGATGACTTTCTTCATGAATTCTCTTATTTAACTACAGGCCCTTCACCAATAAATCTCTTATTCGATCTTGAATCAAAGTTTGAGATATATTTCTTGACTCCATTATTTTTATAGACTGATCAGGGCTCGTTTCACGATGCAGATCACAAGAACGAACTAGAGTCAAATAGTAGCACTGATTTAGAGAAGCCTCCTCAGAGACAAATAAAGGGTCATCAGACCAAGGTGTGCATCAGAATGAGATTAACTACTAGATGCTCGCATCAGTTCGAATCATACTACAATAGTTGACCAATCAGGAAAATGCTCTAGGTGTTTTCCGGGAAATGCTCATGGAGATGAGAAGGGAACAAGAAAACTGAGAAGGAGGCGATCATGGAGGTGAACTTGGTGCTGATCAACTAGGAGGTGCTAATGGAGCTAGTACCAATGGAGAAGGTGCCAACGAAGGACCAGGAGGAAACCATGGTGGAGAAGAAGAGGAGAGAGAGGTCGAACACAAACCAACTCTCAGAGAGACCTACAACCCCAGAGTAGAGCAAGCCATGGACTGGATCTGCATTCCATAGATACATGGTCACTTTGAGCTGAAGACATCACTATTACCTCTCTCATCGACCTTCCATGGAAACACAAATGATGAACCGTGCGTTCATCTGTAGTAATAAAACTGCATTTTTGGTACCATGCACTATTCGAATATACCACTTGAGCTGGTGAAGATGACTGCTTTCCCCTTTAGTCTTCTGGGCAAGGCTCTCTACTGGATTAACCATTTAGGTAAAGTAGTCATGACTTGGGAGGAGTTGAAATATGCATTTCTGCATAAATATAATCCCATCGGTTGACTCAATCAAATGAGAGCTCTCATTTCCAACTTCTCACAGCTATCGCATGAGCCTTTCCAAGAGGTATGGGAATGATTTTTAGATCTCCAAGATAAGTGCCCCCACCATGACTTGTCGAAGACAAGACATGTGCAGAACTTTTAGGGGATTACATCAGAAGAGCCAGCGGCTTGGGGATGCCACTTGTGGACGTTCCCATTTCAACAAAGATGAGGACATGGTATGGTAAATTTTTGAAGAAATTATCAAAGGATCGGCATCATTGTCCTCATCTCGCACCTTTGAGAAGGATCTACAGATTCCTCACAAAGGCGTCAACGTGATAATAGAGCGGTATGAAGAAAAGAAGAAAGTTGAGGGTTCCAACTTGAGCATCATCTGGAACCATCTTTCCAAGGTGGACATAATAGAAAAATGATCACAAGATCTAGAGAAACTCAATGTGGTTGAAGAGAGAACCAAGCACCTTGATAAGCTTGATCTGATCACACAAAAACTGAAGCTTCTTTTTGGTACCATAAATGCCATCCATGATATGAGCATCGACACCGAGACGCCTACAGTCGAGTCGAAAGACCAAATACCTTCCCCATCACAACAGCAGCAGAGTCTAATACAACAACAAGTGGTCCAGCATGTTTATTACATGCAAGCACTCAACCAGGGTTTGCTGTCACCTCAACACTCACAAATGGCCATTTACCATCCCAGAAGCTCCATCTTATGTCGATCCTTTTACTTCACATCCACCCCCGTAGATACATGAGGTGGATGTTGCATGGGAAACTGAACAGTCTTAAACCCATCTTGGAGGACAACAACAGGGTCAAGTATAGGCCAATCGACCATTCGATCATAATCATGTAGATGGAGTTTTCAGCTGCAGCAGCACCAGCAACAAACCCACTATCAGTCTCCACCACATCCGAATTACACTTAGAGATAAAACTTCCAGCCGTCAGCATATTGATAACTGTTATATCACCAACAGTTGGCGTTCCAGTATCAGAATCTCCCGCCTCCTCGATATCAGTATTAGTCATACCCCTTGCATCAGTATCAGAACATCCAATAATAGCCTTACTATTACCAGCCTCAGCAACTACATGTTGTTGAACCATCTGTGGCTGCTCCCTTAAATCCCGCTCTAGATTGCCTGGCTCAGCTAATCAAGAATATGAATGAGATGAGCTAGAAGGTCGATGACCTCATAGCTACAAAGATGATCATACCAGCGTAGGTAGATGCCAACCCCAACAACTTCAAGTGTAGGGAGCAAGTAGCTTGTAGTGCCTCACCCCCCCCCCCCAATTTAGGAATAAGTGATTTTATGTTATTTAATGTTGTGAACCTCTAGAGCGATAGGAAACTTCAACCATCTACTATTGCAAAGGGGAAAATAAATCTTCTTTGAGCAAATCTTCTGAATCGTCAGCCTATATAGTCCAGAGCTGTGAACTTGATGCACTTGGAGGAGCCATATCTGAGTCAACAAAGACACATAAAATGAATAAAAGCAATACACCGACAATAATAGCAAAAGTCGAGCCGATGCATCCAAGGAGATGGCAGTTCCTACAGAAACTCTCGTGCGAGCCGACAAGACTGAATTTCCAATTGTTACTTCTCTCCCTATATTTGTTGATTGTATCATTTCTAGTTTTCTAGATGTACAAGCTGGTTCTCTTAATGAAAAAATGTTGCTTTTGAAAATGTTTATGTCCATTTTCTAGAAGCAAAGAAAAACAAAATAGTAAGAAAATTGAAAACTACTCTTTCTGATCTATCTGTTGAGGAGATTCTGAAGAAAATCATGTTGGAGATGTCATTGCTTCAATCCATGACATGCCAAATGTCAAAAAGAGTCTAAAGAAGGCATGTACATCTAAGTACTAGCCCAGCAAGAACCGATGCAGCCAAACTGAGAAGCAAATCCTCACAATGATAACCATCAGCTCGATCAGCAACCTTTCACAGAAGAAGACATACTAAGGAGCCCCTTTGATTCAATGTAATATCTGTAATCAGATATTTGATCGTACTCATCTTGATAGTGGTTCTTCGATCAACCTCCTGCCTACTTCCTTAGCCAAGGAATTTGGTCTTGCTCCCTTCAAACCAACCAGAATTATCCATCAACTTGTTGATCGATCTGTTAAGTGACTGCGTGGAGTGTTGGAAGACATTATCATAATAGTCCAAGGTATGAAAATCCCAGCGGACCTCATTCTTTAGACATGGATTCCTCAGTACCATTACTCTACTGATCATACTTGGTTATTCGTTCCTCCGAATGGCCGAGGCGGATGTCGATTATGGATCTAGAAATATCACCTTTCACTCACAAAGCAATAAGGTAACAATAGAGATGTGTGCAGAGCTGAAGAAGCAAGATAGAACATCAGAGAAAAGGATGCATGTTCATTGATGATTCTGGGATCTACCCTTTTTAGTGGTATCAAATTACAATTTCGTTGCAGTCAGATAAATCCGGATCGATCAAAAATTAACTACACGGATCTATGAATCGTTTAATTAAATTAAGTGTAGTTTATGTTTGTTTAACC
Source organism: Ottelia alismoides (assembly GCA_037367405.1). Classification (NCBI taxonomy): domain Eukaryota; kingdom Viridiplantae; phylum Streptophyta; class Magnoliopsida; order Alismatales; family Hydrocharitaceae; genus Ottelia; species Ottelia alismoides. The sequence goes on along the minus strand of JAZKJV010005585.1, from coordinate 349,374 downwards.
TGGGCAAGCCCCAGGGTCAACTCAAGGAGGTCAAGGAACAACTCGGGATAAGATTAGATGAATTAAATCATGGTTTTCCAAGTGGGATTTTTTTAATTTTTTTATGTAATAAAAATGCAGATGCACCGATGCGGATGAAGTAGGATATTAAGAAAATCAACAACTTAGCCAAAAACAATTTTAATCTGAAATTAGTCCAAATTGACCAAGTTGTATTTTTCCTGTAAACCTAATCTAATGATTAATACAAAATGATTTGTTTTGGAATTTTTGAATTTAAAATGAAACGATGAAAAATGCAAACTTTTTTAGGGTTTTTATGCATTTTTTTCATGCAACTGATTTGAGAAAATTATGAAAAATATACTGGAAGTGAAATTTGATGAAAATAAGATACACTATTTTTTTGGAATTTTCTGATACTTTATGATTTTTATATGAATTTTTTACTGAAAACAGAGTGACTGTGAGTATTAATTCCTAATAACTCCATGAAATAAATTATCCTAAGAAAGATTTTCTGAAATAGATATTTTAATAAGGATTAGGAGATTTGAAATTTCTCAAAAATAATTTTGTGGATTTAATTAAAAATCAATTACAGAATTCACTCTATAATTTATTTTATGAAAAGACAATTCCAATTTCGATGAAACTCGGACAGTAATTAAAGCACACTTAGAGGCATCATCTACATTTTTTTTCACAATTTTTAGAGCAAAAAATATATCTGCAGAAATTTCAGAGCTTAAATGGGCAAAATATCACTAAATTTCAAACTCTGATTTTTAATAAAACATCAAATGCTCACAAAAATGCAAGTAAATAGCCATAAGATAAAGATTTAGATGCTCTATGCTATTTTTTTGCTTAAAATTGATGCAAAATTAATGTCCAAATTAATGCCCAAAGCCAGGGGTGTCTTCGTAATACATAAATAAAGAAAAACTAAATGAAATTGTGCCTAAGGGCACTTTTACAAATATGTAAACATTCAAGGGAAAATATGTAATTTTGTTAAAAAAATAAAAATAAATAAACCTTCTAACGTGGGTTCCAGGAAATGGAACCCATGTTCTAGGGCTCGCAGAGGGGGCGTGGAGACGGCGTAAGGAGCGGCGCACTGCGGCGATGGTGAGCTGGTCGGCCTGGGTGGATGACGCATACTGCGACGGGGGTGCGTGGCGTGGGCGCACGTGTTGCGGGCTCGTGGTGGAGCAGAAGGGCGAGTACTGCCCGGAAGGGCGACGCTAGAGGCGAAGGCGGCCCGCTGTTGGGGCAACGATGGCATTGCGATCGAAGGAAGGAACTGCAGGAGGGCGGGTGCACCGGCGCCGCTGCTGGAGGTCCGCGCGCGGGCTGCACGTCTGGAAGAGAAGGGGGTTTGTTGCAAGTGGGAGGGCTGGTGGTGACGCGAGCACGAGGGGTCGCGCCGCGAGCACGAGGGGTCGAGCAGGCTGGTGCTAGTCGCAGGCGTGGCTGGGCTATGTAGGGGGAGACGCCACGACTTATGGCACCGCACGCGGAGGATGCCGACCTTGGGCGGAGGGGCTAGGAAGGCGGGGCGGCAAAGGAGGCCTGCAGAGCTGGGGGACCTGTTTTTTTAAAAAAAATTGTTTTGTATTTTTTATATTTTTTTAACAGGGAATGGATATGTGAAGAGGAGAAGATGATGAATGATGATTACAGTGGTGGTTTGTGATGTGTAAAATAATATAAAAAAATTGTTAGATAAAAAGATGACAAGGAAAAGGAAAAGAATATAACCTGTGTGATTCGCCTGATGGTAGAGCTGCGAGAGGAAACGCCTGGGACGGATAGAGACTTAGCCCATGCCAGTTATCGCCTCGAGTCGTGGACGCACACGATGAGACTCTACAGCTGCTCGGAGGAGAGCTGAGATGCGGATGTCTCCGCGGATCACACCGAGATGAATTTCACCGTCGTCGCTGGACAAGAACCTGATCTCGTTGTCACCGAGATTGGGGAGGAGCTAGAGTTACTTTTTCTTACAAATAGTGGATGAAGGAAAATGATGGAGATGATGAGAATAAAAAGGAAGAGGAGAGGGAAGTTGGAGAAGAAGTGGGGAGAATGGAGTGTTGTAGAGAGTAGAGAAAATGGTGGCTTGGAGTGGAATATAAGTAAAGAAGAAGTAAAAGAGAGAAAATAAAATAAAAATATAATAAGTAAAATAAGTTAGCTACTAAAAATAAAGAAGAGAAAATAAATGTGAAATAATAAAATAATTAAATATTTAAAGTAAATAAATGTAAATATATAATTAAATTTATAATAATAATAAATAAAATAATATAAAATAAATTCCGAAAATAATAAAAAATAGGGTGACACGTGGCGGCTCCAGGAGCTACCACATGTCGCTCCCGGAAAATTCAAAAATTAAATGTAAAGAAAAATCAAAAAGAAAAAACAAAAGGGGTTAAATCAAAAGTGGTCAACACGAAAGTTTCTCGTCTCGACGAGATCGACAACTTTTGTGAAGGGCCAAAAATCAAAAGAAGTCATATGTACGAAGTGTATTTTTGGGTGGAACCTTATTGATATAAAATACCGCATTTTATCTTTTGTATTTTTTTTGTAATTTTTAAATAAGAGAAAAATCAAAATAAGAATAGAGAAAATATGAAAAGAATATTTACAACTTAATCTAATTTTTTTTATTTTTAATAATTAAGAAAGTAAAAGGATAAAATATAGGGCAAAAAGGTCAATATATACAATATACAATAGGTGCACAAAACCCAAGTTTTGCATACGAGCTCCGATTTTAATGAAATTGGTCTTGTTTTGAAGGTCTTTGAATGTATATTACTTTAACAGTGAGTAGATCTAAATCGGACACTGCATGAGAGAGATATGTTTATTCTAAGGCTCCTAGTTTCAAACTTGGATTGGGGTTTTATAGGTCAATTTTACAAGTTAGTATTTTTTTGATATTTTTCTTTAATTGGTGTTAGTAATATATACATGATAGAGTTTGTTCTATTTGATTTGGAGTTGGTATAAAATATATAAAAATAGTTGAAATATGATGAATATACAGGTAGATATTTACAAGTGAATTGACCTTCTTATTTAATGCAAAATATGAACGCTAAAATGCAGATATTATTTATGCATGCATGAATGCTAATTATGCAATATAAGTAGAAATACGCATCTAATTACTCGGGAACAAAGCTCTATTTTAGAGTGATGAATCACAGATTCATCATTCATGCAACCAACTATGATACACATGAGGAAATCAGTGATATACATGCTTTGTGGACTGAAACTGAGACTAAGGAATTCCTCTTTCCAGATGAAAACCTTGAAATCACAATCGATTTTTTCTCCATTACCACGGATAAGGTAGAATCTAAGAGTTGATCCATCCGTTCCAAGAATATCCATCCCTGACTGAACAAGAGGAAATAATTGCAGATATGTTCGGTATCGCATTTTTTGAAATAAAAGTAATCGATGTGGACTCCAAATCACTAATGCAACAATCACCAGCAACAAGTACAGTTTCAGAAGTAATCGAGAATTAAAATCTGATTCCACCTGATCTTAAGACACTTCCAGCAAATCTTACGTATGCCTTCCCTGCGAGTGAGACAGAAAGGTATCTAGTCATCATCAGTTGGCGACTGAGCATTGATAAAGATTCTTGCTTGCAAGAGGTTATAAAGAAAATCAGAAGACCCTTGGTTGGAAAGAATGATATGGTGAAATCCTTAAGCACGTCATGGAAGCGTGAGGAATGCATCGTGTGCAATCGGGAGCGACTAGTCGCACTAGTTGCTCGATGCAGCGGAATTTAAAAAAATCATGCGATGAAACCACATGATCCAAGAACACTTCTCGGATCATTTCATCTAAACTGCAAACAAGTATTAGGTTTACCTCTTGAAGCTTGGTTGTGATCGAGTCTCTAAACGAAGAGACCATCTATCTCAAGTCCGATCCAATGGAGGAGACGCTTGCGAGCGTGTTGATGAAATGCGTGCTCCTCGCAATCCATGTCTATGATCCAAGCAGCAAATCTCCTGATCTCGACACACGAGATCCGACATCTTCTACACGAGAGAGAGGCACCGAAGGAGATGGATATCTACGAGAAATTAATTCGGAAGCATAACGACGATGCTGCGACGATGGAGACTCTCTCTAGGGAATTCATGGTGGACGACCATATGAGAGAGAGAGGGCGTGTAGAGAATGAGAGAGAGAGAGAGAGAGAGAAGTTGTTCGCAACTTGTGTGTTGTGTTGCTGTAACCAAGAAGAGCAAGGGGTTCCTCTCCTTTTATTATATTTTCGGATCCATAGATCTCAATCCATGGATAACACAAATCCAATGGCTCACATTGATTTGTGTTCTTTTAATGGCCTAGATTTCTTTGGTAAAAAACCAACAACAATTAATTTAATTTAGATTAATTGCATATTGATAAATCAATATGATTTAATCCTAAATTAAATCAATCAAGTATGGGGATTATGGAATGAAGATTGCGTCCTTCAATAATATGGGATTTGGTGGTAATCTTGTGTAATCTCGTAATATCTCATTAGATTCCATTATTCCATGGAAATCTCCAAGATTTACAACAACACTTGTTGTCAATTATTCAATAAAAGTAATTCATAATTATTTTGTGAATATTGCAGTCTTGCCATTGGAAAATTCTAACAACCCAAAATAAAATGTGAATTACATTTTCAATTAATTGTCCAATGTGAATCCAATTCACATCAACATTTAATTAACAAATGTAGATTAAAAATTATTCTCTCTATATAATAAGAATCACATTTATAATATATATGACTATTATGGATAGTCCTATACACATTATTCATATCCATGATAATTAAATCACATTTAACACTACTAAAAAACAAAGAACGGAGCACGGTTGAGTAGCGTGGCTTAATGTTATATTACCGTTGCCTAATAATATTGGCCACGGTAATATTACCGTAGTTTATACCCCGTGTCTTATAGTTTACCGTGGCTAAAGAGGTTACTTTTTCGCCACAGTGGACTTACTGTGGCTATATTATTTTGGCCACGGTAATTTTACCAATGAACAAACTTTCAAGCCACGATTTAATAGCATGACAAATCTATTTAAGTCATGGTAACCAAAATGTGGTAAAAAACATCTTGCAAAAGTGCATAGGCTTTAACAACAGTTTAATAGTTGTGACGATAGAGATTTGGCCATGGAAGTTGTACCGTGGCAAAAAAATAGACTTTAAAAAAAATCAATGCATATGATATTCGATGTTCATTCCCTGTACTGTCATAATCAAATGGTGAACATGCATACACATAATAAATCTGCATACAAGGTAACAAATAAACTTATGATAAGCATAAACACACAAGATGAAAAAGTGCATAATCCTCATGTCAACATAAGGTTTTTAACAAAATAAGAGCTAATTAAGGTTTAATTAGCTAATAAAACATTAAAAAGTACATGACCTTTGAAATCTAATAATATTAGATGCAACATAAAGATCGGTCTAAAATTAAATGCTATTCATCTAAAGCGAAATCACTAAAATCTGCATCATCTACTGAATTTTCATCATCATCTCTTCTTGCAAACGTGCCTTTGTTCATTCCAGATGATGAACATTCTCTTTGTGATGAACAACTGCCCTTCGATGATGATGCTTCTTGTGCTTTGGCGATGACAGCAACTGATTTTGCTATCTCTCCTAGCAAGACCTCTAATCTTGTGACTCGATCATGTAAGTTTCTATCTGTTTGGCTTCTACCTCCATAGTACTTGGATGGATCAACCCCTCCGCCTACTCCCCCCACGCATCCTGGATGTTCAAGTCCGGTAACTAGTAGATATGCTGCGTCTGGAGAGATAGGAGACCCATCATCTGGGTGTTGAAGTGCCATCATTTGCTCCTGAGGTAACGAATAAATAGAATTTGAATTAATACAAACATTAAAACGAAATTGAAACATGAGTAAATTAACTTACATGTTGCTTTTGAAATTTCTTATCATGTCACATTCTTGAGCCATCTTTTCCTTCTCTACTTTTTGAGTATATAAAAAGATTGCAACGATCAGCATCAATACCCTTGTTCACCTGAATTTAATTATATAAATAAATATATGAGGTAATGCAAAAAAATTACTTAAATTGGAAAAAAATAGTAATTACATACCAATTCGTGCTTTAATTGTTTGGTGTTTTTTCTACCCATGCGATGAGCTGCATGTGTTAACTTTGATCGATTATGTGCATTTCTGCATTGCATTGCCTACAACAATATATTTTCCATAATTAACTCCTATTATTTTCTAATAGAAATCTAAACTAAATAGGACAGTTTGAATTATTTTGATGGATGAACATAAACATAACTTCATGATCCATCTTCTCAAATAGTTGTATGGACATATATTTATTAACAGTATTGAACTAACCACTAAATGTTCGAATTTATACCTTATATTTCTTGTATGTCCAATAATCAACTAAAGTTCTCCAATCTTCTTCAGTTATACCTTCTGGTACATTAGCAAGTAGTTGACTTATTGGGATGCTCTCATCAAAGTGCTGCAAATATAGATAACAAGTCTGGATTATAACTCTATATAAGAATTCATTCCAATGATAAACCTATAATGATTAAATAAATTAATATTCTTACATCTCTCTTAATCTGAAATTGCCAACTTCGATGCAACTCTGAAGCATGCGAAAGAATAATCTTATCCAACTCATCGTTGATCTCCCATGAAAATGATTCCTATAATATATTCTGATTAAAATTTTCATATAAAAAATATAAGGTATATATTAACCTTACCCTCAATCTCCTCATAAGAGATCACGCATCTCTTTTGTGGCATCTCTTCGAAAATCCTGGATCGTAATTGGGATAATACTACGAGTGAGTGTACCTAAATGACTTTGAAAAAGTTCACTATTGATTCCAACAACATAACCGTCCACAAGATCTACAAAAAAAGTCTCTCCTGGTCTAAGACGCTTGAGAGCAACTCCTTGAGCAGCACCCCGTACTCGTGGTCTTTTGGACTCATGTGTACTTTGAGTCCCTACATCCTCCTCAGATGGTGTAGCTGATGTAGATGATGGTCTCATGGTAGGAGATGGCGGATGATGCTCATCTGGTGTGTTGTGATCATGTACTCTATGATCAATTACCCGTCGACGAGAGGCTACCTGATGATAAACAATAGAAATTATTCATATTATAAAAATGATGGAATTTACTAACAAATACGATTTTTATTGTTGCAAGCAAAGCAATAGTAATTAGACATAGAAACAATAATTGCATATATTATTACCTTTACTAGCTTAAATTATCTTCTTGATATGCTTCAGTTTCCTCATCGGAATCATTTATATCTCTTTCATGCATATTGTAATAGGCCCGCGGTATTGTTCTAATCGGAATTATCCATCCAGGTCTTTCAATATCGTCAACAAAAAAACCTGTTCAACCTGACATGCAAGTGCAAATCGTTCCTCTGTCCCCAATATACGACTTTGATTTAAACTAATATAACCATCTTTGTTTTTTTACAAAACCTCTATCTTTATTGAATACATCAAACCAAATACATTTGAAAACGACAACATGCTTATCGTGTGTGAAACTAATGACAATGATTTCAATTACCTCTCCATAGTAGCCATCCAAGCCTGATAGTAAAGAGTATTTTTGGACATATAGTAATTTGATTGACTTGAATGTATCTATCCAAAGTGGGAGAGAGAGGGAGAAGACATCAAAATATATGGGAGAAGTAATTAGACCTGTCAGAGAGGGCTTGATGGCATTAATACTCGATCACTCATCACTGACCAATGGCCACCCCAACCTACCTTGCAATACCCACTACCCACCTTCATCCCCCCTTCCCCATTGCCTTGGATCTTGTTCTTTGTTTTTACTGCCACCTCCCCCTCCCCTCTCTCGTCGGTGTTTAGTTAATTATGAACCCCCTATCCATTCAAAAATTTCTAGAAGTATAGATTTATTTAGCTTTCCACTAAAATCTAGGTCAAATTAACTAGAACCAGTAAGACACTCTATAAGAAATCTCTATGTGATTGGTATCACGTACTCAAAAAAAGTTGTGACAGATTATCACAATATATAAGAATCAAACTATGATTATTATTATTTTTTTCCTTTTTCTACACAGTATAAATAATTATATTTTGTATGCGATAGAAAATTTGAAGCTTGTGTAATATTGCAATCCACTACCGTCTTAATTTGAAACTTGTGTAATACATTTTGGATAAATTTAGAAGTAAATTTTAATACATTTTGGATAAATTTAGAAGTGAATTTTACCTTTCTTTTATGGTTTGATTATTTGACATGGATAACAAATGAGGAGTCAAAATCATTTGCAGAAGCCTTTCCTTATTCTTTCACCACTTTCCGAGATTAGCAACATGTCCTTTGTATAATTCAAGTCACGTCTCAAGGAATTAATAAAACCTCGAGTGCAAACATCCATATTTTAGGCCCATCACAGTAATAATTAATTATTATGCCTACCGAGCATATATAAGGTTACTGTTTGAGGCTGGGGCAGACCATTACTTTTTTTGTCGTTTCCATTTACAAACCTTGTTAATCTTGTATAATTAGAGATTGGATCCTCTACAATACTGCAGAGGCCGGCTGTAATAAGTGGGTTGCCGTGAAACATTCGATCAAGATTGAGCGGTTCACACGGTAATGGCTCAAAAATACCCTGATTTCGTGTGAACCGCTCGATCTTGATCGAGCGACTCACGATGCCCGCTTATTACAGCCGGACTCTGCAGTATTGCAGAGGATCCAACCCCATATAATTATGCCACAAGGTCTGAGTTTTTATGCGCAAGGTCCTTGATACATCAACTACTTATATTTTTTAAGAAAATTTATACCACGACTCCTATAAGCTTTGATAATTACACCACAATCCTTCTAATATTCATGTTTATCTATAGTATAGCATGTAAACGAAGGATATTTTCATCCTTAAGATAGAAAAGATGACTGCGGTGGAATCCTCCCGTTAAATAAAGAGCACACCATTACCTAATTAATAGATACCGTACCACATTTTTACTTTTTAAACTTTTGATTTTCTGTATAGCAATTGTAATTTCAAATAAAAAGAAAAAATATGAACACAATAAAATCTATAATGCATTAACCAAGATCTTGCCGTTGTTGATAAGTGATTAATAAACTAATATGAATACAAAGTAAAAAAAACTATTCATAGTACTTAGTCATCAACATAAATGCATACATCATTATAAAGTCATAAATCTAAATCCGCAGCAAACAAAAAATGCAAGAAGTAATTTTTTTGTGATGTTGGCACGCATCATAAGCTCGATGCTTTTCTTGGCGGCAAAGAACCACCCCACTCCATGGAAGAAAAGGTTGCATATATCGCTGATATTTTTTATTTCTTCTCAAATAATCAAACTAATATAGATCCAGGACTTCCTTGAAAATCTTAGGAGGGGTATAGCCTTATACTTAAACTAATCTAAATTCCACAACTCTTTGGGGCAAAAATATGTGATAAATCAACTGGAGGTGGAGTATTATAAGACATTAACATTCCAACAGTAAATATATTTATATAAAGTATTTGGAGAAGAAAAGTCTAAAAAAATCTGACCTGAAGGAGAATGGACGAGCTTGGTGACGATGTTCAACTTGGAGAAGAATAAGACCAAGATCGGCTTGACGTTGCAGATGAGCTTCCACGAGTACAGGATGACAAGAGAGAGGATATGTGATGAGGAGGCAAATAGAAGAGGGAGGGAGAGGGTTTGGCTTGAGCGGCAGTGGCGGAAAAAAGGAAACTCAAATAGGGTTTTAGGAGGGCGGATCGTTGGAAAAAGGGAAACTCAAATTAAATTTCGGGAGGGCGAGGGCGGGTCATTGAAAAGGTAAAAAGAGGAGATGAGATTATTTAAAAAGAAACAAAATTAGTCACAGTTTTTGTCAATCCAAAAAAATTAGTGATATGCTTATATTATTTAGAAGGTATATTATATAATATTGGAAGTTAAATCATCATGTCATTAATTATAACCAAGATATTCTCATGTTTATGGTATCTAAATACACCTTAGTTGTTAACTAAAACTTTCTATTATGAAAAGAATAATCAAACAAATTAATTATTAACTTAAATTTTCTTATTATGAATATAAAAAATTTTGTATGGTGAAGTAATTAGTCTTGTTCGGTTGAAAACAGATCAGATACGAGTCATATATACCTATTTCCATATCAATATTCGATTCACCTCTATCAAATACATATATGATTCAGATGTGCATTAAGGAAATCGTATCCTTAAAAATACGAAACAAATTCGAATCATATATTTATCAAATCCAAATATGAATTGAATAAAAAATTGACCTAAGTTGTAAGGATCAAAGAAATGTTGTAGTTGGATATTCGGATCCGGATATTCAAGTCCATTACCGCATCATATACGTATTCGGAAAATTTTTACAACCCATATACATATTCGATCCACATTTGATTAGTATTTGGATATATGTATCTATATCCAGAAATTTTTCGAATACGGTAAGCAGATATTTAGATATATCCATATCAGTATTCATCCCTTCCTCCATATATGTTGATTTCAGTGATTAAAAAAATAAAGATTACAAGTAGAGACATAATAGATGACTAATCATGACATGATTGTAAAAAAAATATCTTAACATGAGATGAGGTCCTTAACGACCGGATTTTATCTCTCATTTAAATAGTCTCCAAGAGGATTTGCAGTGGATCCAATAGCACAAATCACAAGTTATGAACTCAACACATGCATTACTTAAAATTTCATTTTAATTTTTACGCAAAATCGGAATTATATATATTGGTCATTGCATTTCTAATAATGACAGAATTGAAGTCCGAGATTCTATCACATGCTGATATGGTGGGCTTAAATTTTTCTTATGCATACTAAGTTTAGCCACGATAAAAGTTTCGTAGTCTCAAATTATTAGTCATGGTAATAGTACCATGGTCAAAAAAACATTGGCCACGTTAATAGTACTGTAGCCTAACATGTTTGGCCACGGTATTTATCGTTGCAATTAATTTCAGTTACAGTAATTTACCGTGGTTAATAGCTTTTAGCAACGATAACATTTATTGTGGCTTGATTGCGTGGCTAATGCAATACTTTTTACTAGTGTAATCATCTTGGATCTCTATTCTCATGTACCCAAATAATGTGAATCACATTCACATTATTTAAATCTTTGATAAATAAATCACATTTAGTTATCTAAGATAACTCTCTTTATAATATGAATCAAATTCATAACATTCATCATAATTTAATCATATTTAATTATCCAAGATAACTCTCCGTATAATATGAATCAAATTCATATTATTGGTGATAATTAAATCAAATTAGTTATCCATTTTCTCAATGCTCGGATACTTAAATCAACAACAAAATTATCCTGAACTCATTCAAGGATAATGCACTTTCTCCGCGAATACTTGGATATAAGGACAGGGTGATGGTATTGTTTCACGTATAGTGACTTGGATATAGAAATCACATCTCAAATCCAGATCTTGTGGACCTCCCAAAGAGATTTGATTATATTAATGTCGTAGATCGAATCTTCTGATTGAATCTGAATCACATTCAGATCAATGTCCAATATTTGGACAAAGATCAGATCACTTCTCTACTGAGAGGAGTCACTAAAATCCAAACCCATTCCATCACTCCCTAGAAATGGAAGTGTCATGGTTATACAATCGTTTTATGATCACATCACCCTCAGGTATTCATAATACCTGTACATCCTACATACTGTAAGACCCAGAATAAACCAGAAGTGTAAGCTCAATTTTACATTGTCTACTTCAGTGTTTTATCATTAAGTTTCTCATTCAATCATTGGGAGTCAGTATCGATCATATACTTTCCAAAAGCATATATCATACCTAGTTGTTGATCATATACTTTCCAAAAGCATATATCAAACCTTACAAATTCAGTCAAGCTTCCAATGTGAGGTGACCGCACACGGAATTTGATTCTTCCCAATATCTCATGCGTGAGCTCATGTCTTATGGTTCTACAATGAAGCTATATGATCCCTTAGATAGATCGTATTACTCATATTCCATTATATGCACACCAACGCGCCAATGTATAGACCTTGATTAGGTCATCAACCTATTGGTCTGCCAAATGTACATACTCAAAAATATAGTAACACATCTATCTCCGGTCAGAGGATGCGTGCCTATATCGTGACAGCATACGACATAGGACTTTGGTTATCTCGATCTGATTAAGTCAACTCTTTAACCTAACTTATCTAACACCTCCAAATCTTTATTCCTTTGCAGAGTACATGCATCAAGAGGTCGGTTAGATATATGCCTTTAGAGAAAGGATTGCCATATCCTTCTTAGGCTGGAGATCCTCTCTTAATAATCATTTGACACTGCATGATGAGTCCTTGATCTAACTCTTTAGATTTTCATCATAGCACCAGCCTCTATGATTCAATAATTGAATCAACAGTCGTATGATCATCTAGATGGCCATGGTACAAACCCTAATTGTACTAAGGGACCTATTATGCAAATTGGTTATTATTCATTTCAGATCAGGGAATGATATTCTCAAAAACATTTACTACATAATGGCTCGTCGTGGGCTTGCATATCCAACAATCTCCCACTAGCCCAAAGAGTCATTAATGGGATAATCTTTAAAATCACACTCATGTGACAATCATAGTATATTTAGAAAATAGCTAGGTAAGTTGATCAGTCATTTTGTTCCCAAGAGACTACGCCAAGTCCTTTTACGGCACTTGCATATCCCAAGGTAACAGTGCTTGCATCCAATGCGAAGGTTGCATCTATGCAACCAATACTCAACATTGTTAGTTATAGTGTCGTTGACACTACAACTCAATAACCATTATTATAACCAGTATGTAGTTTCTATCATCCTTATTAGAATACCCTTAATCATGGAGATCTCTATCTTCTAAGGTATCTACAGTTAAGACCTTTTAGATCACTATCTATAAAGTTATAAGTTCTTGAAGATAAGACTTTGAGATCACTATCTCAAAAGTTTTGTCCTCTAAGAAGATATTGTTAATACTGCAATCAAGTATTTTATCACAATAGTAGGATTAGTAACAGTTTACCACTCCCACTATATGGAAGACATTTGGCTTTTGTACACATCTAGCATACACCGGCTTCTCAAAACTGATGCACAAGGTCAAGCAGTTTTAGCATTCACATCCTCAACTCTTTGAGGTGCTATCCCTTTAGATAGGTCAGTCCATATCTTGAGGGAAAGAAGCCTTTCTTGGAATTTTCCAGAAGACGGAATATGTACAACATATACCACTAATGTGACGGTCCCAATACCCTCTTTCTTTGCTTCTGAACAACTTCAGAACTAAGATCTAAGAGGTATTCTTTATATTATATATAAAGGTATGGAACAACCAGATTATAAAACACTTATTATCAATTTTATATATATATATATATATATATCAATCCAAATGATTAGGATATTATATACATTTAGCACTATGAACACAATGGCACTCCCACTATGGTTGACATGATTCATCAAGATTCTATATGAAATTAAAACATTTATAATTTCTTCAAATCTGATGTTCCAACTACACGAAGCTTATTTGAGTCCAGAGACAGAGTTCCTTCAGCTTGCACATCTTGATTTCCTCAACCATGAAGCCCTGTGGCTACTTCATGTAAATATCCTCATTGAGGTATTCATATAGGAATGCGATATTGACTTTAATCTTAAAGATATCAAAGTCAAGTTGTGTAGCTATAGCTAGCAATATTCTGATGGGTTTCAGCATTGTCACTGATGAGCAAGTCTTATTGCAGGCAATGTCTTCTCTTCGGTGTGTAGCTCATGGCTACGAGTCGTGCTTCAAAGGTCTCTACCTTCTCATCAGGTTCCCTCTTTCTATTGAAGATCCATTTACACCTAATAGGTTTACCCTTATAGGTGGATCCTCGGGGATCAATATACAACACTTGGATATGGTCTTAACATCCATCTTTCCATGTCATGATCTTCAAAACCTTCATCACATGAAGTAAGATCATCGTGAAATTTCTCTGACACATGGAATCCATCCTCAAACTCATTTGAAGAGGTATTATTGTTTCATCTTTAATTGTCCTTTTGGTTTCCGATTTCAGGAGCCACATTATCGATTAAATGAGTTCCTTCACTTCATTTCCATCTTTATTCTTAAGAGAGTCATCTTCTAAGAATCATATTCTTAGAAATGAGATCTTTGAAGAATCTGAAGGTCACAAAGTAGGTATCCAATACCACCCTTTATTTTCCTAATGAAGTAGCACTCTCTAGTGCTAGATTCCAGCTTACATGTATGGAACCTTATTAAGTATATATATATATATATATATATATATATATATGTTGTAGTATCTACTACTACATATATACCTTTGAAACTAAGAGGTAATTATGCTAATATTCATCATTGAACAAATCATTTCATACATGATCTAATTGTATATCCCTACAACTCTATTGAGTTTAGGTGTATCAGGTAGGAATGATATTCCTTTCTTCATAAGGTATTCCTTGAATTCATCTAATAGGTACTGACTACCTAGGTTAGATCAAATTTATTTCATCTTTCTTCAAACTTTGGTTCTAAACAAAAATTGTGAAATCTTTGAACATTTCAAAGGTTTCTAAAGGGAAGGGAAGAAAACATATATCACAAATAATCATCAATGGATATCACATATCATTAATGTTTACTTTGACATAGATGATCTACATACATCAATATGTATGAGATCTTGAATACTTTGACCTCTTGCACCATTCCTGGAGAAGGGTGCATTGACATTTTCTACTTTTGAATACAATATTCACAAGTATGTAAGATTTGAAATTTTAGACACTCTAAAGTTTCATTTCTTACTTATCTATTGATCTCATCAATAGACTTATGACCAAGACTCGATGAAGTTTGATTTTAAGTGTTAGAAATGTTAATGAACCTTTATTTAATTTCCTAATTTAATAGAGTCAACTAGATGCTAGATTACTATCTGAAATATATCCATCATAACCTTTTATGACAGGTCTATTACAGAATTCATGTTCATTTCCAACATTTAGAAATAAACAATGATTGTATTCTAATATCTAGGTCATAGAGACATTCTCTAAGACTAATGGCTCTCCCACTAAAATTATGAAGTCTATCTATCCAATATAGGTTATTGCAACAATTGCATCAATATCCATGTTGATGACTATTAAACCTTAAGATCAAATTTCTAGTCTTCTAATGGATATGCAATCAATTGCAAGTGTTATTAGAAGAATGAGATACAATTTTAGACTTTGATATTATCAAATAAGAAAGTTATTTTCAATGATTAAATGTAGATTATCCCGAATGCACTATCCGAGTCCTTCTCTAAGTATTCTAGATAGACTTGATAGTCATACTATCAATGCATCAACTTATTGCAATATTGGCATTCATCCAACTATTTGGATGTCATATGGAAGTCATAGAAGTATAGCCAACTTTTTGACTTTCCTCCTTACTTGGGTCCGACCCATGCTTTCACTGCGCTCTTTTCATCTATAAATAACCATTGCTCAAGACAAAGGATCTCTTATGTTGAAATCAAAAGATTTCAATATAAGAGTATTTCAACATTTACACATGCTTCATTCAATTCATACAATATGAATATTATGAAGCTCCACAAATGATCAGAGTATAGACAGTAGAATGACGACACTCATCATATTTACATCCATCTAAACTCTTAAAACATTGGTTCAGATAAGTACTCAAATATTTAGAGTACATCATCTCTTATAGAGCCACCATTCTGCATGATGCAGAGAACCATGTCATTCATGATAAAATGTCAGGAGCACATATGCATGTCAAAATATCTTCTTAGATTTTATGAGGATTATTCGACAATTACGATCATCATTGACATGTCACTTCCAAGGTACATTCGATGAGAGATCAAGACTGTAGAAACACACAAACCCTAGGGTTGTAGTTGTATTGTCTATTTAATTGTCATTCCTCATTATTATGAGGAAGACACACATTGCAACCACGTACATTATGTGTCCAACTGCAAGTACAATATCTTGATCATGGATCATTCCATGATAATTTACTGGTTTTTTTTAGTATAAAATTGAGTGGGTTTAATGAAGTATTATCTGAAATAAGAAATTTGCATAAACATATATAAATATATTTTTTACTTTAATTTAGGAAATTCTGTATCAAAGTCGTCTTGCCTTGTCTACATTGAAAGTTCATTCCCTTAATCACTTTTAATGTAAGAGATATACTTACAATCATATCTCAGCAAGATCTGGGATCTCCTTCCTTATCTTTGTCACATTCCAATAATATGAGAACCTGTAACTCGGATAAAAAGAAGCAGGAACATATTCCGACTTGAAAGTCCAACTTGCATTCCCAATTCGGCCTTTAACACCCGGGCCCACCACCTTTAAGGTGATGTTGACCCGTCATTAATTGAACCAACCGTCAACAGGAATACAACTCGCTATGCGCAATACAATATCGTCCCAATAATATGAGGACCAGATATTGGGGTCAATACGCATACGTCCTTACTCTTTCGAGAAGTGAAGAGCCTAATCCAGATGCGCTTGCATACAGGAGCTGTCACTTCGGACAAATGTCTCCTACATACAATCCCTGACGACCGAACCCTTTACCTTGACGGGAGACCATGGATGTCACTTATGTGATCTTCCATATCATATTCAAATTCTAATTAATTATCATGAATCATATTCACATAATTAATTCTTCCAAGGGAAATAATACATCTATTATAATAGAGTATCTTAATTTTAATTGGATTCCAATTAATCTAATCATATTAAATTAATGATCTAATTAATATCCAACAAACATTCTTTTTTGTTACTTGAATTATGGTATTATCTCATATACGTATTATTTTGAATTTTAATAATAAGAAAGATACACCATGATCTTTCATGCATTATCGTGTCCCTACCCGTTGTCATTTCCAGTACCGATGGAAGTTGGAAAGACAACACACAATGCAACCTGCTATCCCAACGCTCCCTGACTAGACACCATATCTACCTCAGGAAAGGATAATGTCAAATTGATCATTGTATACTTGAAATGATAATCGGTTTTTCAACTGAAGTTATACCATATAAAATAATAATTAAAACATTTTAGATTAACATTATAAGGAGATTTGCTAAACAAATCCTCAATCCTATTCAAGCAACTTTGTTTGTTGGAAAGTAGATTGTGTAACCAATTGTGATCTAGATTACGTCTAATCTATTTTGGTTTGGGCAATGTCATTTAAGGAAATAATTATCATCAAATATTTCATAAATAATTATCCATAATTATTCCAGAAAATTAAACTATTTAATTTCGTAATTGATTAAATGACAATCACAATGTTTTTGATTAGGAAACTAATTTCCAACAGTGACCATCACTTACTAAAATTAGCATATATCAATCAATTTAATTCCAAATTAAGAAAAGTAAGTTTACAAAGTTTTCTAATTTGATTTACAACAAAATTTAAGTGATTTGCATGCATTTCAAGGCATTTATAAACATTAATGAACTCCTTAATTACGTTAAGATTCCAGTCCCCGAAACAGTGGATACATGTTCGCTAATTTGATCATAACTTGAGCAAACGGATTAGAAAACATGCAAACTCAGATCCTACGATTTCCTTTTTTTTATCGGGAAAAAAGTAACAATTTAAACAGGGACTAAAATAATCACTAAACAAATAATCGAAAATGAAATGCGAGAAAATGTTCGCAAACCCTAACGATCCCAAGTTGACTTGGTTTATGGATCATATCCGAAACCTCCAACCAAGGGCTCTGATACCACTTGAAGGATATGAAGAAATCATTAAGTGCATCACGGAAGCGTAAGGATCGCATCGTGTGCGATCAGGAGCAACTAGGCGCACTAGTTGCTCGATGCAGCGGAATTTAAAAAACAATCATGCGATGAAACCACATGATCCAAGAACACTTCTCTGATCATTTCATCTAAACCACAAACAAGTATCAGGTTTACCTCTTGAAGCGTGCTTGCAATCGAATCTTTAACGAAGAGACCTCCTGTCTCAAGTCCTATCCGACGGAGGAGATGCTTGCGAGTGTGTTGATGAAACACATGCTCCTCGCAATCCATGTCGATGATCTAAGTGGCGAATCTCCTGATCTCGACACACGAGATCCGACATCTTCTTCACAAGCGAGACGCATCGAAGGAGACAGAGATCCACGAGCAAATGATCTGGTAGCATAACGACGATGCTGCGACGATGGAGATTCTCTCTAGGGCATCCACGGTGGGCGGCCATATGAGAGAGAGAGGGCATGTAGAGAATGAGAGAGAGAGAGAGAAGTTGTTCACAACTTGTGTGTTGTGATGTTGTAACCAAGAAGAGCAAGGGGTGCCCCTCCTTTTATAATATTTTGGGATCCATGGATCTCAATCCATGGACAACACAAATCCAATGGCTCACATTGATTTCTGTTTCTTTTAATGGCCAAGATTTTTTTTGGTAAAAAACCAACAACAATTAATTTAATTTAGATTAAATGTATATTGATAAATCAAAATGATTTAATCTCAAATAAAATCAATCAAGCATGGAGATTATGGAATGAAGATTGCCTCCTTCCATAATATGGGATTTGGTGGCAATCTCATGTAATCTCATGAGATTACATTATTCCATAGAAATCTCCAAGATTTACAACAATACTTGTTTAAATTACTTAACAAAAATAATTCATAATTATTTTGTGAATATTGTAATCTTGCCATTGGAAAATTGTGAATCACATTCACAACCCAAAATAAATTGTGAATTACATTTTCAATTAATTGTCCAATGTGAATCCAATTCACATAAAGATTTAATTAACAAATGTAAATTACAAATTGCTCTCTTATATAGAATAAATCACATTTATAATATATATGATTAATATGAATAGTGCTATACACCATATTCATATCCATGATTATTAAATCACCTTTAATCATCTTGGATCTCTATAATCATGTGCCCAAATAATGTGAATCACATTCACGTTATTTACATCTTTGATAATTAAATCACATTTAATTATGTAAGATAACTCTCTTTATAATTTGAATCAAATTCTTATCATTCATCATAATTAAATTACATTTAATTATCCAGATAACTCACCTTATAATATGAATCAAAGTCATATTATTCATGATAAATGAATCACATTTAATTATCCATTTTCTCAATGATTGGATACTTAAATCAACAATGAAATTATCCTGAACTCTTTCAAGAATAATGCGCTTTCTCTGTGAATACTTGGAGATAAGGACAGGACGATTGTATTGTTACGCGTATAGTGACTTGGATATTGAGATCACATCTCAAATCCAGATCTTGCGGACCTCCCCTAGAGGTTTGATTAAATCAAAGACGTAGAACTAATCTTCTCATTGCATCTGAATCACATTCAGATCAATGTCCAATATTTGGTCCATGATCAGATCACTTCACTATGGAGAGGAGTCAGTAAAATGCAGACCCGTTTCATCACTCCCTAGGAATGAAAGCGTCATGGTTATACAATTATTTTTTGATAACATCACCCTCAGGTATTCCTAATACATGTACATCCTACATACTAGAGGACCCAGAATAAACCAGAAGTATGAGATCAATTTCTGTGTACTTGACGGTTTTATCATTAAGTTCCTCATTCGACCATTGGGAGTCGGTATCGATCACATACTTTCCAAAAGCATATATTATACCTAGGTGTTGATCATATACTTTCAAAAAGCATATATGAAACCTTACAAATTTAGTCAAGCTTCCAAAGCGAGACGACCGCACGTAGCATTTGATTCTTCTCAATATCTCATGAGTAAGCTCATGTCTTCCAATTCAACAATGAACCTGTATAATCCCTTTAAGAGATCGTAATACTCATATGCCCTTATATGCACACCTGCGCACCGGTGTATAGACCTTGATTAGGTCATCAACCTATTAGTCTTCCTGATGAGCGAGCCGAGCGAGCGAGGTAAATAAGGTATATCTCATGCGATCGTTGTGACCTCAGTCGCTCGGGTGCTCAATCGAGAAAAAATCAGACCACGAAAATAAGATAGAAATCAAAGAAACACAAGTAGCGGTCTTGCTATTATATTAACCTGGTATAGCGACCAGGGTCGAACACAAGGAGCACATGATGGCCTCACGGCCTACGAAGTAGTCTAAAATAAGAATAAAATAAAATAAAAGGCTTTTTTGGTGGATTTTTTATGTTTTTATATTTTTTTCGATTTTTAATTCAATAAAAGAAATAAGAAAACAAATAAGAAAGCCAATACAACCAATTATTTAGCCATTCAAAAATCACCCAAAAAATCAAATACAAATGTTTTTAAGTTTTTTTATATTTTTCTCTATTTTTGGTTAATTTTTGGTATTTTTCTGCTTTTTATTAAATTTTATAAAAATCAAACTAGGAAGAAAAACTAAGGTACTGTCCAGTCAGACTTGGAGGGCCAATTTAAAATGCAAAATGGCTCTATCAAGGTCTGAAGGAAATTTTCCTGTATAATAGAAAATGCAAGGAAAATTTACGCACCAGAATTATTAATTTTTGATTTTTCTTTCTTTTATTTGTTAGAATTTTTATTGGTTTTTAGGGGTTTTGTAATTTTTAGAGGTTTTATAAAGCCAAAAATGACAAAAATTGGTCAGAAAATCAAACAAGGCAAAACAACCACTGTATAATTTTTTTGTAATTTTTAGAGGTTTTTTACTTTTTTTGTGATTTTTAAAGTTGGACAGTAACAAAAATGCGTATTTTTGAATTTTTAAAAATAACAAAAAAAATAAAAAATGTCTCCAAAAATTAGAGAAAATTTTACACTATGGTAGGAGCCATGTGTCCAATTTTCATTGAATTTGGAGTTGGTTTGCTATTTTATTAAAAATAAAAAACAAGGGTATAGTGCACTGGGACCTTTACGCAAATAACACAAGTTCCAGGGGGTCCGGTGCAATTTCTCCAAGGTTGCACGTGCGAGGCGCGTGACCTGGGCACACAGGGACCTAATTGCAAGAAAACTTAGGTCCCTGGACTAATTAGTAGTGTAAATTACCCACTAAATAAAGCACATGCACAATAAAACCACGCACAGGGGTATTTCTGCAAATATAAAAAGTATAATTTCATTCAATGACACCCTAGAACATGAAGGATATACATACAATTAACCCAGAAAAGCACGTGTCGACGCACGTGTTCCACTACAAACAAGGGTATAAATGCAAATACCAGAAAAGACAGGGTCCTCTATGCAAATTACCAAACTACAATAAAGTTTCTAAAATATTTACATGACTAAAGCAGAACAACTAAAGATCTAAGGGACTAAGAGATATTTACCCTTTATTATATCTGAGGGATGAATGGGCGCCACGTGTAGATCCAACGGTCAGGGTGGGCTGGTGCCTCAGCAAGGATCCCTCGGTCCTGATCGAACGGCTGGGGCCTCACCACGTGGAAGATCGGACGGCTAGGAAGCGTCGTTGCTAACCCTCGACGATCGGATGGCTGTGGTCTCTTCTCCACTGATCAAACGGTGACGGCGGCTCCTAGCGTGGAAGGCTACGATGTAAACTGGAGTTGGAGGACGATCGGACGGCCGCGGAGGTTCCTCGAAGAACTGGACTCCGACGAGGTTCGCCGGGATCGTGTACGCGCTGAAGACCCCCTCGCGGGCTGCTGAAGATCGGAGAAGCTACGCCTTGGCCTCCCGCGTCGATTGGTCCCCTCCGATGGTGGCGAGGAGCTCTTGAGAGCTCCGACGGCACTGGCGGAGGAGGAGCTGCTGCTCCAAAGAGTCGAAGCCCTCAGACGGGCTCCTTTGGACCTTCAAAGATATGCAACAAGCTCCTGGGTCGAGGGCAAAGTGCCTCGACCCGGTTAGGAGTGGTGAAGGTGATCTGTGCGTTGGGGCGGAGGGGCTCCGGCGAAGTGACCGCGGAGGAGCCCCAATCCTAGCTCTTGTGCGAGCTGGGTTGAATGAGTGGGTGGAGAAGGTGCGCAGAGGAAGGGCGAAGGTGGTCAGCGACTCCGATGATCGGGACGAAGGCGAGGGTGGTCGGAATCGGCGATGGACGACGACGGGGCGAATTGGGCGTAAATCAAAATTAAAGAAATAGGGAAAGAGAAGGGACTACCTAATGGACGCAATCGACTGTGGAAGAGCATGGGCTGCTCCAGGTCCTTGCCTCAAGGGCCGTCGGTGCCCGAGGCTCGAGCGTTACCTCCAGGCGGCGCACGGCAGCGCGTAGCTGCCGGATCGATGGTCCTCCACTCCTTCCTCGCTGCGACACCACTGGAAGTGAGCTGTCACTCTCGTAGAGGCGATGGAGGTCCTTGGGTGGAGAATGGATGAGCCAAAGATGCCTGAAAAAGGAGGCGGAGCTCAGACTTTATATGAACAAGGGTCCGACAAGAATGGAGTCGGGCGTCAAGCTCGAAGCACGGATCCCTAGGCTCATGACCGGGCGTGCCTCTCGGATGCAAGGTGAAGAAATAGCGCCCGGGATTTACGGATTTGGATGTCGGATCATGACACAGAAATTCGGCAAAGTCGGGTCGGGCGTCATGGACCCGTGGGAAGTGGTCCAAGGGGGGGAGTTGACCGGGGGGTCAACGTCCCCCGTGGACCAATCAGGATCATCCATGTGGAAAAGATTTGAAAATTCGAAAAGAAATAATAAATGGCTGAATTATTAAAAACTCAAAACATGAAAAATATTTGTTTTAATTTTTTCTATTTTTTTGTGATTTTTAAATATTTTTTTGAAATGAAAATAAGGTATGTACACTATAATGCTATACATAAGTATTTACACAATATGGCTTTTTAATTTTTTTATTTTTAATTAGTTATTTTTGTACATTTTTATTCCCATTTTATATTTTATTTATTTATAGCATAAAATTAGGAATAAAAAGGTATTTTTATTTTATTTTTATTATTTATATACAAGGGTGAAATAAATAGATATATACATCAATATACATGGTATATGTACACAATTCTTTTTGGTTTTTAATTTTGTTTTGTTTTTTTTTGTTTTTATGGTTTTTATTTTATTTATTTACACCATGAAATGTAGAATATATACAAATTTTTAGGGATTTTAATTTATTTATTTACAAGGCTAAATAAATATAGATAAGTGTTCTATGTACAAGGTGAATATATACAAGTAAAGTTATTTTTATTTCTTTTTAATTTTTCTATTTTTGTTTTAATTTTGTATTTACAAATGTTTATAAATATGTACAAGCCCATTTTATTCTATTTTTGGAGGAAAATATTCTTATTATATTTACAGGTATATTTACACACATGAGCTCCCTATCTCTCTCTACTTTGGCTTTTATGCGGTCAGGCCCATGCTGAGCCCTCCCTTGGCATTAGGTTGCTCAATATTTATTCTAAATATTTCCCTCTTTTTTTTTTAATTCTTTATTCTTTTATTTTTGCACAAAAACATGCTAATTATTAGTTTTTTTTACACAATGCATGCTTTTGGTAACTATTTGTATTTACAAACATATACATGCATTTGCAAAGGTTTTTGTAGCTAAAATATAAGAATAAAGAGTGATGAATGAGTATTCATCACCCCCCTATACTTAACTTTGCTAGTCCCTTAGCAAACACATATTTGAAAAAGAAGTGAAAAAGAGAAAGAAAAAGAAAAGGAGGAGAATGTACATGGATTAAGGTTGAATATTAAACTTGCCTTCATTAAATTGAAATATGGAGGTCGATCAGATCTTTGGATTATTAATGTGTCGGAACCTTATTTGGACTTAAGTTTAATAACACAACAACCTCTAAGTTCCACCAATCTATAATCAAGACTCCTCAACAATCCAGATCAGAACAAGTCATCAAACACTAACCCTCAAGACCATGAATCTTTCCTTGTACTGTGAATGTGAAGTATAAGCTCTCCACCTCAGAAATGGCAACTTGACAATCCTCCCTAACAAGGTAACTCTATGACCCCAATCTGGCCACTCTTTCCTCGACGAGCGGGGTATTCCCTTCTAAGTTCAAGTTCAACCGGCTCAAGAAGAGGGGGGAGAAGAGAATGGACCATGGCCAGTGTAGCCATGTATCCTTGGGAGCTCGACCAGTGTAGCCAAGTCTCCCTGCTGCAAGCTACATAAGGTGGGACATGAATCTCAAGCTTTGCTTATTGCACTTTATACATACTCCGGAGGGATTATCATTTTCTTTCAGACCCACCACTTTTTTGGAGTTATTTTCTTTTTGCATTTTTTTCAAGTGCATCTGTACAGCATATACATGTGCAGCATATATACAAGGAGTTTTTCCTCTTGAGCCAGTAGACTATCCCTCTTTTGAAGCATTATTGCAACCCACAACTCCTGTCGTTAGACCTCATGGCAACCAGACCAAGTTGAGACGCACTTCCTTCACTAAAAGAAGAAGAGAGGTTCCGCCTAGAAGTACTACCCTCATATGCTACACCAAGCCAAGGAAGACTGCCTCCTCACCACCTCATCCGTAGAGAGCTTGGTGCTAAGTGTTGTGTCCAAGTAAAGCCATTGTCTATATGAGTCATGTGTGTGTTGTTAAGTGCTCTACTCAGGCTCATTGAGATGACATGTGATCATAGCCTAGGGGACTCAAAGAATTAAGTCACCATGGACCTGAAAAGCCTTAACCCTAAGCCTTATAAGGTTCCTCTTAGAAATTAGGTGGATTAAGATCTTAATCAAGCTCCATTTCCCAATTTAATTCCAGGCTAGTTTAAATGTCAACTATAATACGGGAAAAACTATATACATCTATACAAAGATGCTATTTACACAATTTTTACAACATTCAAAATTTTTGAAAAATGTTTTGAAATCATGTATGGATGAATGCATGAATGCAAGTTTTGCAAAAGTATTTACACACATTTACACAAGATTTTTGCAAACTTTTGATTTTCAAAACATTTTGGAAAAATTTTGTACTATATACATAATTTTTATAAGAAAATATTTACACAAACTTTACACCAAAAGATTTTTGAAAACATTTTTACCAAAATAATTTGTACACTAGCTATGTATGTGTAATAAAAGAATGTTTATTTATAGGGAAAAATTTTAATTTTTGTGGTTTTTATGGTTTTTAGCCAATTTTATTTATTAACACACTCACACAAAGTACGAGTTATGGCTAATGTATATATGGAATATATACACACCCCCCTATACTTAGCTCGAACGATGTCCTCAGAGTCAAGAGCGATGAAGAAGACATAACTCGTGCTTAGTATAGGGAAGTGAAAAGGACGGCTATATACAAAGACGAATGAATGAATAGAAAATCAAGAGGGTCTCGGCTTTTCCCCCTATACTTAGGATCAAGTAATCCTAAGTATAGCGGTCTGTACAAAAAAGGGAAAACCGAGTGGAGAATGTACAGGGTCTACCCCCCCTATACTTAGGGTAAAATATCCCTAAGTATAGGCAGCAAAAACAGGGGTAGATAGAATCAAAAGAAAAACTCAAAGGTCCTACATCCCCCCTATACTTAGGATAAAGTACACCGTAAGTATAGCATAATCAAAGATGATAAACGAGATGTGGGACTAAAGAATGTGATGATATGGACATCTGGATCTATACAGGTCGGAGGAATAGTGAAAATCAAGCGTGAGATGCAATAGATGTGAGTCAAAAGACCACATCTCACGCAAAATGAATAGGGGCAACATCAACGACCCACGGCTCATGATCTAGAAATGGCTTGAGCCGCTGGCCGTTCACTCGAAAGGTACACTTAGAAGACAACTCGGATATATCAATGCTACCGTTGTCGTGTACCTTTCTCACAAGATAGGGTCCCTTCCATTTGCTTTGCAGCTTCCCTGGGAATAGACGAAGCCTAGCATCAAACATCCATACTCTCTGTCCAGGCTCAAAATGCTTGTGGCTGATATAAGAATCATGCCACTCCTTCACTCTCTCTTTGTACTGTAGGCTGTTTGAGAAGGTGGTATCTCTAAGCTCCTCCAAGGCTGCTAACTCTGCCCTCCTCTGGTCTCCTACAATATCTGGATCCACAAGTATCTCAGTGACTGCCCAAAGTGACTTGTGTCTCAGCTCAACAGGTAAATGGCACGGCTTGCCATATACGAGGCGAAAGGGAGATGTGCCCAATGGTGTCTTGAAAGACGTCCTATATGCCCACAAGACCGAGTCCAAAAGCTGTGACCAATCCTTTCGATCAGGGCGGACAACTTTCTGCAAAATAGTATTGATCTCCCTGTTCGACACCTCGGCTAGACCATTCATCTGTGGATGGTGTGGAGTGGCAACTCGATGGTCTATGCCGAACTCGCTAGCAAGGGCCTTCACCTGGTCGTTGATGAAATGAGACCCCCCATCTGAAATCAATACTCGAGGTACCCCGAACCGCGTGATGATATGCTTCCTCAAGAATCTGCAGACTATCCTCGCATCAGCGGTTCGGGCGGGGATGGACTCAACCCAACGACTCACATCATCAACGGCTAGCAGAATGTACTTAAATCCCTGATTCTTAGGGAATGGACCCATGAAATCGATGCCCCGTGCGTCAAAAACCTCACAGAAGTGAATGGGCTGCATCGGCATCATATCACGATGTCCACAAGTGCCCATCCTCTGATAGTCAGTACACCTCTTCACGAACTCATCAGAGTCCTTGAAGAGGGTAGGCCACCACAAGCCGGATTGGAGCACTTTCTGTGTCGTTCTCCTCCCAGAGTGATGTCCTCCTGCCTCAAGCTTGTGGCAGTAAGTGAGGACGCTATGGTGCTCCTCCTGAGGAATGCACATACGCCAGACGCTATCCCCTCCTTCGTGGTAAAGGATGGGATCCTCCTAGTGGTAGGACTTGGCCTTCGCGAGGAAGGTCTCAAGCCTCTGCCTGGGCCAACCTTGTGGGACTTTCTTAGCAACAAGAAAGTTCACAATATCGGCATACCACGGAAGTGAGGCGATAGCAAGGATCGCCTCATCTGGGAAGGTCTCACAAATAGGGTCAATGTGCTCTGCATCCTCAAGGTGCTCTAATTGGGAGAGATGATCCGCCACCACATTCTTGACTCCAGGCTTATCCTTGATCTCAATGTCAAACTCCTGGAGTAGAAGGATCCATCTAGTCAATCTGGCCTTAGCATCCTTCTTTGGCATGAGGTATCGGATGGCGGTGTGATTGGTAAACAGGGTCACTCTAGATCCAATAATGTACGATCTGAACTTATCTAGGGCAAACACTACGGCTAGCATCTCCTTCTCTATGACTGTGTAGTTCCGCTGAGCGGAATCCAATGTGCGGCTAGCGTAGTGGATAGCAAAGGGGACTCCATCCCTCCTCTGTCCCAGCATGGCCCCCACGGAAAAATCGGAGGCATCCATCATGATCTCGAATGGGAGAGACCAATCAGGCGGCTGGAGAACAGGAGCCTCAATAACACACTACTTGAGAGTCTCGAAGGACGAAAGACACTTGTCATCGACAAGGAACTCGGTGTCTTTTGTCAGCAGGTCAGTCAACGGCCGGGCAATCCTACTGAAATCATGAATGAATCGTCGGTAGAAACCGACGTGCCCCAGGAATGACCGTAACTGCCTCAAATTGGACGGCGGTGTAAGTTTTCTAATGACATCTACCTTGGCCGGATCAACCTCCATGCCCCTGTTCGAGATGATATGGCCAAGCACCGTCCCTTGAGTCACCATGAAGTGACTCTTCTCCCACGATAGCACAAGGTGAAGCTCTATACATCGCTGAAGCACTCGGTCTAGGCAGTCAAGACAGGAGTCAAATCCGTCGCCGTAAACCAAGAAATCATCCATGAAGACCTCCAAGCACTCCCCTACCATGTCCGAAAAGATCGACAACATGCATCTCTGAAAGGTCGCAGGGGAATTGCATAGCCCAAATGGCATGCGTCAGAAGGCGTATGTGCCGAAGGGATAGACAAAGGTGGTCTTGTCCTGGTCCTCGGGAGCGATGGCCACCTGGTTGTAGCCCAAGTACCCATCCAGAAAACAGTAGTGGCTCTTCCCTGCCAGTCTCTCAATGATCTGATCAATAAAGGGCAGGGGGAAATGATCCTTCTTGGTGGCCTTGTTGAGTCTCCTATAGTCAACACAGACCCGCCAAGAAGTGGGTAATCGTGTAGCAATTTCCTCTCCAGACTCGCTAATCACTGTAGTGATGCCCATCTTCTTGGGCACCACATGCAAAGGGCTGACTCACTTGGAGTCGGAGATGGAGTAGATAAAATCGGCGCTCCACCATTTCGAAATCTCCTTCATGACAACCTCTCAGATTCGGGTGCAGCCGCCGCTGGAACTCACGCGACGGCTTCGCCTCATCCTCGAGATAGATATGGTGGGAGCACAGGGCCGGACTTATCCCCTGGAGATCTTCTACGCTCCATCCAATCGCCTTGCGGTTCTTTTCAAGAACCCCCATCAGACGGGATTCTTGCTCTCCAGTCAAATCAGCGGAGATAATGACTGGGTACATCTCAGGCTCACCTGCAAGGAATCTGTACTTCAGTGAAGTAGGGAGCGGCTTTAGCTCTGGACAACTGGGTGCTGGTGGATCTGGACTCTGGAAAGTCCGCGTAAATGCTGCCAAATCTGCATGGGAGAACTGAAACTCTCTATCAATCCCAAGAACTGGAGAAGGCTGCTCTGCTGGACTGTCTCTGCTCTGCTCGGCATCTACCTCCTCCTCAGTTGTAGGCTCAGTGGAAATCAGGTCTGGCATGTAATCCTCACAATCTGCCCAATCAGACTCCGACTCCGAGGGATCTATATCATCCAAGGTGGCATCAGTACCACCATCAACACACAAATCTATCTCACGGTCAAGAACCGGCTCTGCTGCCTCTGAAGTATCCTGGACCAGGAATGTGCTCTCCAAGCTCTCCTCTGTTGTCGTCTCTGCATCAGCGGAATCTGAAAATGAGAGGATGGCCTGTGCTGTTGGGTCTGCCCAAAATGCCTCATCGTCTGTGATCACAAAGTCACAGTCCTGGTGGATGTCTAGCCCGGCATCTGTCATCTGCTCTGTATCTGAAGTGGTCTCTGAGCATGATCTGTCTCTGGCTCGGCTGTCCTCGACCGTCTCTATTTGTACACTTTCGTCCTCGACGGGAAAGTATACCTTCCCGCTATCATGGTCAGTTACCGCCTTGGCTGTGGCCAATAACGGACAACCGAGAATGATGGGGTTATCGGTCACAGACTCAGGGATCTTCATTTCCAACACTACGAAGTCCACAGGGAATTGTAGGCCCTGAATCGTGACGACAACGTCTCGCAACAACCCCTTCGGCCTCTTGACAGATCGATCAGCAAACTGAAGGACTGTCCTGCTCTGTCTAAAAGTGCCCAACTCGAAGCAGTCGAGAAGGGCTGCCGAAAGTATGTTGATCGACGATCCGTTATCTAATAGAGTACGGTCGAACCTCTGCTCTCTAATGTGGCATCTGACATAAGGGGCTCCAGAATCTGGCCTCTTGGCCGGCAGTCGGTTCTGGATCGCGAAACACGTGGCTTTCATCAGCACATGGATCTCTGAGTGGTGGTTCCTCCTCTTCCTCCTGAATGTAGTCCTGTTTCTAAGGGAACGCTGAAGAAGAGGGATGTGCTGCAAAGCCTCCTGAAGAGTCAGCTATATGTGAAACCGATATACCATCTGCTGGTTGAACTCTTCCTGCTCTCTCTTTTTTGGATTTTCTTTCTTCTTCCCCTTCCCCATCTGAAGGGCTCTAGGGAAGGGGATCACTGGGTCCTTCTCAGATGAAGGACTAGGAAAGGGTCTAGACGGCTCGACGGCCGGATCCACACATACATCATGCACCACAGTTGGACCAGAAAAAACCAAACCTTTTCCTTTATTCACAACAGAGTTCTGAGATACATCAGAAGTAGGAAAAACTACAGGTCTCTCAACAGAAGCATGAGTGGCCTCAGTACCACCATCGGCTGGATCAACTGGAAGACTCGCGGCCTCAGTACCGTGCTCTGGCTCGGCATCCTTGGTGGCCTCAGTACCACCTCCTCAAACTGGTGAAACGATGGCCTCAACACCGCCTGTGGAATCAGCATCCTTGGTGGCATCAGTACCACCGTCTTCGTCTCTAGCGGCCTCAGTATCGCTCTCCTCCTCCTCGTCAGGCGCTCTGGGTGTATCCTCATGATGTAGCTCAGACGAGGCACCGCCTGCTGGCATCCTACCGCTCCTAAGTGTGACAAAATCAGTATCAAAAAGATATCCAGTCATATCACAAAATGCATCACTAGGAGTGGTATACTCAGTACAAGCTACCTGCTCAGATTTCCTCTTCAGGTTGTCGGGGTTCGGCTCAATCTGGGCAGGGATGGCGGCCTTCCCTCTCACAATGTCCCGCATCTCTTGGCGGAACTCGTCCATCTCCCGTCGAAAGGTAGCGTGCTGATCAGTGAGAAGGCGGGCTATATCATCCAAGGCGGGGCTCTCGTAGGGTGGACCATGAGAGCCTGATGGGTAGCCTCTCTGGTAGTGAGGCTGCTGGAACTGATTTTGTGGCTGAGAGGGGAACGGGTGATGCTGCTGCTGCTGGTGAGGCTGATCTCGCCTCCAAGACTGTCCCTGTTGATAGGGACGAGGACCATACGACGACTGTTGCTGCTGTGGTGGGTACACTGGGGGCTGCTGCTGCTGCGGGTGGTGATCCCTCTGATGGCCGTACTGGCCACTCTGTCCTGACGGCTGCTGCTGGGGCTGGGTACCTCTGGTCCCCCAACAGAATCCAGGATGGTCTCGTCGGATACCGGGCTGGGGGCGGTCATACCAAATCTCGTTGACATCCATCAATGGCTCTGCATCGTACTGGGGTGGCGGGAGCACTGCCAGAGGCTGATCCAGCTGGTATACCACCATTTGCAAGTCTTGAGATGGTGGTGACTGGTAGGTGGGCTGCGGCTGCTGGTACGGCTCCACCTATACAAGATGAACCTGTCTAGTCTGCTGGTGAGAGCTGGAGCGCTGGGACGAGCTGTTGCTGCTGCCGTGATCGCCTCGTGACTGAAGACGGGGCTGGAAAGCTGTCTGTGCCTCCTGGAGACACATGAGCTGTGTCTTCAAGTCACTCAAAGGTTTTGCCATCTGCTCCATCAGAGTGATGCCCTGGCACTGCTTCTTCTCGATAATCTCCATCCGGTCCAGCTTCTCGCTGATAATCCCCATGTCCGCGGCTGATGACTCGGCCTGTGCTGCTGCTACCGCGGACGAACTGGAAAGACCGGCGTCAACCCGTGCTATCTTCTGGTACTGCACGGTCTGTGGCTGCTGGGCTCTGCCTTGAGTGTATAACCGCGTTTGAGACATCACCATGTAGTTCTCAGCCATCTCCTCGTAGATGGCCCAGACCTGGTCGTGATCCTTGGCGAAGTAAGACCCGCCACAAGAAGCGTTCACCAAGCCCTGAAGCTCTGGTGTCAGCCCGCTGAAAAAGTTCTGCACAAGGTTCGGCTTGGAAATGTCGTGGTGCGGGCATCTATCAGTCATCTCTCTGAACCTCTCCCATGCCTCATGGAACTGCTCGTTGGGGAGCATGGAGAAGTTGCTGATCAGGGCTCTCGCGGCATTGGTCCGCCCGAGTGGATAGTACTTATGCAAATACTCGGTGCGGAGCTGCTCCCAAGTGTACACAAACTTCCCCAGATGTTTAAGCCAGGTGGCTGCTCTGTCTGCCAAAGAAAAGGGGAAGGCAATCATATGTATCATGTCCTGATCCACCTGACAGTCATGGACAGTACTGCAAATCATGAGAAACTCCTGGAGGTGGAGATAGGGCTCCTCGGTGGCGAGCCCATGGAAATGGGGGAGGAGATGCAAGGTGTTCGGGGGGAACTTGAAGTCCCCCACGATGGCTGGAAAAACAACCTAGTGATGCATCAGGGTCAATCCGGGGTTGTGCAACTCCTGCATCAGTCTCGGTGGGTCTCCTGCTCCTGTCGCGACGGCTGCCGCTGCGGCGGCGGCCGCTGCGGCTGCTGCGGCTGCTGCTGCTGCATCATCTGGAACTCTCGGCCCGTCTCTACGCTGCTCTCGCTCTGCTCTCATCTGCTCCATCTCTCTCCTCATATCCAACATGAAAGCTCCCTGATCCCTCAACTGCTGCTGCACTGTCTCGAGGGAGGCGATCAGGGTGGAGTTGATCGCACCCTGGTCCAGAACAAAATGCTCGGGCTGTGGACCTCTACTGCGATCATCGGAACTGCCAGTCATGGTCTCTGCAAAATCAAACGATCCATACTCAAGTGTCGATAAATCTGAAAGTCTCTCCTCTGGCACTGGCCTCTCGGAACAGAAAGAATGGGGGTCGAGGGGGAACAAGGTGGAATCATACTCGGGTTCGGAGAGCTAGTCTCGGCTCTCGCAAACCAACCTAGATGAACCGGTAGACGCACCCGAAAGCGGTGCAGCCAGAGGTTGCTTAAGAGATCGTCTGCCCATCATCTTGATGTGGCGAGTAAGGTGGATGAGATCTGGAGAAACAATGATCACAAGCAAACCCCCGAGTTCACCAATGCAACACGAGCTGAGGACCGTAAAGGTTCGGTCAATTTATCTTGTAATTTTTTATTTTGGTGAACAATCAAGATATCAGAGCGATTACGTGACCTGCTGGGATACCCGATACTTTCCCAACCGACTGTCCCACACAGAAGTAGTCGGTAATAAGTCGAGAATAGTACCGGAGGGCTCTACCTAGTGTTCGGGTCACTCTCTCGCACAATCAAACCAAACAATGAGGGGGTTGCTCTCCCCAAGACAAGTTTTTAAATGAGGTGTCTTTTAGGGTCAATAGTTTTAGCAGTCCCAATTTTAGGGGTAGAAAACGAAAAAGCCGATGCGCGATGAAATCAATGATGCATGCAGAGTAAGAAATGTGTACCTGTCTCCAGCTCTCTACATGCAATATGATCCGCGCAGAATTGAAAGACAGAAAGTGAACTACCTATATGGTGCAGCAAGAAAAGCCGAGTCCTAAGCAGGCAACTTCTACTCGAAAGAACCGTCTAGCTGGTCAATAGCCTCAGATCCAAAGAGTCCAGTCTCGGTCTACCCCTCCTCCTCCCTACAAATCGGGTTCAGGAGCAGCGCTTGGTAGGGCAGGCTGTGGCATGTAGGCTCGAAGAAAATGAATCAGCTATTTTTATTAATTTTTTTAGTAGGTCCAATTAACGAACTATAGGCACAAGTAGTCTATTAGGTGTTTGGATCCTACTCAGTACGGCACAATCAAGCAGAAATTCCTAAAGCTAAGGGATCGAGAAAAATCGCGTGAAACCGGAAAAGGCAGCGAAAAACAAAAACTGCGAAAAAAGCCGCAAAAAACCGAACTAACTACCAGATCCCCCGAGCACACCGGTGCTCGGCGAAACAGACCCAAGAAAGAGTCCAAGTCCAAGTCTGTTGTCCTTGTATTATTACAACAGATCAAATAAATAAAAGTCTAAGCTAATCTAAACCTCTCCCACTCAGCTACTCTCTCACGCTCTCCTGCGGCTCCGTGTAGAAGGGAGCTGCCTTCGAATCCCGCGGTTGCGCAGGCTTCTCGAAAGTCGCCTCCTCGGTCCTCAGGCCCTCGCAAGAAAGTAACAGAATGTCATAGACCAAAATAAAATAATCAAATAAAGGCAGGAAACTAAACAAGGGTATATGTGCAAAAATAACAAATAAAATAAACAAGCAAAATCAAGAAAAAACAAAAAAAGAAAAGAAAAGAAAAGAAAAGAAAAGAAAAGAAAAATAAGAGAAAAATTAAAAGTCGCGGACTCAGAAAAAGCCGCGGAAAGCCACGAAAAAGAAAACAAAAAGAAAATGAAAAAGAAAAAGAAAAGACGACTACTAAGTCGTGCTCCCCGGCAATGGCGCCATTCTGATGAGCGAGCCGAGCGAGCGAGGTAAATCAGGTATATCTCATGTGGTCGTTGCGACCTCAGTCGCTCGGGTGCTCAATCGAGAAAAAGCAGACCACCAAAATCAGATAGAAATCAAAGAAACACAAGTAGCGGTCTTCTATTATATTAACCTGGTATAGCGACCAGGGTCGAACACAAGGAGCACGTGATGGCCTCACGGCCTACGAAGTAGTCTAAAATAAGAATAAAATAAAATAAAAGGCTTTTTTGTTGTATTTTTTATGTTTTTATATTTTTTTGGATTTTTAATTCAATAAAAGAAATAAGAAAACAAATAAGAAAGCCAATACAACCAATTATTTAGCCATTCAAAAATCACCCAAAAAATCAAATAAAAATGTTATTAAGTTTTTTTATATTTTTCTCTGTTTTTGATTAATTTTTGGAATTTTTCTGATTTTTATTGAATTATATACAAATCAAACAATGAAGAAAAACCAAGGTACTATCCAGTTAGAATTGGAGGGCCAATTTAAATTGCAAAATGGCCATATCAAGGTCTGAAGGTAATTTTCCTGTATAGTAGAAAATGCAAGGAAAAATTAGGCACCGGGATCACTAATTTTTTATTTTTCTTTTATTTGTTAGAATTTTTATGGGTTTTTAGGGCTTTTATAATTTTTGTAGGTTTTATAAAGTAAAAAATGACCAAAATTGCTCAAAAATTCAAACAAAGCAAAACAACCACTATATATTTTTTTTGTAATTTTTAGAGGTGTTTTAATATTTTTTTGTGATTTTTAAAGTTAGACAGTAACAAAAATGTGTGTTTTTGAATTTTTAAAAATAACAAAAATAATAAAAAATGTCTCCAAAAATTAGAGTAAATTTTACACTATGGCAGGAGCCAGGTTTCCATTTTTCATCGAATTTAGAGTTGGTTTGCTATTTTATTAAAAATAAAAACAAGGGTACAGTGCATAGGGACCTATACGCAAATAACACAAGTTCTAGGGGGTCCGGTGCAATTTCTCCAAGGTTGCACGCGTGAGTCGTGTGACCTGGGCACACAGGGACCTAATTGCAAGAAAACTTAGGTCATTGGACTAATTAGTAACACGTACTAAAAGTCCAGGGGCGTAAGTGTAAATTACCCACTAAATAAAGCACATGCACAATAAAACCACGCACAGGGGTATTTCTGCAAATATCAAAAGTATAATTTCATTCAATAACACCCTAGAACATGAAGGATATACATGCAATTTACCCAGAAAAGCACGTGTCGACGCACGTGTTCCACTGCAAACAAGGGTATAAATGCAAATACCAGAAAAGACAGGGTCCTCTATGCAAATTACCAAACTACAATAAAGTTTCTAAAATATTTATAGGACTAAAGCAGAACAACTAAAGATCTAAAGGCCTAAGAGATATTTTCCCTTTATTATATCTGAGGGACGGATGGGCGCCACGTGTAGATCCAACGGTCAGGGTGGGCTGGCGCCTCAGCAAGGATCGCTCGGTCCTGATCGAACGGCTGGGGCCTCGCCACGTGGAAGATCGGGCGGCTAGGAAGCGTCGTGGCTAACTCTCGACGATCGGACGGTTGCGGTCTCTCCTCCACTGATCAAACGGTGACGGCTGCTCCTAGCGTGGACGGCTACGATGTAAACTGGAGCTGGAGGACGATCGGACAGCTGCAGAGGTTCCTCGAAGAACTGGACACCGGCGAGGTTCGCCGGGATCGTGTACGCGCTGAAGACCCCCTCGAGGGCTGCTGAACATCGGAGAAGCTACGCCTTGGCCTCCCGCGTCGACTGGTCCCCTCCGATGGTGGCGAGGAGCTCTGGAGAGCTCTGGCAGCACTGGCGGAGGAGGAGCTGCTGCTCCAAAGAGTCGAAGCCCTCAGACGGGCTCCTTTGGACCTGCAAAGATGTGCAACAAGCTCCTGGGTCGAGGGCAAAGTGCCTCCACCCGGTTAGGAGTGGTGAAGGTGATCTGTGCTTTGGGGCGGAGGGGCTCCGGCGAAGTGACGGCGGAGGAGCCCCAATCCCAGCTCCATTGCGAGCTGGGTTGAACGAGTGGGTGGAGAAGGTGCGCGGAGGAAGTGCGAAGGTGGTCAGCGACTCCGATGATCAGGACGAAGGCGAGGGTGGTCGGAATCGGTGATGGACGGCGACGGAGCGAATTGGGCGTAAATGAAAATTAAAGAAATAGGGAAAGAGAAGGGACTACCTAATGGACGCAAATGACTGTGGAAGAGCAGGGGCTGCTCCAAGTCCTTGCCTCAAGGGTCGTCGGTGCCCGAGGCTCGAGCGTCACCTCCAGGCGGCGCACGACGGCGCGTAGCTGCCGGATCGATGGTCCTCCACTCCTTCCTCGCTGCGACAACACTGGAAGCGAGCTGTCACTCTCGCGGAGGCGATGGAGATCCTCGGGTGGACAATGGCCGAGCCAAAGATGCCTGAAAAAGGAGGCGGAGCTCAGACTTTATATGAACGAGGGTCCGACAAGAATGGAGTCGGGTGTGGAGCTCGAAGCACGGATCCCTAGGCTCATGACCGGGCATGCCTCTCGGATGCAAGGTGAAGAAATAGCGCCTGGGATTTACAGATTTGGATGTCGGATCATGACGCAGAAATTCGGCGAAGTCGGGTCGGGCGTCATGGACCCGTGGGAAGTGGTCCAAGGGGGGAGTTGACCGGGGGGTCAACGCCCCCCGTGGACCAATCAGGATCAGCCATGTGGAAAAGATTTGAAAATTCGAAAAGAATTAATAAATGGTCGAATTATTAAAAACTCAAAACATGATAAATATTTGTTTTAATTTTTTCTATTTTTTTGTGATTTTTAATTATTTTTTTGAAATGAAAATAGGGTATGTACACTATAGTGCTATACATAGGTATTTACACAATATGGCTTTTTAATTTTTGATTTTTAATTAGTTATTTTTGTACATTTTTATTCCCATTTTATATTTTATTTAATTATAGCATAAAATTAGGAATAAAAAGGTATTTTTATTTTATTTTTATTATTTATATACAAGGGTGAAATAAATAGATATATACATATATATACATGGTATATGTACACAATTCTTTTTAGTTTTTAATTTTGTTTTGTTTTTTTTTGTTTTTATGGTTTTTATTTATTTATTTAGACCATGAAATGTAGAATATATACAAATTTTTAGGGATTTTAATTTATTTATTTACAAGGCTAAATAAATATAGATAAGTGTTCTATGTACAAGGTGAATATATACAAGTAAAGTTATTTTTATTTATTTTTAGTTTTTATATTTTTGTTTTAATTTTGTATTTACAAATATTTATCAATATGTACAAGCCCATTTTATTCTATTTTTGGAGGAAAATATTCTTATTATATTTACAGGTATATTTACACACATGAGCTCCCTATCTCTCTCTACTTTGGCTTTTATGCGGTCAGGCCCATGCTGAGCCCTCCCTTGGGATTAGGTTGCTCAATATTTATTCTAAATATTTCCCTCTTTTTCTTTTTAATTCTTTATTCTTTTATTTTTGCACAAAAACATGCTAATTATTAGTTTTTTTATACAATGCATGCTTTTGGTAATTATTTGTATTTACAAACATATACTTGCATTTGCAAAGGTTTTTGTAGCTAAAATATAAGAATAAAGAGTGATGAATGAGTATTCATCACTACCAAATGTACATACTCAGACATATAATAACACATCTGTCTCTGGTCAGAGGATGCGTGCCTATATCGTGATAGCATTGACAAGTCGCTAAATACGATAATTAATTCGGACATGTTGTAGCACGTGTACTTAGCGATTCGGTCAAAACCGAGAGAAGATCTCCGTGAAGAGTGTCTCGGATTAATTTATATCACGGGCAAGTCCGGGGTCGAACTCAGGGAGGCAAAGGAACAACTTCGGGTTATTTGAAAATTAAGATTTAAATTCCCAAGCGGTATTTTTTTATAAATTTTTTAATGCAAAAACAAATGCAAATGCAAATGTGATTGAATTAATACACTAAGAGAGCATACAACTTAGCCAAATTAATTTGAATTGAAAATAAGTCCAATTTAGCAAAGTTATAATTTTTCTAAAGTCCTAATCCAGTGGAGAACACAAAACACATTTTTTGTATTTTTAGGAATTAAAATGCAATAAATAAAAATGCACACTTTTTATGGGTTTTCTCGCAATTTTTCACACAAACAATAAGCAAAAATTATGAGAAATTTACTGGAATGAAAACATGATGAAATGAGACTACAGTAATTTTTTTGGAATTATTTGACAAAGTATGATTTTTTATGGATTTTTTAGTGAAAACAGAGTGACTATGAGTAAATAATTTCTAATAAATCCACAATGTTAAATTAGTCATAATACAAATTATCTCAAGTAGGTATTTTCATGTGGCATACAGGATACTTGAAATTTCACAAAAACATATGTGGATTTAATTAAAAATCAAATACTAAAAACACTCTACAATTTATTTCGGGCACAAGATAACTCTACTTTGGATAAAATTTGGATAGTTAGTTAATCACATATCAAAGAATCATTCTTAATTTTTGTGGAATTGTTAGAGCAATTGTGTGTGAGATATCAATTTAAGAGCTCAATTTGGGTAAAATATGCAGAATTTCAGTCTCACAATTTTAATTAATTAATCAAATACAACAAAAATATAAATAAATATCCACGAGGTATAGAATTAGTTGCTCAACATCAACACATTTTTCATTGAATAAAAAGATGCAAAACAGGTATCCAAGTTAATAAGTAAACACGAGGGTCTTTGTGCAAATTAGAAAACAATATATATAATGCAAATTATGTACAGGGATAGAATTGTAATTATAGAAACTTAAGATAGATACAAGTGCAATTTTTACATAAAATAAAAAAATAACCTCTTCTTCTTCCTTTGGATAGGCGGCTGGGATGAGAACCCAAAAGGTCGAGGAGGCGGTGGCGGCCCGACCGCGCGTGGCCGCGAGGACGGAGATTGCGGAGGCGCGCGCAGCGGCGGTGGGAGGCGGGCGGCGCGCTTCGGAGAGGATGGGGGGCGCGGGCACGCAGAGTCGGCTGTGGGCTGGGGGCTTTTGCGCGGGTGGCCGCGGCTGCTGGCGCAGCTCGCGCGTGGCCGCGAGAGGAGGTGGGGTAGCTGCTATGAACGGCAGCACGAAGCGCTAGCCGCGACGGCGCGGCCAGCCTACTGGGCTTTGACGAAGGAGAGGGGGCGATGGCGGTGGGTGCTCCCCCACCGCTGCTGTGGATTATTTTTTTGTTTTTTTTAAATTTTTTTGATTTCTTTTTCTACTATAATAAAAACCTCGTTTTTTTGTTTAAACTTTTTTATTTTTTTAAGTTTTCTTTTAACAGAAAATGAAATGAAGGTGAAAAAAATGGAATGATGGTGTTTGATAAATATAAACAAATGGAGGATGTGTTGGTGGTGATATGATAAAAAAATTGCAAACAAAAGAACAATGATGACAAAGTGAAACGAAATATACCTAAGGTGGAAACGGTTGCCGATGGTGTTCTCACAAGAGTACGGTCTTCGCTCAAATCGCGGGCGTGCGATGGGCTCGAGCAGCGCGCGGTTGTGGCTGCGATGTAGGCCCAAAAGCCAACGGATCTCACCGAAGAGAGGGCCGTCGTCGCTCGACCGCGGTTGCGTCGCTGTCACCGATTCAACTATGGGAACTAGGCTCTCCTCACATAAATGGATCAAAGGCAAAATTGAGGAGAATGAGATGTATATAAAGAGGAAAAATGAGAAGTTATTAAAGTGGTGAAGTTGAATGGGAGGCTGTATTATTAAAGGAGTTGAATGGGAAGTTGAAAAAAATGGTAGAATAATGGAGTTGAATTTGTGGTTATTGTAGAGAATGGAAATAAATAAAGAAAAATAAAATGAAATAAAGTAGGCTACTTTAAATACAACAAAAATAAAAAGAAGGAAAAAAAGTGGAGAATTTACAAAGGAATACATACAAAATGTACATTTTTTTGTTTGCTTTCTATTATGTATTTTTTTATCTTTTTAATAAGAGATATTTATAACGGAAAATACAATAAAATACTACAATTAAAATACACCACAACAATATTTTTTTTTGAATTTTTAATAATTGAGAAAGATAAAATAAAAAATGAGGAAAGAATGAATATGTACAAAAATATACAATGTACATCTAGGTCCCAAAACCCAACTTTTGCAAATGAGCTTCGATTTTAATGAAACTTCCGTTGGATAGATAATTTTCTCACTTGAACTTTAAAAGTTAGTTTGATGAATTTGGAGTTCATACGGAGCGGGAATTTGCCTTGGAAGTTGGACATTACGGCTTTTTCTCTTTGGGATCTAAGAGCATTTATTTGAGGTAAAATTTGTTTTGTATTTTTGTATTTTTGTATTTATATATATATATTGTTATGAACAAGTTAAAGAAAGAATTAGCCAAGAAGGAGTTGAAATAAAATTATTAAAAATCCATGAAGTTTTGGGCTATTTACAGGTGAAAAACTCCTTTAATTTGCGGCTTTTTATTGTTAATTTATTTTATATAATATAATATACAATAATTAATGTATTTTATTTACAAGAGTCATTTTATTAATTTATGGATTTTGTACACATTTATTAGGGAATTTACTCGTGGATTTTGCTAAGATCAAGATATTGAGATGATGAATCGTGGATTCATCACCCCCCCTAGACTTAAACTTTGCTAGTCCTCGACCAAATAAAGAATGAATAAGTAGAATAACCCCTGACTGTGCATGTGAATACAAGACTTGATCCGTTCAAGAACTCTCGGTTTTAGAGATCCTAAAATTCTAAGCTGAACCAAGCTCTAGTCAAAAGGTATCCAATTCCCCTAATCATCATATTCTCTTTGTATACGTATATATATAAGGGATATGACTTTAAGTGTGGACTGCAGTTATAAGAGTAGAATCACCACGTCACCCAAGGTTCCAGTCCAAGAGAC
Organism: Ottelia alismoides; assembly: GCA_037367405.1. Classification (NCBI taxonomy): domain Eukaryota; kingdom Viridiplantae; phylum Streptophyta; class Magnoliopsida; order Alismatales; family Hydrocharitaceae; genus Ottelia; species Ottelia alismoides. The sequence goes on along the minus strand of JAZKJV010005585.1, from coordinate 308,083 downwards.
TCTCCTAAGAACCTGATCCTCAACACTCGGGAATAAACCATTTCTTGCATCCAATCCACCGTCACTTTAGTTGTCAGACTTAAAAATGTAGATGGAAGGCCAGTTGATGGAGGGCATAGAATTGTGTCATTTCTTCTCTCCCTTTCATTGGAACAAGGATCCTCTCAAGTGCCTTATTACGCAACGCATATTTTTGGGGTTGATCAGTGTGTCCGTCAAGAGAAGTTGGAGTCGTCTGCACTTGTTTTCCTGGGAGTACACCGGGGTGTGCCTTTTTTGATTATGTATTATACCTTCTACACCCAGACTTGTAGCATTTACGATGCAGAGCCCTTTTTTGGTGCAAGCCCGACTCCTAGTCCTAATAGCGGTGGTCCAAGTGGACACTTTGAAATGGTTGGGAGCGCTCGCCTTTGGTGGAAGCTCTTTTGATAATTGACTTTGTGGAATGAGAGCTTTTCTTTGACGTTTCATTGCTTTGTAGTATTTTTGGCTAGCTCCACTGCTTTTACCAAGAGTTGGCGCACACTGATCAACATTTTTTTATTTTATCACACCCTGGCACATAGGTAAATGTCAAGAGATAGTACATGAACCATGTTCTCATACTGGCTAAAGATGCTGACACTCAGGTTTCATGAAGCCTTCATTGATTTTATCCCATCCTCGAGCATCATCAAATCAAGTCCAAACTCAAATCCCGCATCCCAGTTCCTCAAGTGAAATTTCAACTCATCTCATCATAACTACAGTCGTGTATGTGAGATGCTGATCATATTCTTAAGGTAGAGACTAAGCATGCAATATAGCACACAAATCTTTCAAATTAGGGAAATGTGAATAATTAAGTCCAAGACCCTAATGACTAAGGCTGGTTAACTCAAAATCTCAAGACCTCATAAACCAACTGTTCTTGAACATCACTAGTCTTGTGTGAAAGTGAATTGTGTCAGGGATTAAACCAACTTATCAGTTAGTTTGTTTTTTTGTTTGTTTTTTTGTGATTTTTTAAGAGTTTTTGTTTTTTTTTTTTTTTGAAAAACAAAGGAAAGAAGAAAGTTTTTTTTTAGAAAAAAGTTTTGCTTTCTCTTTTTTTTGAAAAAGATTAGTAGATAAGAAAGGGCACACTTTTTTCTTGAAAAAGTTTTTTTAAGCAAAAAAATTAGTTTTTCTAAGTTTTTTTTAAAAGAGAGTTTTTTTTTGAAAAGGTTTTTTTTGCTTTTTTTGTTTTTTTACGCACCCCATAATTATTGTATAATATGTATACAAGAATACGTGAAAGTACGAGCTATGGGTAAAGTATATATGTAATATATACACGCCCCCCTATACTTAGCTTGTGCTATGTCCTCATGGCACTAGGTGACAAAAAGACATAGCTCGTACTAAGCGTAGGAAAGCTAAAATAATAAAAGGTATAGAAGTCGATCCGCCCCACTATACTTAGGCTCCGGTCAGCCTAAGTGTAGAAGAATAGCAAAAATGGGGCGGACGAGGTCAAGAGGAGAAATGATGAGTTTATACACATGAAGGGCATCGGTTAAGTGTGAGAACCAATGTGATCTGGAGAATATACAAAGAAGGGAGAATGTATAAGAGAAATGAATCTTCTAAGATGTTGAATCTTGATGCTGCATCTTCATGAAGAGTAATATGATGTATCTACTCTATGCTCACTCTGCATGAAGTTGATGACCTCGACTTGGACTAACTGCTCTTTCGAATCAACAAAATGCTTCAACAGTTGTCCATTCACCACATGAGATTGTGCACCATCTGCGAGATCGGCTATCTCTACACTTCCATTCTTGTGCACTTTCTTAACCACAAAGAGACCCGTCCATTTAGATTTGAGCTTCCCATGGAACATCTTCAACCTAGCATTGAATGACCATACCTTATTTCAAGGGACAAAGCCTTTGCACCTAATGTGTTGATCATGCCATCTCTTTACTTTGTCCTTATAAATCAAACTATTGTCATATGCCCTGTTTCAGATTTCCACGAGCTCGTTCAAGTTCAAGTCTCGACAAAGTTTCCCTAGGTGACAACTCCAATTAATCTTCTTAATTGCCCATTCAGATTTATGAATCAATTCTGCGGGCAAATGGTATGGCTTGCCATAGATCATTCTAAATGGTGAAGTACCCAATGGTGTCTTGTAGGCTGTCCTATAGGCCCACAAAACTTGGTCAAAGAGCTGAGACCAGTTCTTCCTATCGGGACGAACCAATTTCTGCAAAATACTCTTCACCTCTCTGTTCGAAACCTCTGCCATACCGTTGGACTGTGGGTGGTAAGGACTAGTAACTCTATGCTGAAATACATAGTCCTTAGCTAAAGATCTCATATCTCAGTTCACAAAGTGGCTACCCCCATCAGATATCAAAACTTTTGGCACCCCGAACCTAGCAATAATTTGGTCTCTCACAAACTTACAGACAGTCTTGCTGTCTGCGGTTCGGGTTGGGATAGCCTCCACCCACCTGGATAAATAATCAACCACCAACAATATGTACTCATGTCCATGGCTGTTGGGAAAGGGACCCATAAAATCTATGCCCCATGCATCAAAAACATCACAAATAATCATCGGTTGCATGGGTATCTCATCTCTCTGTGCAACTATCCCTCCCATCCTTTGACAGATTGGGTACGATCGTACAAAATCAATAGCATCTCTAAATAGGGTCGGCCAGTACAATCCACATTGAAGTACTTTGTGAGTGGTTCTTTTTCCCGAATGGTGTCCACAAGCCTCAAGTGAATGACAATAGGTGAGGACACTCTGGTATTCCTCCTGAGGAATACACCTTCTCCAAACACAATCCGATCCTTCGAATAAAAGGAAAGGATCGTCCCAGTGGTATCTCCTCGAATCCGACTTCAGTCGATCAATGCTTCTCCTAGTCCAACCATGGGGAACCTTCTTGGAGACAAGATAGTTCACCATGTTGGCATACCATGGGAGTGAGTCAATAACACAAATTGACTCATCGGGGAAGATCTCTCTAATCCGCTCAAAATCAGGAGAATTCTTAATTTCAATCCGAGGAAGGTGATCAGCCACAACATTCTTCACTCCAGGTTTATCTTTAATATCCAAATCAAATTCCTGGAGGAGTAAAATCCACCTAAGAAGATGCGCCTTCGCGTCCTTCTTTTCCATTAAATATCGAATAGCTGTGTGATCAATATAAATTGTCACCTTAGAGCCCAAAATATATGATCTGAACTTCTCGAGGGCCCATACTACCGCGAGCATTTCCTTTTCAGTCACTGTATAATTTTTCTGTGTAGGATCTAATACTTCGCTCGTGTAGTGGATCGCAAACGAGATCCCTTCTCGCCGTTGTCCTAACACAGCTCCTATAGCGAAATCTGAAGCATCGGTCACAATCACAAAGGGGAGAGACCAGTCATGAGCTTGTAGGATAGGCGAGGCACAAATCTTCCTCTTCAAGAGCTCAAAGGCCTCCAGACACCTGTGATCTACAACGAACTTTGTCTCTTTCCCTAAGAGCTCAGTTAGTGGGCGGGCGATCTTTGAAAAAACCTGAATAAATCTCCTATAGAATCTGACATGCCCTAAGAATGACCGCACTGACTTCACGTTGGTAGGTGGATCGAGTTTCTTGATCACCTCCACCTTGGCAGGGTCAACCTCCATTCCCTTTTTGGAGATGAGATGCCCCAACACGATACCCTCCGTCACCATAAAGTGACTCTTCTCCCAGGAGAGTACCAGATTCACCTCTCTACACCTCGTGAGGACTCGGTCCAAGTGCGCTAAAAATGTATCAAAAGAATCACCATGGATCGAGATGTCATCCATGAATACTTCCAGGAAATCTCCCACCATCTCGGCAAATATGGCAATCATGTACCGCTGAAATGTGCCCGGGGCATTGCAGAGCCCGAATGGCATGCGCCTGAAAGCATAAGTACCGAATGGACATGTGAATGTGGTCTTTTCCTGGTCCTGAGGGGCTATGGCCACTTGGTTGTAGCCTGAGTACCCGTCAAGAAAACAGAAAAACTCTTTCCCTACGAGTCTCTCCAAGATCTGATCAATAAACGGCAAGGGAAAGTGATCTTTCTTGGTCGCGGCATTCAGGCGCCTTTAGTCAACACAGACACGCCACGACGTAGGTACTCGTGTCTCAATCTCTACGCCCTCTTCGTTGGTGACCATCTGAATTCCCGACTTCTTCGAGACAACATGAAGTGGGGCCACCCACATGGAGTCAGAAATAGGGTATATAAACCCTGCTTTGCACCATTTCTCAATTTCTTTCTTCACTACTTCCCGTAGATTGGGGTTAAGTCTCCTCTGGAACTCACGAGAAGGTCTTACATTATCTTCAATAAAAATGTGGTGCGAGCAGAGAGCGGGGTTGATCCCCACGAGATCCGACACTGTCCAGCCTATTGCTTTGCGGTTCCTCTCTAAGACTTCTAACAACCTAGACTCTTGTTTTAAAGTCAAGTCTGAGCTAATGATGACAGGATATCTCTCTTTGGGTCCCGCAAGAAAGGCATACTTGAGTGTAGGAGGTAGTGATTTCAGTTCTGGCAATGTGGTATCATCAAGAAAATCTGGCTGAACTAAATCTGAATCTGGTTCCGTGCTGCATGAAGGCGGGCTAAGTTGAGTAGTACTCGCCACCAAATCAGATGTATTGGGAGTCGAATCGTCAAAAGTATCCAAACAATCGGCAAAAGCCACGTCCGACTCGTCATCTATGTCCCATGATTGTTCCGAAGAGGATGGAACTGACAGATCCAGATGGATCTCTATGTCATCATGAGAATAGGTTGATGCATCTCTAGCAAGATCAGACAACACCTGGCAAACTACATCATGCACTATATCCTCTCAGATGAAAGGGTCTCGCTCTGTCCTGAAGGAATCTGTTCCCAAATCCCAACTGTGCAAATCATACTGCAATCTGCATCTGAAGATGAGTACTCTGTACTACTCTCTGAATCGGGTCGCTGACACTTGGTTTGCTTCATCTCAAGGTTCACTTCTCCGCCTGGAGAACGGAACTTCATCATTCCCGTACCATAATCGAAAGTTGTGCCTGCAGTCCTAAGGAAGTGCCGTCCGAGAATGATTTGAGATTCTCTCCAAGGATTGGGGGTCTCCATGTCCAAGACTGTGAAGTCAACCTGATAGTTCTGCCCCTCAATCGAGATAACGATGTTCTTCATTTCTCCCTTAGCTCTCTTCACTGAACGATCTGCAAATTGGAGTAAAGCTCTAGATTTGCTAAGTGGTCCCAACTCCAATTTCTGATATAAGGCTAAGGGAAGTATGTTGATCGAAGAACCGTTATCTAAGAGTGTGCGTGCAAACGCAATGTCGTCAATACGACTCTCCACATAGTGAGCACCCATGTCTCTTTTTCTTTGGCAAAGTCTGATTCTTGAGACAATAGGTTGTGGCTACTGACAAGACATGTGTCTTTATATTTCGGTTATCTTTCTTCCTGCTAACCCTTATAGGTGTACATCTCCCCTTAAGGTATTTTTGGAATGGAGGATTGTTAGCCACATATTCATCAAATGGCACCTTTACAGTGATGTTCTCTTTACAAAACCGTGCCATATCGGGGTCATCTTTCTGAATCTTTTTGATGCTCTTTCCTGCCGTAAGAGCACGGGGGAAAGGGATTGAAGCTAGAGAAACAGAAGATGAAGAGTCTGAATCATGAACTGAAAGATCATTCTTTGCATTAACGGAAACAGAGTTCTTCATACAAGAATCTTTTTGATGCAACATGGAATCGAAATCAAATCTATATACTATAGGTTGTGGAATAGAAGCTGGAGTGGTATCTACCACAACCGGAGATGTAAGGTCCTCCGTAGAATCAGAAGAATATCCATGTTGACGATGTTGCATACGTGCTCTCCTCCTCCTCTCGGCTCCCTGAGTGGAAATCCTCGAATGGTGCTGATGGGGCTCCGAAATATGATGCCTCTCCTCCTCGTCCACTGAAGACTCCTCAGGTAGAGCTCCAGAGATGCCCCTCCTCGTGTCCCTCGCCCAGTCAAGTATGGCCACGGTCCTTCCGCTCCTGAGTGACATTTAGTTAGCCTCGTCACACGAAAGAATCTCATGTTCATATTTAGGAGATGCTGAATAGTATACCTGACCAAAATGCTGCAGAAAACTAGATCGGTTCAGGCTATTGGGGTTAGCCTGAACTTGGGCTGGGATAGAGGTAGAGGGTGCAGTCTGCTTGTTTCGCCATCTGGACATGCGGTTGACATCCACCCGTAAGTCATGAATCTCGTTCCTGTAGGAACGTAGCTCGTCGAGTATCTGCTGCTGTATATCCACGGGACTAGACGAAGAAGGAAATGGATAAGACTGGGAAGAAGAATGGGAAGACTGGCCCTGCTGGCCAGGATACTGCCTCTGCTGCTGCTGCTAGGGTTGCGGGCCTTGCTGGCCCATCTGGTAATGGCCCTGTCGGCCATACTGCTGGTATTTCTGCCGCTGCTGCTGGGGTGGCTGGAATCCAGGGAACTGCTGTGAAGGAGGTGGTGCGGAGGTGAATGCAGTGTTGTGAAAGGTCGGGGGACACTGATAGGTCTGTCGGTCCCCCGTACTTCCCTGCCTGGCAGGGTCTTGAGTATATCATATCCCATTCACCTCCCAAACCGGTGGAGGCTCCTCCTGGACTGTCTCTGCTACTGGAGGTGGCTACTGGAAAGAGTGGGTGTAGGATTGATCCTGCTCCCATGGCTGGGGTTGCCCTGACACCAACTGCTCATGAACATGGTGAACTCGGTATATGGGAGCAGAGGGTGCAGTCACGGCAGGTATCTTTATCTTAGATACCTTCTCAGTCAACTCCTCCATCTGTTTTGGAAGTTTGGAGACGCTCTGGTCTAACTCATCAATCCTCCTGTCGATCCTCTCGACTACAGTAAGCTTGTCAGTAAGGAGTCCCATGCTAGGGATCACATCCTGAGAGAGATCGACTACAACTGACTTTCCCCCTCCAGATGAGAGTGCACTGGGGGAAGGTGTATAGGCCCTGCTGGCCATCTGTGAGCGGCTAGTTTCAGCCATCTGCTCGAATATCATCCAGACGGTATCCACTCCTAGTGATGTATAGCTACCTCCACAGGCAGTGCTCACTAAACCCTGCATCTCAGGGTTGAGACCAGTGAAGAACGACTGGACCAAGATGTTGTCATCTAGTCCATGACAGGGACACTTCTGCAGGATATCCTTGAATCTTTCCCAAGCATCACAAAAGGCTTCATGGGTAATTGGGAAAAACTTGTAATGCGCGTCCTCATCATGTTAGTTCTACTCAGCGGGTAAAACTTCTTCAGAAACAGGTCCTTGAAATGGGCATAAGTTGTGACGGTGATTCCAGGATTCTTCACCCAGTAATCAACTTTTCCACCCAAGGCAAATGGAAGGGCTTTGAGCCTAATATAATCCTGGCTAACATTATTATGTTTGAGGTTAGCACAGATGAGCTCAAAGTCCCTTAGGAATGCATATGGCTCCTCATATGCATTCCCATCAAAGTGTGGCAGCAGGTTCAGAAAGTGCAACTTCAACTCAAAATCAACATTGGGTTCGACCGGGCTCAAGTAGTTATGAATTTGATATTGTCCGGGGTTGTACACCGCATCCTATGGTGGTTTGACCCCAACATTAAGCTGTCCCAACTGAGCTCTGAGTAATGCGTGTTGCTGCTCAGATGCAGCTAATCGGGCTAGTATCATTCTCATTGGGTCTTCATGGTTCTCTTCTTCCTCTTCATTCTTCTTTGGAGGCATTTTACTTGTGTCTTCTTTATGGCATGAATCAGCAAGGTGTTCTGGATTAGAAGAAGATTTATGAATCAAGATATTCTCACCGAGGCGATGGTCTTCCTCGGTGAGGTGGGAAGAGAGAAATGGAATGGTTTGAGAGTAACCATCCCGAGAATGAGTGATCCTGGGCTCAAGAGAGTCATGAGTCCAGGTTGGTCCAAGTTGCGCATGGACCTGTGAAGATGTACTTTTTGGAGGGTTCAACGATATTCGCAAAGTTCGAATAAATATCCCCCCAATCGGCCATCTTCGATGTCAAAAGAACTGATTCGGACACGATAATCAATGAGGCGCTAGTTCTACGGTGCACATAAATGTGCGGAGTGAACTCACACAATACAAATACAATTCAACCCCTCAATTTCATCAACTCAACACGTGATGGTCGTAAGAGTTAGGCCGAATTATCTGGTGAATTTTAGTTGGTGAGAATATAATCTTGGAAAGATTAACGAGCTGTTAGGTGCCCGTATTTTTCTACAAACTGGCCCGGTTCTTACGACTAGTTTGACCTACTTTCAGCTAGTATAGGAGTAAGTACGGACCGTATAAATACGGCTACCCATTCATTGAGGACTAAAGCGTCCTCTAAACCTCCCACTCTGCTAAGGAAGTCCGGACCGTTTACCGACTACTCGTATTCCTCACTGAAAAGTAGCTAATCGCCTAAAAAGAAAGAACCAGTAGTAAGTAAGAAATCTAGACTTGGCTCTATCCTAGGGTCGTCTCTCGCTCACTTGTTAGTAAAACAAACAATGAGGGCTTTATGCACCCGAGAACAAGGGTTCTTTTTATTCCAATTATTTTAATCGACCTGCTCAATTCAGTCCCAATTTTAGACTTACGTTATCACTTGAAAGTTATACGAACAGACAAACACGTCTACCGTTCAGTCCCAATTTCCTTTTTGACCTTAAGTTGTAAAACAAGAAGGGAATCGGAAATCAGAATGCAAACAAGAAACTATGATGCATGCTCAGAAGAAGGTATACTAACAGTGAATCCCAACACTCTCCATGTGTTATGCACAGCTGAATTTGTAAATATTACACTAAATGCATGCAGATCGAGAAAACCGCACCTAAACAGTATACTATTAGCGGGGAAGAATTGATTTGATATTGAGCTAAGTAATACGTGTCTATGTGCATCTCATTATGAATCTTATAAAATATGTGAATCTTCTAAGATACATGTGGCCTAAATTACGATGGGCACAAACAAATTTGAATCTAAACTACCGTGTGCCTAATCCTTAATTTCGCCACTCAAGTCGAGCCCCACCCTCACCGGAGAGTGAAACAGGTCTCGACACACCACAAATAACGTCCAAGTCTTTTTTACATGCGCGAGCTCTCAAACAAGAGCCGCTATAAAGGAGCAAGCTAACTAATTACAACAATTTACAAAAGCACTCTCGAAATAAATAAATTCTCCCCGTTCTTCAGCAATCGGCACGCGTCGCGTCTGTCGACCTCCGATGCACTCCAAATCCACCGAGCCCTCGCAAGGAAAATGAAATTTATATTAGAGAGATAAACAACAAGATATATGCAAAAATATGAAGAGAAATAATTGCAAAAAAATGGAATAAATACAAGTGGCTCGGGAGTCAGACTACCCGAGTAAATGAAAATCTAAATCCAAATTATTAAATTAATCCCTAGGCCGTTTGCCTCCCCGGCAACGGTGCCATCTGACAAGTCGCTAACTACGATAATTAATTCGAACATGTTGTAGCACGTGTACTTAGCGATTCGGTCAGAGCCGAGAGAAGATCTCTGTGAAGAGTGTCTCGGCTTAATTTATATCCCGGGCAAGTCCGGGGTCGAACTTAGGGAGGCAAAGGAACAACTTCGGGTTATTTGAAAATTAAGATTTAAATTCCCAAACGGTATTTTTTTATAAATTTTTTAATACAAAAACAAATGCAAATGCAAATGCTACTGAATTAATACACTAAGAGAGCATACAACTTAACCAAATTAATTTGAATAGAAAATAAGTCCAATTTAGCAAAGTTATAATTTTTCTAAAGTCCTAATCTAGTGGGGAACACAAAACACATTTTTTTTGTATTTTTAGGAATTAAAATGGAATAAATAAAAATGCACACTTTTTATGGGTTTTCTCGCAATTTTTCACACAAATAGTAAGCAAAAGTTATGAAAATTTTACTGGAATGAAAACAAGATGAATTGAGACTATAGTACTTTTTTGGGAATTTTTAGATAAAGTATGATTTTTTTATGGATTTTTTAGTGAAAACAGAGTGACAGTGAGTAAATAATTTCTAATAAATCTACAATGTTAAATTAGTCAGAGTGCAAATTATCTCAAGTAGACATTTTCATGTGGCGTACAAGAGACTTGATATTTCATGAACGACATATATGGATTTAATTAAAAATCAAATACTAAAAACACACTATAATTTACTTCGGATACAAGATAACTCCACTTTGGATAAAATTTGGATAGTTAGTTAATCGCATATCAAAGCATCATTCTTAATTTTTGTGGAATTTTTAGAGCAACTGTGTGTGAGATATTAATTTAAGAGCTCAACTTGGGTAAAATATGCAGAATCTCAGTCTCACAATTTTAATTAATTACCCAAATATAACAAAAATATAAATAAATATCCACGAGGTATAGAATTAGTTGCTCAACATCAACACATTTTTCATTGAATAAAAAGATGCAAAACAGGTGTCCAAGTTAATAAGTAAACACGAGGGTCTTTGTGCAAATTAGAAAACAATATACACAATGCAAATTATGTACAGGGACGGAATTGTAATTACTGAAACTTAAGACAGATACAAGTGCAATTTTTACATAAAATAAAAAAAATGACCTCTTCTTCTAACTTTGGATAGGCGGCTGGGATGAGAACCCAAAAGGTCGAGGCAGCGGCGGCGACCCGACCGCGCGCAGCCGCGAGGTCAGAGACGGCGGAGGCGCGCGCAGCAGCGGTGGGAGGCGGGCGGCGCGCTGGCGGAGAGGACGGGGGGTGCGGGCGCGTGGAGTCGGTTGTGGGCTGGGGGCTTTTGCACGGGTGGTCGCGGCTGCTGGCGCAGCTCGTGCGCGGCCGCGCGAGGAGGTGGTGTAGCTGCTGTGAACGGCAGCGCGGCCAGCCTGTTGGACTTTGACGAAGGAGAGGGGGAGGGGGCGGTGGGTGCTCCCCCACCGCTGCTGCGGATTATTTTTTTTTTTAAATTTTTTTTTGATTTCTTTTTCTGTTGTAATAAAAACCTCTTATTTTTGTTTAAATTTTTATTTTTTTAATTTTTCTTTAAACAGAAAATGAAATGCAGGTGAAAAAAATAGAATGATGGTGTTTGATAAATATAAACAAATGGAGGATGTGTTGGTGGTGATATGATAAAAAAATTGCTAACAAAATAACAATGATGACAAAGTGAAATGAAATATACCTAAGGTGGAAACGATCGCATATGGTGTGCTCACAAGAGCACGGTTTTCGCTCAAATCGCCGGCATGCGATGAGCTCGAGTAGCGCGCGGTTGCGGCTGCGATGTTGGCCAAAAAGCCAACGGATCTCACCGGAGAGAGGGCCGTTGTCGCTCAACCGCGGTTTGCGTCGTTGTCACAGATTCAACTATGGGAACTAGGCTCTCCTCACATAAAGATGGATCAAAGGCAAAATTGAGGAGAATGAGATGTATATAAAGAGGAAAAAATGAGAAGTTATTAAAGTGGTGGAGTTGAATGGGAGGTTGTATTATTAATGGAGTTGAATGGGAAGATGGAAAAAATGGTAGAATAATGGAGTTGAATTGGTGGTTATTGTAGAGAATGGAAATAAATAAAAGAAAATGAAATGAAATAAAGTAGGCTACTTTAAATACAACAAAAATATAAAGAAGGAGAAAAATGGAGAATTTACAAAGGAATACATACAACATGTACATTTTTTGTTTGCTTTTCTATTATGTATTTTTTTATCTTTTTAATAAGAGATATTTACAACGGAAAAATACAATAAAATACTACAATTAAGATACAACACAACAATAATTTTTTTTTGAATTTTAATAATTGAGAAAGATAAAATAAAAAATGAGGAAAGAATGAATATGTATAAAAATATACAATGTACATCTAGGTCCCAAAACCCAACTTTTGCAAAAGAGCTCTGATTTTAATGAAACTACTTCCGTTGGATAGATAATTTCCTAACTTGAACTTTAAAAGTGATTTTGATGAATTTGGAGTTCATACGGAGTGGGAATTTAGCTTGGAAATTGGACTTTATGGCTTTTTCTCTTTGAGATCTAGGAGCATTTATTTGAGATAAATTTTTTTTGTATTTTTGTATTTTTATATACATTGTTATGAATAAGTTAGAGAAAGAATTAGCCAAGAAGGAGTTGAAATGAAATTATTAAAAATCCATAAAGTTTTGGGCTATTTACAGGTAAAAAACACCTTTAATTTGCAGCTTTTTATTGTTAATTTATTTTGTACAATATAATATACAATAATTAATGTATTTTTTTACAAGAGTCATTTTGTTAATTTATGATTTTGTACACATTTATTAGGTAATTTACTCGTGGATTTTGCTAAGATCAAGATATTGAGATGATGAATCGTGGATTCACCAAGCATACGACATAGGACTTTGGTTATTTCGATCTCATTAAGTCAACACTTTGACCTAACTTATCTAACACCTTTGAATCTCTATTCCTATGCAGAGGACCTACATCAAGTGGTCGGTTAGATATCAACCTTTAGAGAAAGGATTGACATCTCCTTCTATGGCTGGAGATCCTCTCCTAATAATCATTTGGTGGTGCTTGATGAGTCCTCAATTTAACTCTTTAGATATTCATCATAGCACCAGCCTCTATGATTCAATAATTGAATCAATAGTTATATGGTCATCAAGATTGCCATAGTACATAACCCTAATTGGACTAAGGGACCTATTATGGAAATTGGTTATTCTTCATTTCAGATCAGGGAATGATATTCGCAATAATATTTATTGCATAATGGCCTGCCATGGGCTCGCATGTCCAAAATGGAATATTTCAAATTTCCAAGTGATAAACCAAACCTTGTGTTCAGATCATATCTACCTAGAAGATGATAACAATCCATCTCGTGAGTTTCAACGCAGGCTGAATCCTAATCTCCAAGAAGTTGTCATGAAAGAGATAATGAAATGATAAAGGCAGGATTTATCTATCCCTTCTCTGATTCTAAATGGGTCATCCCATTGCATGTGGATCCAAAAAAGTTGGTATCATTACGGTTACAAATGAGAAAGGAGAGGAGATCTCAACCTAAGTGCCTACGTCATGGCATGTCGGTGTAGATTATTGATGCATGAACTTAGCGACCAAGACAGATTACTTTCCTCTGCCCTTTATTAACCAGATCATCGAAAGATTGGCAGGGAAAGCATTCTTTTTTTTCTTGGATGTGTACTTTGGTTACAACCAAGTGGTGATCACCCCTGGAGATCAAGAGAAGACAACATTTCTTGTTTATTTGACACCTTCTTCTTTCGATGGATGCTCTTTAACCTGTGTAACGTTCCAACTGCATTCCAAAGGTGTACGTTGGTTGTGTTCGCTTACATGGTAGGTAGTTTTCTGGAGGTGTTCATGGATGATTTCTCGGTTTATGGTGATGATTTCGATTCATGTCCGATGTACCCAGATCGAGTGCTTAAGATATGTTGTGAAGTCAATCTTGTGCTCTCTTTGGAAAAGAGCCATTTCATTGTTACAGACTGGACTATGTTAGACCATGTCGTCTCTGAAAGAGGTATGGAGATCGACCTAGCCAAAGTGGATGTCATTGCAAATCTTGATCCACCTAGAACATTAAAGAGAGTGAGGTCTTTTCTATAGCATATCGGATTCTGTAGGTGATTTATATGAGACTTCAGCAGGATTACCCGACCTATTACTGAGTTTTTGTGCAAGGATACTGAGTTCATTATCGATAACAAGGTCCTCCTTTATTTCAACATCTTGAAGAAATTTGTTACTCAAGCACCCATCCTTCAGTCGTCCGATTGGTCTCTCCCATTTGAGATCATGACAGACGCTTCAAAGTTTTCCACTGGGGCTGTGTTGGGTTAGCGCAAGTATGGATTTCCATTTGCTATACACTATGGCAATAGAACCCTAGATGATGCCTAGATAAATTATATCGTAAGAGAGAAAGAAAAGTGTCATTGTATTCACCCTTGAGAAGTTTAGATCACATGTTTTGGATTTAGAAATCATTGTCTACATTGATCACTCCACTATCTGGTATCTACAGGACAAGAAGGATGCAAAGTCATGACTATTATGTTGGATCGTTCTACTCTAGGAATTCGATTTGGAAATAAGAGATAAACGTGGAATTAAGAATGTAGTAGCCGACCATTTGTCCAGAATTTAAAGTTTAGACTCCCTTAAGCATTGTACCATCCCATGATATGCTGAGATTGTGGAATATCTCGTGACCAAGAAAATTCCACAATAATGGATACATGTCAAGAAAGACAAATTTTTGGCTGACATCCATTTCTACTAGTGGGAGGACTTGTACCTTTACAGTGAAGGTGTGGATTGCATTTGGCGATGATGCATTCCTCAGTAAGAGCAACCAGTGTCCTCGAGCATTATCATAAGCTCGAAGCAGGAGGACACCATTCTAGGAAGTATTACATAGTGGCCTCTCGTGGCCCACACTATTCAATTATATCGGAGCATATGTCAAAGGTTGCATCGACTATCAGAAATTGGGAGGTACCAATGGTTCTAGGGATTTTATGCCACTCAAGTTCATCCAAATTTTAGACATTTGATGCTTGGGGCATTGATTGTATGGGCACTTTGAAGGATATGGTTAGATCCTCAAGCGCATCACGGAAGCGTGAGCGTCGTATCGAATACGACGAGGAGCGACTAGTCGGACTAGTTGCTCGATACAGCGGAATTTAAAAAAATTTTATACGACGAAACCACATGATCCAAGAACACTTCTCGGATCGTTTCGTCTAAACCACAAACAAGTAATAGGATTACCTCTTGAAGCGTGGTTGCGATCGAGTCTCTAAACGAAGAGACCTCCTGTCTCAAGTCCGATCCGACGGAGGAGACGCTTGCGAGCGCGGGGATGAACCGTGTGCTTCTCGCAATCCATGTTGATGATCCAAGCGGCGGATCTCCTGATCTCGACACACGAGATCCGACGTCTTCTTCACGAGCGAGGCGCACCGAAGGAGACGTATATCCACGAGCAGAAGAACGGGCAGCATAACGACGATGCCGCGGCGATGGAGAACCTCTCCATGGCATCCATGGTGGGCGGCCATGAGAGGGAGAGAGAGGGCTGACCTCTAGAGAGAAAGAGAGAGAGAGAGAGAGAGAGATGCTTCTCAAGCATTGTGTGTAAAGAGAGAGCATGGGTATGCCTCTCTATTTATAGGGTTTTGGGATCCATGGATCTCAATCCATGTGACATATAAAATCAATGGGTGAGATTGATTTATGTCAATCCAATGGCTAAGATTGTTGTTGGTAAAACCAACAAATTTAGATCAAAATATATTTGACAAAATCAAATACAAATTAATCTAAAATCAATCCAATAAATAAGGAGAGAATGTGCATGGAGATTTCATCTCCATGCTCTTTCCATGTGGACGGCCACACATTCCTTTTGGGAATGATGTGCCGCCCCCCCTCTTTCCATGGAGAGAGCAATCTCATGGAAATCCATGAGATTGCATATCTCCTTGAAAATTTCCTCTATTTATTTCCAACAACTTTTGTTGGCTTTTTATTCTTCAAAAATAATTCATAATTATATTTGAGAATATTGCAATCTTGCCATAGAAAAATTGTGAATCAAATTCACAACCCAAAACAATATATAATTTACATTGTCAATTAATTACACAATGTGTATCCAATACACATAATAATTAATCAACACATATAAATTATAATTAACTCTCTCTAATACATTATAAATCACATTTATAATATATTATGAATAATTGGATATTACTATCCACATTATTCTTATCCTTGATAACTAAATCATATTTAATCATCTTGGATCTCTTTATAATATGAATCACATTCACATTATTCACATCTTTGATAACTAAATCACATTTAATTATCTAAGATAACTCTCCTTATAATATGAATCAAATTCATATTATTCATAATAATTAAATCACATTTAATTATCCATTTTCTCAATGCTCGGATACATATATCAACAATAGAATTATCCATGAACTCTTTCAAGGATAATGCGCATTCTCCGCGAATACTTGGAGATAAGGACAGGGCGATTGTATTGTTCCACGTATAGTGACATGGATATTGAGATCACATCTCAAATCCAGATCTCGGGCCTCCCATAGATGCTTGACTAAATCAAGACCGCAAATCTAATCTTCTCATTGAATCTGAATCACATTCAGATCAATGTCCAACATTTGGACTAAGATAAGATTACTTCTCTACTGAGAGGAGTCACTAAAATCCAGACCCGTTTCATCACTCCCTAGGAATGGAAGCGTCATGGTTATACAACCGTTTATGATCACATCACCCTCAGGTATTCCTAACACCTGTACATCCTGCATACTGGAAGACTCAGATTAAACCCGAAGTATTGGATCAACTTTATACTGTCTACTTCATGGTTTTATCAGTAAGTTTCTCATTCGATCATTGGGAGTCGGTATCGATTATATACTTTCCAAAAGCATATATCATACCTAGGTCTTGATCATATACATTCCAAAAGTATATATCAAACCTACAAATTCAGTCAAGCTTCCAAAGCGAGACGACCGTGTGCACGGAATTTGATTCTTCCCAATATCTCATGAGTGAGCTCATGTCTTCTTGTTCAGTAGTGAACCTGTATGATCCCTTTGAGAGATCGTATTACTCATATGCCCTTATATGCACACCAGCGCGCCGGTGTATAGACCTTGATTAGGTCATCAACCTATTGGTCTGCCAAATGTACATACTCAGACATATAGTAACACATCTGTCTCCGGTCAGAGGATGTGTGCCTATATCATGACAGCATATGATATAGGACTTTGGTTATCTCGATCTCGTTAAGTCAACTCTTTGACCTAACTCATCTGACACCTCCGAATCTCTATTCCTATGCAGAGGACCTGCATCAAGAGGTCGGTCAGATATCAACCTAAATGAGATAGGATTGCCATCTCCTACTCAGGCTGGAGATCATCTCTTAATAATCATTTGACGGTACTTGATGAGTCCTCAATCTAACTCATTAGATATTCATCTAAGTACCAGCCTCTATGGTTCAATAATTGAATCAATAGCTGTATCATCATTAAGATGGCCATGGTACATAACCCTAATTGTACTAAGGGACCTATTATGCAAATTATGTACTCTTTATTTCAGATTAAGGAGTGAATTGCAATAACATTTATTGCATAATGGCTCGCCGTGGGCTCGCATGTCCAACAATCTCCCACTAGCCCAAAGAGCCATTAATGGGCTAATCATTTAAACCCACACTCATGTGACAATCATAGGCTATTTAGAAAATAGCTAGGTAAGCTGATCAGTCACTCCGTTCCCAAGAGACTACGCCAAGTCCTTTTACGGCACTTGCATATCTCCTAGTAACAGTGCTCGCATCCAATGCGAATGTTGCATCTCATGCAACTGATACTCAATTTTGTTGGTTATAGTGTCCTTGACACTACATCTTATTAATTATCATAACCAGTATTCCCATAATCCTTATTAGAATACCTTCATTCCTGAAGATCTCTATCTCCTAAGGTATCTACAGTTAAGACCATCATAGATCACTATCTACAAGGTCTTAAACTTTTAGAAGATAAGACTTTGAGATCACTATTTCAAAGTTTCATCATCTTTGAAGATATTGTTATTACTGCAATCAAGTGTTTTATCTCCATAGTAGGATTAGTAACAGTTTACTACTCCCACTGCATGGCAGACATCTGGCTCTTGTACACATCTAGCATACACCCAGCTTCTCATAACTGATGCACAAGTGCAAGAAGTTCTAGTATTCACTTCCTCAACTCTTTGAGGTGCTATCCCTCTAGACAGGTCTCTACCACATCTTAAGGGAAGGAAGCCTTTCTTGGAATTTTTCAAAATTGGAATAAGTCCAAGGTGTATTACTAATGTGACGGTCCCAATACCCTCTTCTCTTTGCTTCTGAACGACTTCAGAATTAAGATCTAAGAGGTATCCTTTAAATCGTATCTCAAGGTATGGAACAACCAAATTATAAAACACTTATTATTATTCTTATATCATTCTAAATGATTAGAATAATATCTACATTTAGCACGATGAACACAATGGCACTCCCACTAAGCTTCACATGGTTCATCAAGATTTTATCTGAAATCACAACATTTATAATTTCATCAAATCTTATGTTCCAACTACAAGAAACTTATTGGAGTCCAAAGATGGAGTTCTTCAGCTAGCACACCTTGCTTTCCTCAACCATGAAGCCATGGGGCTACTTCATATGAATATCCTCAGAGAGGTATTCATAGAGGAATGCAATCTTGACTCACACCATGAAGATGTCATAGACAAGTTGTGTAGCTATAGTTAGCAATATTCTGATGGGTTAAAGCAAGGTCACTGGAGAGCAAGTCTTATCGCAAGCGATGCCTTCTCTTCGGTGTGTAGCTCATGGCTACGAACCGTGCTTTGAAGGTCTATACCTTCTCATCAGGTTCCCTCTTTCTCTTGAAGATCCATTTACACCTTAATGGGTCTGACCCATATAGGTGGATCCTCGAGGGTCCATATACAACACTTGTATATGAAGTCTACATTAGACTTTTATTGCTAACATCCATCTTTCCATGTGATGATCCTCAGGAGCTTCATCACATGAAGTCCGGTCATTTTCAGATTAAACTGACACATGGAATCCATCCTCAAACTTAATTGAAGAGGTATTAATGTTTCATCTTTAATTATCTATTTTAGTTTCCGATTTCAGGAGCCTCATTATCTTTTCAAGATTAAATGAGTTCCTTTACTTCATTTTCATCTTGATTCTCAAGAGAGTCATCCTATAAGAATCATATTCTCAAAGATTAGATCTTTTAAGAATCTCAAGGTCATAAAGTAGGTATCCAATACCATCCTTTATTTTCCTAATGAAGTAGCACTCTCTAGTGCTAGATTCCAACTTAATCACATGGAACCTTATTAAGTATATAATGCAGTCTCTACTACATATATATCTTGGAAACTTAAGAGATAATTATGCTAGGATTAATCATTGATGAAATCATGTCACACATGATCAATTGTATCTCCCTACAACTCCTTTGAGTTAAGGTTCATTAGGAGGATTGAGATAGGAATGATATTCATATCTCCATAAGGTATTTCTTGAATTCATCTAATAGGTACAGGCTACCTTGGTTAGATCAATTTCATCTTCCTTCAAACTTTGGTTATAAACCAAAATTGCGAAATCTTTGAACATTTCAAAGGTTTCTTAGGTGAAGAGAAGAAATCTCATATCATACATAATCATTAACATATATCACATATCCATAATGTTTACTATGATATAGATGATCTGTATACATCAACATGTATGAGATCCTTAATACCTAGGCATCTTACACCTTTCCCAAGGAAGGATGTATTAGACATTTTACTTTGAATACAATATTCACAAGTATGTGAGATTTGAATCTTTAGACAATCTAAAGTTTCAAGTCTTACCAGTCCATTGATTTCATCAACAGACATATGTCCAAAATTTGATGCCAGATCATTGTCAAATGATCTTTATCCTCCTATTGATCTTTTAAAGGTTTAATTTTCAGTATTAGAAATCTTAATGAACCATTCAATAATTTTCTAATTTAATAGAGTCCTCTAGATTTTAGATTACTATCTGAAATATTTCCATCATAACTCTTTATGATAGATTTATTACAGAATTCATGTTCATATCCAACAATTAGAAATAAACAATGAGTGTATTCTAATATCTAGGTCATAGAGACATTCTCTAAGACTAAGGGCTCCCACTGAAAATATGAAGTCTATTGATCTCATGGAAATTGTTGCAACACTTGCATCACTTTCAACATGGATGATCAATAAACCTTAAGATCAAATTTCTAATATTCTAATACATATGCAACCAATTGCAAGTGTCATTAGAAAATTCGAGATACAATTATTAGACTTTATCTTATCAAATAAGTAAGTCAATATCAATGATTATATGTAGATTATACTGATGCTCCATCCGAGTCCTTTTCTGAGGGTTCTAGACAGACTTGATAGTCATACTATCAACACATCAACTTATTGCAGTATTGGCATTCATCCAACTCTTTGGATGTCATATGGAAGTCACAGAAGTACAATCAACTCTTTGACTATACCTCTTACTTGGGTCCAACCCATGCTTCCACTGCGCTCCCTTTGTCTAAAAACAACCTTTTTCTCAAGACCAAGGATCTCTTATGTTAAAATAAAAAATTTCAATATAAGAGTATTTCAACATTTATACAAGCTTCATTTAAGTTCATATAATATGAATATTATGAAGCTTCATGAATGACTAGAGTATAGACAGTAGAATGATGACACTCATCATCTACATCCATCTAAACTCTTTGAAGCATCGGTTCAGGTAAGTATTCAAACAATTTGAATACATTATCTCTAATAGAGCTACCATTCTACATGATGTAGAGAACCATGTCATTCATGATTAAATGTCAAGAGCACATATATATGCCAGAATATCTTTATTGATTTTATAAGGATTAATTTGATAATTACGATCATCATCGACATGTCACTTCAAAAGTACATTCGATAAGATCAAGACTTATAGAGACATACAAACCCTAGGGTTTTAGTCCTATTGTCTTATTTAATTATCACTTCTCATTATTATGAGGAATCTTGCACATTGCAACCACATACATTATGTGTCCAATCGCAAGTACAATATCTGGATCAAGGGTCCAATCCATGATATTCTACTGGTTATTAATGAGTATAACATTGAGTGGGTTTAATGAAGGATTATCTGAAATAAGTAATTTGCATAAGGGTATATATTTATATATATACACATATTATACTTTGATTTAGGAGTTTTTATATCAAAGTTGTCTTGCCTTGTCAAAGACACTGAAAGTTCATTCCCTTAATCACTTTCAATGTAAGAGATATACTTACCATTATATCTCAGCAAGATCTGGGATCTCCTCTTTATCTTTGTTACATCCCAATAATATGAGAAACTGCAACTCCAATGAAGAGAAGCGGGAACACATTCCGCCTTGCAAGTCCAACTTGCATTTCCCAATTCGGTCTTTAACACCCGGGCCCACCACCCCTAAGGTGATGTTGACCCGTTGTTAATTGAACCAACCGTCAACAGGAATAGAACTCGCTATGCGCAATCCAATATCACCCCAATAATATGAGGATCCGATATTGGGGTCACTACGCATACGGCCTTACTCTTTCGAGAAGCAAAGAGTCCGATCCAGATGCGCTTGTATATAGGAGCTGTCACTTCGTACAGGCGTCTCCTATATACAATCCCTGGCGACGGAAACCCTTCGCCTTGACGGGAGACCATGGATGTCACTTATGTGATCCTCCACCTCTTATTCAAATTTAATTAATTACTATGAATCACATTCATATAATTAATTCTTCCAAGGGAATTATTAACTCTAATCATATTAGAGTATTCTCAATTGGATATAATTAACTTAATCATATTAAATTAATTATCAATCCAATTTAATCAATCAAACTTAATTTTATGCTTGAATATACATATATGATATTATTCTCAAAGTACGTATTAATTCGTATTTTAATAATTAGAAAAATACATCATAATCCTTCGGACATTATCCCGGCCCTACCCGCTGTCATGGCCAGTACCGGCGGGAGTGGGGCGGACCACATACGTTGCAACCCGCTGACCCAGCGATCCCCGACTAGACACCATATCCACCTCGGGAAAGGATAATGCCAAATTGATTATTTTGTACTTGAGATGATCATCGGTTCTTCAACCGAAATTATACCATATAGTAATCAAAACAATTTTGATTTTAAGGAAATTTGCTAGGCAAATTCCCGAGTCCTATTCAAGCAAGAAGTTTGATGATTGTAATTCCAATTATAGTTTAGATCAAATCTAATCAACTAATTGGTTGGGGCCAAGTCAATTAGGCAAATAATCATGTTTCAATATTTCACAAATATTTTTCAAGATTATTTCACGAAATTTAACAATTAATTTCACTAATTGACAATCACTTGGTTCTAGATTAGGAAAGCAATTTCAGCAGTGACCCCTACTTACTAAAATTGGCATATCTCAATCATATTAAATCCAAATTAAGCAAAGTCAATTTCTAAAGTTTTCTAATTTGATTTTGGACAGAACCTAAGTGATGTTTCACGCATTTCGAGGCAAGTCTAAACAGTAATTAACATTTTAATCACGTTCAGATTCACAGTTCCCGCAACAGTGCATACATGTTCATTAAAACGACCATATCTCGAGCATACGAAATCCGATTTACGCAAACTCAGATCCTATGGTTTCCTTATTTAATGGGGAACATAATCCAAGTATAAAATTCGTGTTTAAACAATTTAAACAGTGTCGAATTTATTTACTAAACAGATCTGCGAAATAAAATGCGATGAAAACTTTCGCGACCTTAACGAACCCAAGTCGTCCTCGGTTAGCGAATCACTATTCGAAACCGTCAACCTGGCTCTGATACCACTTGAAGGATATGGTTAGATCCTCAAGCGCATCACGGAAGCATGACCGTCGTATCGAATACGACGAGGAGCGACTAGTCGGACTAGTTGCTCGATGCAGCGGAATTTAAAAAAAATTTTATACGACGAAACCACATGATCCAAGAACACTTCTCGGATCGTTTCGTCTAAACCACAAACAAGTAATAGGATTACCTCTTGAAGCATGGTTGCGATCGAGTCTCTAAACGAAGAGACCTCCTGTCTCAAGTCCGATCCGACGGAGGAGACGCTTGCGAGCGCGGGGATGAACCGTGTGCTTCTCGCAATCCATGTTGATGATCCAAGCGGCGGATCTCCTGATCTCGACACACGAGATCCGACGTCTTCTTCACGAGCGAGGCGCACCGAAGGAGACGTATATCCACGAGCAGAAGAACGGGCAGCATAACGACGATGCCGCGGCGATGGAGAACCTCTCCATGGCATCCATGGTGGGCGGCCATGAGAGGGAGAGAGAGGGCTGACCTCTAGAGAGAAAGAGAGAGAGAGAGAGAGATGCTTCTCAAGCATTGTGTGTAAAGAGAGAGCATGGGTATGCCTCTCTATTTATAGGGTTTTGGGATCCATGGATCTCAATCCATGTGACATATAAAATTAATGGGTGAGATTGATTTATGTCAATCCAATGGCTAAGATTGTTGTTGGTAAAACCAACAAATTTAGATCAAAATATATTTGACAAAATCAAATACAAATTAATCTAAAATCAATCCAATAAATAAGGAGAGAATGTGCATGGAGATTTCATCTCCATGCTCTTTCCATGTGGACGGCCACACTTTCCTTTTGGGAATGATGTGCCGCCCCCCCTCTTTCCATGGAGAGAGCAATCTCATGGAAATCCATGAGATTGCATATCTCCTTGAAAATCTCCTCTATTTATTTCCAACAACTTTTGTTGGCTTTTTATTCTTCAAAAATAATTCATAATTATATTTGAGAATATTGCAATCTTGCCATAGAAAAATTGTGAATCAAATTCACAACCCAAAACAATATATAATTTACATTGTCAATTAATTACACAATGTGTATCCAATACACATAATAATTAATCAACACATATAAATTATAATTAACTCTCTCTAATACATTATAAATCACATTTATAATATATTATGAATAATTGGATATTACTATCCACATTATTCTTATCCTTGATAACTAAATCATATTTAATCATCTTGGATCTCTTTATAATATGAATCACATTCACATTATTCACATCTTTGATAACTAAATCACATTTAATTATCTAAGATAACTCTCCTTATAATATGAATCAAATTCATATTATTCATAATAATTAAATCACATTTAATTATCCATTTTCTCAATGCTCGGATACATATATCAACAATAGAATTATCCATGAACTCTTTCAAGGATAATGCACTTTCTCCGCGAATACTTGTAGATAAGGACAGGGCGATTGTATTGTTCCACGTATAGTGACATGGATATTGAGATCACATCTCAAATCCAGATCTCGGGCCTCCCATAGATGCTTGACTAAATCAAGACCGCAAATCTAATCTTCTCATTGAATCTGAATCACATTCAGATCAATGTCCAACATTTGGACTAAGATAAGATTACTTCTCTACTGAGAGGAGTCACTAAAATCCAGACCCGTTTCATCACTCCCTAGGAATGGAAGCGTCATGGTTATACAACCGTTTATGATCACATCACCCTCAGGTATTCCTAACACCTGTACATCCTGCATACTGGAAGACTCAGATTAAACCCGAAGTATTGGATCAACTTTATACTGTCTACTTCATGGTTTTATCAGTAAGTTTCTCATTCGATCATTGGGAGTCGGTATCGATTATATACTTTCCAAAAGCATATATCATACCTAGGTCTTGATCATATACATTCCAAAAGTATATATCAAACCTACAAATTCAGTCAAGCTTCCAAAGCGAGACGACCGTGCGCACGGAATTTGATTCTTCCCAATATCTCATGAGTGAGCTCATGTCTTCTTGTTCAGTAGTGAACCTGTATGATCCCTTTGAGAGATCGTATTACTCATATGCCCTTATATGCACACCAGCGCGCCGGTGTATAGACCTTGATTAGGTCATCAACCTATTGGTCTGCCAAATGTACATACTCAGACATATAGTAACACATCTGTCTCCGGTCAGAGGATGTGTGCCCATATCATGACAGCATATGATATAGGACTTTGGTTATCTCGATCTCGTTAAGTCAACTCTTTGACCTAACTCATCTGACACCTCCGAATCTCTATTCCTATGCAGAGGACCTGCATCAAGAGGTCGGTCAGATATCAACCTAAATGAGATAGGATTGCCATCTCCTACTCAGGCTGGAGATCATCTCTTAATAATCATTTGACGGTGCTTGATGAGTCCTAAATCTAACTCATTAGATATTCATCTAAGCACCAGCCTCTATGGTTCAATAATTGAATCAATAGCTGTATCATCATTAAGATGGCCATGGTACATAACCCTAATTGTACTAAGGGACCTATTATGCAAATTATGTACTCTTTATTTCAGATTAAGGAGTGAATTGCAATAACATTTATTGCATAATGGCTCGCCGTGGGCTCGCATGTCCAACACACTTTTCTTAACAGTCAATGATTTGAATACATTCTTCTGGTCATTGATTACATGAGTCGATGGGTGAAGGCTCTACCCGCTCGTTCTGCTGATAGTTGTATTGTTTGTCACTTTCCAAGGACAGCATTATCTCACGATTAGAGATACCCAATATTCTTATATCATATGGGGGGAAGTCATTTTGTGAATAAGGAAGTCAGAAAGCTAGTAAATGAGTATGGCATTGAACACTACGTTGCATCTCCTTACCACCCACAATCAAATGGTTTGGTTGAGTTATCTTGATCAAGACTATTCTACGGAAACTTGTAAGGTTGGACAGGAAGGACTGGTCTCAACTCTTTGATTCTATTCTATGGGCTTATCAAACCGCCTACAAGACTCCATTTGGTATGTCTCCCTATCGGCTTGTTTATGGAAAACCATGCCATTTACGGGTTGAGTTAATTCACAAATAACTTTGGGCAGTTAACATCTGCAATTGGACTCACATCTCAGAGGTCAGAACCGCAAGATTGATCTGAACAAACTCTTGGAATTCAGATATTATGCATACAACAACAATTATAGTTTTTTCCCGAGCAAATTAAAGAGCAAGTGGATATGACCATTCTGGTGATGACTGTACGTGAAAATAGTAGTATCCTCATATCCGAGTTGTCATGTGACGCATAGTCCTTCATAGTCAATGGAGAGTTGTTGAAGTCGTACATAGATCATGATACATTCATGTCCATGTTTGACTCAGTTGAAGTGACATTTCAGGAAGAGAGTGTACAATCAAAGTATTAAGATACTTGAGCGCAAAAAGAATCTTCCGTTTCCATTCTTTTTGTTTTTTCCTCTTCCTTTCATTCCTTTTTCCGTTTATTCACTCACCCCTTTCATCAATGATATGCTTAGGATGACTTTATCCTAAGTATGGGGGAGGTGAGTCTTTCGAGTGTTCATTTTTTCTCTCCTCGCTTGTCTCCTAACTTGTTGATATTCTGTCTATACTTTGAGATATTTCACCCTGAGTATAGGAGGAGACAAGCTGAGTCGTTCATTTCATATATTCTAAACCTCTCCCATCCTCACTTTGTATGCAGTCTGTTATACGTAGGATTAATTGATCCTAAGTATAGGGGGCAGTTGACTTCTTATTTTTTGATTCGTTAGTCGTTGTAGTATAGGCTTTTCTATACTTAGTGTGAGTTATTTCTTCCTTTTCTCTTCGATCTATGAGGACATAACTCAAGCCACGTATAAGGTGTCGTCTATATGATGTATATAATTTTGCCATAACTCGTACTTATGTAATTTAAATAATATGGTTAAAAAATAATTTTGTATAAAATACTTCAAAAATTCTTTGTATATACTAATTAATAAATTAGGTTAAAATTATTTTGTAAAATGTTCGAAAATGGTAGAAAATACTTTGAAAAATATGTTGAAAACTGTTTGGAAAACGTTTGCAAAATGTTTTCAAGCCTTTATAAAAATTTCTTTCATTTATTTCATTAAAATGTTTATAAAATCCATTTGCAAATTGTTTATAAAATGGTTGTAAAAATAATTTGTAAAATCTATACATACTGTTTGAAAAAATCTTTGCAAAAATGATTTCCAAATTGTTGAAAATGTTCGTAAAAGTTAATTATCATGTATTTGTAAAATGTGTTTATAAAGGGTTTATAAAATATTTGTAAAAAAATCTTTTAAATTATTTCAAGGACTTTGTGTAAAATTGTCTAAATAATACTTCAAATAAAATTCTTATATTCAATTTGTATGAGTTCTTTTATAAAATCATTTTAAAATATACAACTAACTCTTGTAAATATTGATGCACTTCTGTGCAAATAGATGCACATATATCTTGCACTAACATAAATACAAATCCCTAAAAATTTGCAAAGTTCCAAAACTCATAAAAAAGTTGTAACATGTTTTAAAAAAATCTCCAAAAATGTGAACTTTTCATAATATCACAAAATTTGCAAAATCATTTAAATAATTACAAAACTTTTCAAAAAATCCACAAAATTAAAAATTAGAAAATGTTTTGCAAAAAGTTTTTCCTGTATTGTACATAACATTTGAATTTGCATTTTTCTAAATGACATTGAGATTAAACTAGTCTAAGTAAAATCTGAAGATTGGAGCTTGATTATGACCTTAATGCACTTAAATTCATAGGAATCTTATAAGAACGATATTTGAGGCTTTTCATGTCATCCTAACTTAATTATTTAAAACAATGAGACTATGTTCACATGTCATCTTGGTATGCCTAAGTAGAATATTTTGAGACATGCGCATGACTCTTTAGACAGTGACCTAGCTTGCACATCTACACCTTACAATTTGCTCAACTCAGTTGATGTGGTAGAGGACTGGATTTCTCGGCATGAGAGACAAGACAATGCAAACATCAGAAGTCACAATCTGTGGCCATTGTACCCCACCCCAGTCCAGTAGTGATGAGGTCTAAAGAGAGAATGTCATGGGTTGTAAGAAAGCTTCAAAAAAGCGATAATCTACTGTCTCAAGAGGAAAAAAGTCCAAATGTAAATGTTGTTGTATATAGTATTCAAAAAAATGCAAAAACAAAAATGCCAAAAATAATAGACAGGAAAAATTCAAAGAAAAATCAAATCATGTCAGAGCATGTATGTATTCAATAAGTAATCTTTTGCTTCAATGTCAAAGTATTTATGCGAGCCTGTAGCTGGATGAATTGACTACATTGGTCGAGAATCACAAGATAGGTAGCCAAAATGGCTACCATCCATTCTCATCTCTACCTTCTTTTCTTGAGTCGGTTGCACTTGAACTTAGAAGGGAATACCCTGCTTCTTGAGGAAAGAGTTGCTATATTGGGGAATTAGGGTCACCATGTTGGAGAAGACTTTCTTTTATCGCTTCAGCCGAGAGGAGATACATATCACTAACACTGTACAGGATAGATTCATAGTCATAAGAGTTTGTGTATGAAGAGACTTCTTCTGATCTGGACATTGAGGAGAACTGAACATAGGATTGTGATTCTTAAGGGTTGTTAGGTTTTAAATCTTATTTCCGCTAAGGTTCCGAGAAACTAATAATCCAAAGGACAAAATAAGATCCAAACTTTGATTTTATGAAGATAAGTAACTATTATTCTAAGTTCTTTCTTTTTCTTTTCTTTTCATTTCATGAACTTATTGTCATAAGTGTTTGCTAAGGATAAGCAAAGCCAAGTATAGGGGAGTGACGAAGTGCCGTTCAGGCACTTTTATTCATTCATTTTAGGCTTAAATCCCTAGATAAATGCATAAGAATATCAATAACATACTTGAATTAACACATGTATATTAGTCTATATATTGTATATAAATGCATGTATCAAGTGAAGGTTATAGGAAAAAACCTTATGCGCCACACAGAAACGTAGAGATCGCATCATATGGGATCGGGAGTGACTAGTCACACTAGTAGCTCGAAGCAACAGATTTTAGAATTTTATGCGGATGAAACCATATGATCTGAGAACACTTCTCGAATCGTTTCATCTAAACCCCCAACTGGTGTAAGAGTTACCTCTTGAAGCGTGGTTGTGATTGTTGTCCCTACAAAGAAAGGGACCTCTTTTCTCAAGTCCGATCAAATGGAGGACATGCTTGCAAGCGCATTGATGAAATGCGTACTCCTCGAATTCCAAGTTAATGATCCAAGTGACGAATCTATCGATCTTAACACACAATATCCGGTGTCTTCTCCATGAGCGAGATGCATCAAAAAAGGCAGAGATCCATGAGTAGTCGATCCGATAGCACAACGACATCACGGTGACAACGAGATTCTCTAAGTCAATAAGTGGGCGGCCACTATATTGATATAGAGAGGGGACATGGCTATAGAGAGAAATGGATAGAGTTTAATTCCTCTTGGAATTTATTCATCTAAAAGGCAAGGGCTACCCTTCCTTTTATTCTAGTTAGATGCACATGGATCTCAATCCATGTGCTCTCTTAATCCAATGATTTAGATTAAGAAGTTATTAATCAATGGCCATGATTTGTACTACAAATATGCAACAATCAAATAACTAAAATAAATTAATTATATCCCTTTAACAAGATAACAACTAATTCATTTTAATTTAATTTTAATATATAGATATTTAAGGGAGGCAACTACCATCGCTGAAATAGGGTGGTCGTCCCCCTTTGAATTGTTCAAGGTAGGCGGCCACCTTTTAGGTGGTTAGTTGACTTCCTTAATATATACATATATGTATATATCATGTATTAAAATGCAACAAGTATTATTGCATTTATCTACACAAAAAGAATTTGAAATTAAATTTTTGAAAACATTAATCATGCCATTGACAAATATGAATCATATTCATATATCCAATATAATATGTAAATTAGATTTACAATTAGTTGTTTATTATGAATCTAATTCACAATAACAATATATAATTCGCAATTCTATTTATAAATAAATCTCTCCAACATATTATAAATCATATTTATAATATCCATGATTATTATAGACAGTGATATCCATCAATCATATCTTTGATAACTAAATCAAATTTAATTATCCAAGATAACTCTTCTCATCTAACCAAATAATACGAATCATATTCAAATTATTTATGATAAATAAATCACATTTAATTACCCAATAATCTCAATGCTCAGATACATTATAAATAATGGAATTATTCTCGAACTCTGTCGAGAATAATGTGCTTTCTCCGTGGATACTTAGAGATGAGGACATGGAGATTGTATGTTCCATGTATAGTGAATTGGATATTGAGATCACATTTTAAATCCAGATCTCAGGGACCTCCCATAGTTGTTTGACTAAATCAAAGTTGTAAATCTATTCTTTTCATTGCATCTTAATCACAATCAGATCATTGTCCAACATTTGGACCAAGATTAGATTACTTCTCTACTAGGAGGAGTCGTTAAAACCCAGATATGTTTCATCACTTCCATGGAATGGATGCATCATGGTTATACAATCATTTATGATCACATCTCCCTCGGGTATTCCTAATACGTGTACATCCTGCATACTAGAAGACTTAGAATAAAACCAAATATATAGATGAAATTTAGATTGTCTCCTTCATGATTTTATTGTTAAGTTTCTCTTTTGATCATTCAGATTTGGTATCGTTCATACACTTTCAAAATTCATATATCATACCTACGTATTGATCGTACTTTTCAAAAAGAATATATCAAACCTACAAATTCAGTTAAGCTTCCAAAGCGAGATGATGTTGCATGGAATTTGATCCCAATATCTCTTGAGTGATCTCATGCCTTCTGGTTTAGTAATAAACATGTATGTTCCCTTTGAGAGATCGTATTACTCATATGCCCTTGTATGCACATTATCTTGCTAGTGTGTAGACCTTGATTAGGCCATCAACCTATCGGTCTACCAAATGCATATACTTAAACATATAGCAATACATCTATCTCGGGTCAAAGGATGCATGCATATATCGTGACAACATACGACATAGGTCTTGATCGTCTCAATCTTGATAAGTCAACTCTTTGACCTTACTTATATGACAATCCGAATCTCTATTCCTATGAAGAGGACCTTTATCAAGAGGTCAATCATATATCAGCTAAAAGAGAAAGGATTGTTATCTCCTACTCAGGCTGGAGATGATCTCTTAATAATCTTTTGACAGTGCTTGATGAGTCCTCGATCTAACTCTTTGGATATTTATCCAAACAACAGACTATATGACTTAACAATTGAATCAACAACGGTATGATCATTAAGATAGCCATGGTACATAACCCTAATTGTAATAAGGGACCTATTAAGCAATTGAGTTATTCTTCATTTTAAATTAGGGAAAGATTTGCAATAACATTTATTGCATAATGGCTCATCATGGGCTCGCATGTCCAATAATCACTCACCAGCCCAAAGAGACGCTAATGATATAATCTTTAAAACAATACTCATGTGCAAATTATAAGATATTTACTAAAATAGATTTCTAAGCTGACTAGTCACTCTGATCCTGAGAGACTACACCAATTCTTTTTATGGTACTTGCATATCTCCTAGTAACAGTGCTCGCATCCAATGCGAATGTTGCATCTTATGCAACCAATACTCAATCTTGTTAAAGCAGTTCTAGTGTCTTTGACACTACAATTGAGTAATCATTATAATAAGTATGTAATTTCTACTATCCTTGTCAGAATACGCTTATTCACGGAGATCTCTATCTCTTATGGTATCTACAGTTAAGACCTTTTAGATCACTATATATAAAGTCTTAAATTCTTTAAGATAAGACATAGATATCACTATCTCTATAGTCTTGTCAACTTTGAAGGTGTTTTTATTACTGCAATAAAGTATTTTATCTCCATAGTAGGATTAGTAACAGTTTACTTCTCCCACTATATGGCAGACATCCGGCTTTTGTACACATCTCGCACACACTGAGCTTCCCATAGCTGATGCATTAGAGCATGTAGCTTTGGTATTCATATCCTCAACTCTTTGAGATGTTATCCCTTAAGATAGGTCAGTACCATATCTTAAGGGAAAGAAGCTTCCCTTGGAGTTCTCTCAAAAACAGAATATGTCCAAAGTGTACCACTATTGTGATGGTCCTAGTGACATATTTTCTTTGCTTCTGAACAACTTTAGAATTAAGTTCTAGAAGGTATTGATGAATCCTTGATTCTCACTCTTTATTCTTTTATTTTAACTCTATTTCTTGGCAAAACATCATTTAAATACCTGTAAATACAATAACTTAACAAATTCCATGCTTGTCTTAATATTATTTATTTATCATATTTTTTGTGCAAAAATAAAAGGATAAAGGAAAAGAAAAAGGAATGATGTATATAGAATAAATACAAAGGGACCCAAACCCCAAGAGAAGGTCAAGCCTTGACAAGATCGCAAAATAAAAAAAGTAGAGAGAGATAGGGCTCACTATGTATTGTATATATTACTTGTATTTGTATATATTATTTATATAATTATTTTTGACAACATAAATTAAATTATTATTTTTACACCCTTGTATAAAATCCTAGAGACAATATAAAATAAACCAAAAAATAGAAAAATAATATAAAAATAAAATCCTTCATTCCTTGTACAAATACACTTGTATATATTACATCCATTATTTATTACATACCTTTAAATGATTTCAAAAAAAAATAAATAACAATTTTTTCAAACCCATAAAATTATGTTGTAAATAAATAAATACTAAATAAGGGTATTTATGTAAAAGTAATAAAATAAAAATACTTTGACATAATACATAGGTATATTATACATGTTTATAATACTATATATTGTATATTCATTAATTTATTTTTCATAAAAAAATAAAAATCATAGAAAAATAATGTGAAAAAAATGAACATTTTTTATTTTATACACTTTTTTTAAAATTTGTTTGCTATTGTTTATTAAATTTTTAATTATTTTGTATATTCTGATTTTCTAATTGGTCGAGGAGGTTTCGTTGACCTTGGTCAACCCTCCCTACCAGTCGGGTCAGACCCGATTCCCGCTCGCCAGACCTTCTTCTCCATTTTTCCTCACCTGACTCAGGTTGCCTCGTGCCCCAATTTTTCGCCCGAGCCTCCTCTTAGGATCTGTGATCATTGTAGATCCCTATGAAGGCACGGATCTTCCTAGGGTTGCGCGCACTTGCTCAATCTTTCCAAACCCCTTGAGCATCTTATATAATCTTCTCTTCTACCTCTAAGCGTTGTAGCTCGTTCCTCACCCTCATTTCGACCCTCAGTTACCTCCAGCTGAGTGACAGCTATTTGGAGCGCCCTTTGGAGCTCGTCTTGGTGTAGCAGCGACGCAGCTCCAGCTTCGTGGTCGGAACTCCACCGCGATCAGCCTCCTCATCCGCCGTAACATGGTTGAGGCTATTACCCTGATGTTTACCTTCCCCTGGAGTTGTTGTGCTCATTGGTAGCTTCAGTTACCCATCTTATCCTTCATGTTTCCTTGTTCGATTCGACCTTGTCATTTTGCTCCGCCGCACGCACCTTAGCTCCGTCCACCCATCTAGAGCTTTGACATCGGAACTTCGACATCCATATCCATCTACACAGTCCCAACGCTTATTCCCCATCATTTCCTTTAGTCCTTTATGCAATAAAACATCATAGGAGCTACGCCTCCAAGCATAGTTCACTTCGTAGGTGTTGGTTTGCGCTGAGGCATCCATCTGGCCCCTCGACTAGACAGGCGGAGCTGCGTCCAGGTCACGCCGACCTCCGTGCCCATCTAATTGTCATCGACCTCATCTAATATTGTTGTGTTGTTTGGTTTTATTGATTTTTATTTTGTTTTCTTATTAAAAATTAAAAAATTGCAAAAGAACCACTAAAAATATGTAATTTTATTCCTGAGATTTGACTACTTTGTAGGTTTTCTCGTGCTCCATGTGTTCGACCCTGGTTGTTATACCAGGAAAACTAAAAAGTGAAACCACTTATATATGCTTGATTGTTTTTAATCTGTTTTGAGTGGTTATTTCTTCTTGCTGATTACGCTTAGTAATTGGGGTCGCAACGACCTTGATATTTCTTAACATAAGTTGCATGGCATGTCAACAGAATGGCACCGTTGTTGGGAGTACTGCTTAGTAGTCATTTTTCTTTTATTTGTCTTTAATTATTTCCCTACTTCTATTTGATATAACTGCTTTCTTACATATCTCCATTTCACTTTTTGTGCGAGGAACTGCCCGGGGACGCTTCAGCTTTCTGTTGGAGGAGACTGTACCTGAGGAGGAGTAGAAGAGATGAGATAGTAGTAATAGCTTATAGACTAGGTTTATTTTCTTCAAACTTATTATTATTGTAATATTTGTGGACTTGGACTCTCTTTTATTGGATTTAGACTCATCGGGTCTGTTTCGTCGAGTACCGATGTACTCGAGGGACCTCACCGGATTTTTTGCGATTTTGTTTTGATCGCCTTTTATTTTATTTTGATTCACGAAGTTTTAGCCCTTAGATTTAGGACTTGTGGTAATTGTTACATAATTAGCTAAGGTCCCACACCTGATTGCTTGTTATGTTCTTATAGAATGTAATTGGACCTAGGTATTAATCAATAAGAAAAAGTTACTTAATCATTGAGATGTCACGCGTCGCTAGAGGTCGTATACAACACGTGCAGGATCCGTTATGGCGGATACCGATCGACATCTGAGACCAGACTCATGCCTCTCTCTGATTAGTTAGCTATATGTTCTTCACGATCAGTAGAAGTTGCTCATCTAAGTCTGATTTCTTCGTTGCATCATGCAGTTAGTTTACTGTCTATATTTAATTTATGTGTGGATGACCCTGCACATAGAGTGCTGGAGTCAGGTACGCATTTCTATCTTTGCATGTATCATAGTGTTTGATCATGTATCGGCTTTTGGACTTCCTCCCCCAATTTTATTGGACTCAAAATAATCTAGGAAATCAAAAAATTCGTTAGTTGTTGGCTTATTTCAGAAAAATACATAAAAAGGTAAAAAAAGATATAAAATTGGGAGTGCTAATACAAATTGGACCCTACAATACACATCATCTTAAAATCTTTGTTTTTGGGTGAGTGACCCCCTCATTAATTGATTTATCTACAGCGAGAGAGTGACCCGCACACTAGGTAGATCCATACCTGAACTCCTTTCAGACTACTTGGTCTTGAGGTTGGTTGTTCTCCGGTAAGGATTTCATCGGGTAGCCGATAATCGGTCCAGGATTTCCTTAGTAGATTGGGCGGAGCGGGTAGCTGGTAAATGGTCCGCACCCATACTGGTTGGGAGAAACTAGCTGTGAGATTAGCTCAGTCTCAAGGGAGCATCAGGTTCCCAACAGCTCGCTTAATCACTTTGATATCTTTATTTTTCACTTAAATAAAAATTGACAAGATTAACGACTGATCTCTAATGGTAATCAACTCGAGTGTTGAGTAGGTGAATTGAGGGTTTGATTTCTGATCTTGTTTGCATTCCAGATCTCATCATCATAAATCCCTACATCACAATGATGGGAAGGAGGTCCCTTAGGCTGCCTTTGATAGCACCGCTTTTAAGTACTCCTTTCCATTCATCTAGGGAAGTTTTGGAAAGCTCAGACCAGCTCTCTGAACCTGAGTTCATGACCACCCTATTCCCCCTCGACCACCCTTCATCTAGTCTTGAGGGGCCCGAGCAGAGGCTAATACAGTTGTATGTTCATTTGACGGCACCTGAGTTGGGGTCTTTTGCCTTTGTAAAGACCCAAGAGACGTATCAAAGTGAGGGACGCACCAATGAGCAGTCATAGGGATCAGGGTACGTACTTGACCAGGCGTCCATCAACAACACACTCTTAGCCTCCCTGGAAATGATGCAACAACAGATTAGATACCATGGAGCATTCATGATAGAGGTACGAAAAGAGCTAACGGAGATGAGAGCTGCCAGAGGAGAGATGCAGAGATCATCTAGTGGAGAGATCCTAGCAGTTGGTGGAGGAGAAGGGCATCCATATGATCAGCCAGAACTGAGGACACCATGCATGATGAGACAGTTACACAACCTTTGTGCAACTCTCACCCACTGATGGATTCAGCTTCCTGAGATCCTAGGTGATTTCGAGCTTCGCCTCCAGACTATTCACCTTCTGCCCAAGTTCCATAGGCTAGCCACCGAGGAGCCGCACCTCCATCTCCAGGAGTTTGAGATGATTTGCATAACTGTCCACGACAGATTCGTGGATGAGGACACGATCAATATGATCTCCTGTACGCTCTCATTAGTTGATAGAGCAGCCTATTGGCTGAAGAATTTGGGGAGGTATGACACCACCTGGGAGCAGCTCCGTACCAACTACTTGAACAAGTAATATCAACTCGGTCGGACCAGCCTAGCGAGAGCTATGATCAACAACTTCACCATGATCCGGAACGAGCAGTTTCATGAGGCTTGGGATTGATTCAGAGAGCTCATTGATCGGTGTCCACAACACGAGATATCCAAGCCTGACATAGTCCAGAGCTTCTTTTATGGGATGACACCATAGCTGCAGGGGCTTGTTAATGCCTCATGTGGAGGGTCCTATTTCGCAAAGGATAGGGATCAAGTCTGGGCCATTTATAAGGAGATGGCATAAAACTATACTGTGATGTCCCAGACTAGGGTCTACACTCAGGCGAAGCCCCTCCCACAGGTCGTGTCCTATTAGAGGATAACACGGGTCGATGTAGGTCTATCTACTTCGTCAGCAATAGCAGCACATGTCGAGTCATCAACCGCTGACATGGGGATCATCAGCGAGAAGCAGGACCGCATCGAGATCATCGAGAAGAAGCAGTGCCAGGGCCTCACGTAGATTGACTAGTTGGCACAGACACTGAGTGACCTGAAGACTCAGATCATGTATCTCCAGGAGGCACAGCAGCTCCACAGCCTCGTCTCAGGTCACGGGTTGATACCAACAGCAGTAGCTGCATCCAGCCCTCTACCACATATTGTCAGGTTCACCACATCTAGGCAGAGCCAGTCCAGTAGTCGCAGCACTACTCTCATCCACCACCATCTCAGGACAATCAAATGGCGGTCTATCACTCGGATCAGCCCCTGGAAGTTCTCTCTTCTCCACCTTTCGAGCAGGAGCAGTTGATGGAAGTCAACAGAATTTGGTACGACTGGTACCAATAGCAGGCTGGGATCTGTCGTGGTCATCCCGGATTCAGATGTTCTACCGGAGGTAGCTCATCCCAGCAGCAGCCTCCAGCTCAGGGTGGACAGAGCAGCTAGCAGCAGCAGCAGCCCCATCACTCCCAGTATCAACAATATCACCAGCACCAGCATGGTCCTCGTCCCTCATACCAGGGACAGCAGTGGAGGCAGCAGCAACATCCTCTGCAGTAGCACTCCCAGCCTCCCCCTCACTATCAGCAGACTCGGCCTCATTTCCAGTGAGGCAACCTGCCCGTTTCTCATGGACCTGTCTATGAGAACCCAGCCTTTAACGTCCTCTCCCACCTACTTTCAGATCAGCAGGCATCCTTCCTATGAGAGATGGACGAGTTCTAACAGGAGATGAGGGAGATCATCAAGGGTAAGGACTCCATACTCGCTTAGAACAAACTAAACCCGATTAATCTGAAGAGGAAGTCTGAGCAGTTTACAGATACTACTACTCTTCGTGATACTTTGTGTGATATATCTTCATATATGTTTGATGCTGACTTTGTGACACTTAGGAGAGGTAGGATGCTAGCCGGTGGTGCCTCATTTGAGCGACAACACCATGGAGATTCTGGAGCGCCAGACGAGAAGGATAGCGGTGCTAATGCTGCTCATTATGATTATGATGATGATGGTGGTGGCACTGAAGCCACCAAGAATGATGATCCAGCCGACGGTACTGAGGCATCGTGATTCTAGATGCAGTCAGTGGTAGTGAGGCCACCAATTTTCCAGTTTCTAAGCCAGAGTGTGGTGTTGATGCCGCAAAGACAAATGTCGTGGGTAGTACTGACGCTACCATTTCTTCTTCAGTTGTGTTACCATAACTTGTATCTCAGGAAAGAACAAGCAAAAAAATAGAAAAATGGAAAAGACCAAAAATTTGAATAAAGAAAAGGTTTTTGTATCTTCTTCGAGTCCATATGTGTTGCATGATGATGATTGTATGGATTATATCCCTTCACATACACAGGAGCCTCTTCTTAACCCTCATCTCTCTGGAGAGGGTCCAACTATCCCCTTCCCTCACGCACTCCCCATAGCGAAGGGTAATAAACTAGAAAACCCTAAAAAGAATTTGAGAGACAACAGTTAAAGTTCAGCCAGCAATTGATTAATAGATTCCAGATTCAGTAGACTCTATAGGAGACACTAGAGCACATCCCTCTCTTCCAAAAGAATTTGAGAGAGAAGACCACTATCTACAGGAAGAAGAGGAACTGCAATGCAGAGATCCATGTGCTGACCCATGCCACCTGATTTGCTATTAAGAACCGACTGCCAGCCAAGAAACCTGATGCAAGAGCTCCATATGTCAAGTGTCACATCCATGAGCAGCGGTTCGATCGTACTCTATTTGACAGTGGCTCTTCCACTAACCTTCTTCCGGCAGCCTTACTCAATCGATTCAAGTTCAACCCTCTTCGACAAAGCAGGACAGTCCTTAAGTTTGTTGATAGATCTGTCAATAAGCCAAAGGGGTTATAGAAGGACATGGTCGTCACAATTCATGGCATGAAATTCCCAGTGGACTTTGTTGCATTAGACAGGGAGATCCCTGAGTCTGTGACAGATACCTCCATCATATTACTGAAGGATATGGTTAGATCCTTAAGAGCATCATGGAAGCGTGAGGATCGCATCGTATGCGATCTGGAGCGACTAGTCGAACTAGTTGCTCGATGTAGTGGAAATTAAAAATTTTTCATGTGACGAAACCACATGATCCAAGAACACTTCTCGTATTGTTTCGTCTAAAACAAACAAGGAATAGGATTGCCTCTTGAAGCGTGGTTGCGATCGAGTCTCTAAAAGAAGAGACCTCTTGTCTCAAGTCTGATCCGACGGAGGAGACGCTTGCGAGCGTGTTGATGAAACACGTGCTCCTCACAATCCATGTTGATGATCCAAGCGGCGGATCTCCTGATCTCGACACATGAGATCCAACGTCTTCTTCATGAGCGAGGTGCACCGAAGGAGATGGGGATCCACGAGCAAACAATCAGGCAGCATAACGACGACACTGCGACGATGGAGACTCTCTCTAGGGCATCCATGGTGGACGGCTACATGAGAGAAGGAGAGAGGGCATGTCGAGAGAAAAATAAAGAGAGAGACTTATGTTCTCTTGTGTAAAGAAGAGTAAAGGGGTTGCCTCTCCTTTTATATTATTTTGGGATCCATGGATCTCAATCCATGGACAACACAAATAAAATAGCTCACATTGATTTGTGTTTCTTTTAATGGCTAAGATTTGTGTTGGTAAAAAACAACAACAATTAATTTAATTTAGAATAAATCTATATTGATAAATCAATATAAATCAATCCCAAATTAAATCAAGCAATCATGGAGATTATTGGAATGAAGATTGCCTCCTTCCATAATATGGGATTTGGTGGCTCATGAGATTACATTAATATGGATAGTGCTGTCCACATTATTGAATATCCATGATAATTAAATCACATTTAATCATCTTGGATCTCTATTCTCATGTGCCCAAATAATATGGATCATATTCACATTATTTACATCTTTGATAATAAAATCACATTTAATTATCTAAGATAACTCTCTTTATAATATGAATCGAATTCATATTAATCATGATAACTAAATCACATTTAATTACCAATTTACTCAATGCTTGGATACATATATCAACAATGAAATTATCCTGAACTCTTTCAAGGATAATGCGCTTTCTTCGCGAATACTTGGAGATAAGGAAAGTGCGATTGTATTGTTCCACGTATAATAACTTGTATATTGAGATCACATCTCAAATCTAGATCTCGGGCCTCCCACAGATGCTTGATTAAATCAAAACCGCAAATCTAATCTTCTCATTGCATCCGAATCACATTCAGATCAATGTCCAACATTTGGACTTAGATCAGATTACTTCTCTACTAAGAGGAGTCACTAAAATCCAGACCCGTTTCATCACTCCCTAGGAATGGAACCGTCACAGTTATACAACCGTTTATGATCACATCACCCTCAGGTATACCCAATACATGTACATCCTGCATACTGGAAGACTCAGAATAAACCTGAAGTATAAGATGAATTTTACACTGTCTACTTCAGGATTTTATCATTAAGTTTCTCAATTGACTATTGGGAGTTGGTATCGATCATATACTTTCCAAAAGCATATATCATACCCAGGTGTTGATCATATACTTTCCAAAAGTACATATAAAACCTACAAATTCAGTCAAGCTTCCAAAGAGAGATGACCGTGCACGGAATTTGATTCTTCCCAATATCTCATGAGTGAGCTCATGTCTTCCGGTTCAATAATGAACCTCTGTGATCCCTTTGAGAGATCGTATTACTCATATGCCCTTGTATGTACACCAGTGTGCCGGTGTATAGACCTTGATTAGGTCATCAAACTATTGTTCTGCCAAATTTACATACTCCAACATATAGTAACACAACTGTCTCCGGTCAGAGGATGCGTGCCTATATCGTGACACCATACGTCATTGGACTTTGGTTATCTCGATCTCGTTAAGTCAACTCTTTGACCTAACTTATCTAACACCTCTGAATCTCTATTCCTATACAGAGGACATGCATCAAGAGGTCGGTTAGATATCAGCCTAAATGAGAAAGGATTTCCATATACTACTCAGGCTGGAGATCATCTTTTAACAATCATTTGACGGTGCTTGATCTAAATCTTTAGATGTTCATCCAAGCACCAACCTCTATGATTCAATATTTGAATCAACAGCTGTATGATCATCAAGATGGCCATGGTACATAACCCTAGTTGTACTAAAAGACCTATTATGCAAATTATTGATTCTTCATTTCAGATCAGGTAATGATATTCGCAATAACATTTATTGCATAATGGCTCACCGTGGGCTCGCATGTCCAACAATCTCCCACTAGCCCAAAGAGCCATTAATGGGCTAATCTTTAAACCCACACTCAAGTGACAATCGTAGGATATTTAAAAATAGCTAGGTAAGCTGATCAGTCACTCTGCTCCCGAGAGAATACGCCAAGTCCTTTTACTTCACTTGCATATCCCCTACTAACAGTGTTCACATCCAATGCAAATGTTGCATCTCATTCAACCAATACTCAATCATATCAATCATAGTGTCCTTGACACTATACCTCGATAATTATTTAACCATTATGTAAGTTCTATTATCAATATTAGAATAACCTTACTCCTGGAGATCTCTATCTCCTAAGGTATACATAGTTAAGACCTTTTAGATCACCATCTATAAAGTCTTAAGATCTTGAAGATGAGACTTAGAGATTACTATCTCTAAAGTCTTGTCATCTTTGAAGATATTGATATTACTGCAATCAAGTGTTTTATCTCCATAGTAGGATTAGTAACAGTTTTCTACTCCCACTTCATGGTAGACATCTAGCTTTTGTACACATGTAGTGTACACTCGGCTTCTCGGAACTGATGCACAAAGGGCAAGCAGTTCTAGCATCCACTTACTCAACTCCTTGAGGTGTTATCCCTTTAGATAGGTCAGTACTAAATCTTAAGGGAAAGAAACCTTTCTTGGAATTTTCCAGAAAATAGAAATGTCCAAGGTGTACCATTAATGTGAAGGTCCCAATACCCTCTTCTCTTTGCTTCTGAACAACTTTAGAACTAAGATATAAGAGGTATCCTTGAGATCATATCTCGAGGTATGGGACAACCAGATTATAAAACACTTATTATTATCATCCTTGGATCATTCCAAATGATTAGGATATCTACATTTAGCACGATGAACACAATGGCACTCCCACTAAGCTTCACATGGTTTATCAAGATTTTATCTGAAACCATAACATTTATGATTTCATCAAATCAAATATTCCAACTACAAGAAGCTTATTTGAGTCCACAGATGGAATTCCTTAGCTTGCACTCTTTGCTTTCCTCAACCATGAAGCCCTGGGGCTGCTTCATGTGAATGTTCTCAAAGAGATATTCATGGAGAAATGCAATATTGACTTTCATCTTAAAGATGTTAAAGTCAAGTTGTGTAGCTATATTAGCAATATTCTGATGGGTACAAGCATGATCATTGAAGAGCATGTCTCATTGCAAGCGATGTCTTCTCTTCGGTATGTAGCTCATGGCTACGAACCGTGCTTTGAAGGTATCTACCTTCTCATCAGGTTCCCTCTTTCTCCTGAAGATCCATTTACACCTTAATGGGTCTGACCCTTCTAGGTGGATCCTCGAGGGTCCACATACAACACTTGTATATGAAGTATACATTAGACTTTTATTGCTAACATCCATCTTTCCATGTCATGATCCTCAGGAGCTTCATCACATGAAGTCAGATCATTGTCAGATTCAACTGACACATGGAATCCATATTCAAACTTATATGAAGAGGTATTAGTGTTTCATCTTTAATTGTCCTTTGAGTTTCCAATTTTAGGAGTCTCATTATCATCTCAAGATTAAATGAGTTCCTTTACTTCATTTTCATCTTGATTCTCAAGAGTACCATCATCTAAGAATCACATTCTCAGATATGAAATCTTTTAAGAATCTCAAGGTCATAAAGTAGGTATCCAATACCATCCTTTATTTTCTTAATGAGGTAGAACTCTCAGGTGTTAAGTTCCAGCTTACTTGCATGGAATCTATTAGGGATATATTATAGTCTCTACCACATATACACCTGGAAACTAATAGATAATTATGCTAAAATTCATCATTGATTAAATCATGTCATACATGATCCAATTGTATCTCCCCACAACTCTCTTGAGTTTAGGTACATTAGGAGGATTGAGATAGAAATGACATTCATATCTCTATAAGGCATTCCATGAATTTATCTAATAGGTACTGACTACCTAGATTAGATAAAAAATCATTTAATCTTCCTTCAATCTTTGGTTCTAAACCAAAATTGTGAAATCTTTGAACATTTCAAAGTTTTCTAAGTGAAGAGAAGAAATCTCATATCACAAATAATCATCAATAGATATCACATATCCATAATGTTTATTCTGATATAGATGATTCACATACATCAATATGCATGAGATCTTGAATACCTTGACATCTTACACCATTCCAAGGAAGGGTGTATTGGACATTCATACTTTTGAATACAATATTCATAATTATGTAAGATTTGAACCTTTGGATAATCTAAAGTTTCATCTCTTACTAGTATATTGATCATA
This sequence comes from Ottelia alismoides, assembly GCA_037367405.1. Taxonomy (NCBI): domain Eukaryota; kingdom Viridiplantae; phylum Streptophyta; class Magnoliopsida; order Alismatales; family Hydrocharitaceae; genus Ottelia; species Ottelia alismoides. The sequence goes on along the minus strand of JAZKJV010005585.1, from coordinate 264,761 downwards.
TAAATAGACAAATGTCCGAGGTTTGATGCCAGATCATTGTCAAATGTTCTTCATCCTCCTATTGGTCTTTTAAGGTTTAATTTCAGTATTAGAAATGTTAATGAACCATTCACTAAGTTTCTAATTTAGTAGAGTCCACAAGATTTTAAATTATTATCTGAAATATCTCCATCATAACTCTTCATGATAGGTTTATTCGAGAATTCATGCTTATTCCAAACATTTAGAAATAAACAATGAATGCATTCTAACATCTAGGTCATAGAGACATTCTCCAAGACTAAGGGCTCCTACTGAAAATATGAAATCTGTTGATCCAATGAAAATTATTGCAATAATAGCATCAATTCCAACATGGATGACATTAAACCTTAAGATCAAATTTCTTGTCTTCTAAAACATAAGAAACCAATTGCAAGTGTTATTAGAAGAATGAGATACAATTATTAGGCTTTGATCTTATCAAATAAGAAAGTCAATTTCAATGATTATATATAGATTATTCCGATGCACTATCCGAGTCCTTCTCTAAGGATTCTAGAAAGATTTGATAGTCATACTATCAATACATCAGCTTATTGCAGTATTGGCATTTATCCAACTCTTTGCATTTCATATGGAAGTCACAGAAGTACAGTCAAATCTTTGACTTTCAATCTCACATGGGTCAGACCCACGCTTCCACTGTGCTCCCTTTATCTATAAGCAACCACTGCTCAAGACAAAGGATCTCTTATGTTGAAATCAAAAATATCAATATAAGAGTATTTCAACATTTATACATGCTTCATTCAATTCAAACAATATGAATATTATGAAGCTTCATGAATGACTAGAATATAAATAGTAGAATGATGGCACTCATCGTATCTACATCCATTTAAACTCTTAAAACTTAGGTTCAGGTAGGTACTCAAACAATTTGAATACATCATCTCCTATAGAGCCACCATTCTGCATAATGCAGAGAACCATGTCATTCATGATTATATGTCGATAGCACATATGCATGCCAGAACATCTTCTTAGATTTTATAAGGACTATTTGATAATTACAATCATTATCGACATGTTACTTCAAAAGTACATTCGGTGAGATCAAGAAGAGAGATACAAACCCTAGGGTTTTAGTCCTATTGTCTATTTAATTACCATTCCTCATTATTATGAGGAAACATTCAATTGCAACCACATACATTATGTTTCCAATTGCAAGTACATGAGTGGGATTAAAGAAGGATTATTTGAAATAAGAAATTTACATAAACATATATAAGTATATAATTTACTTTGATTTAGTAATTTTTATATCAAAGTTGTCTTGCCATGTCAATAATGAAAGTTCATTCCCTTAATCACTTTCAATGTAAGAGCTATACTTACCATTATATCTCAAGCAAGATCAGGGATCTCCTTTCTTATCTCTGTTACATCCCAATAATATGAGAACCTGTAACTCGGATAGAAAGAAGCGGGAACACATTCCTCCTTGCAAGTCCAACTTGCATCTCTCAATTCGATCTTTAACACCCGGGCCCACTACCCCTAAGGTGATGTTGACCCGTCATTAATTGAGCTAACCATCAATAGGAATACAACTCGCTATGCGCAATCCAATTTCACCCTAATAATATGAGGACCCGATATTGGGGTCACTACGCATACGTCCTTACTCTTTCGAGAAGCGACGAGCCCGATCCAAATGGATCGTATGCAGGAGCTATCACTTCGGGAAGGCGTCTCCTACATACAATATCTGGTGACGGAACCCTTCGCCTTGATGAGAGACCATGGATGTCACTTATGTGATCCTCCACCTTATATTCAAATTTTAATCAATTATTATGAATCATATTCATATAATTAGTTCTTCCAAGGGAAATACACATATATTCATAATAAAGTATTTTTAATTAGATATAATTAACTTAATCACATTAAACTAATTATCAATCCAATTCAATCAACAAACTTGATTTTACTTGAATATACGGTATTATCTCAAAGTATGTATTAATTCGAATTTTATTAATTAGGAAATACATCATGATCTCTCAAGCATCATTCGATCCCTACCCGCTGTCATGGCCAGTACCGGCGGGAGTGGGACGAACCGCAACCGGTGCGACCCGTTACCCCAACGCTCCCCGACTAGACATCATATCCGCCTCGGGAAAAAATAATGCCAAGCCAATCACTTTGTACTTGAGATGATCATCTGTTTTCAACCGAAATTATACCATATAGTAATAATCAAAACAATTTTGATTATAAGGAAATTTGCTAACCAAATTTCCTATCCTATTCAAGCAAGTTGTTTGTTGATTGTGTTTCCAATTATGATCTAGATCAAATCTAATAAATTATTGATTGAGGATAAGTCAATTAAGGAAATAATCATCATTAAATATTTCTCAAATATTTTCCATAATTATTTCATGAACTTAACAATTAGTTTCTCTAATTGACAATCACTTGGCTCTTGATTAGGAATGTAATTTCAGCAGTGACTCCTACTTACTAAAATTGACATATCTCAAACAAAACAAATCCAAATTATGCAAAATCAGTTTCCTAAGATTGCAAATTTGATTTATGATAGAACCTAAGTGATATTTCATGCATTTCAAAGCAGATCAAAACAGTAATTAACTCATTAATCATGTTAAGATTCACAGTTCCCACAACAGTGAATACATGTTCATGAAAACGACCATATCTCGAGCAAACGGAATCCAAATTACGTAAACTCATATCCTATTATTTCCTCATTTAATGAGAAACGAAGTACAACTTTTATTTTCGTGTTTAAACAATTTAAACTGGGCAGAAAATAATCACAAAATAGAGATGCGACAATGAAATGCGATAAAACTTTCGCAACCCTAATGAACCCAAGTCGGCTTAGGTTTACGGATCGTATCCGAAACCATCAATCTAAGGCTTTTATACCACTTGAATATAAGATTTTGAGATCACAATATCAAAAGTTTTGTCCTTAAGCGCATCACAGAAGCGTGAGGATCGTATCGTATGCGATCGGGAGCGAGTAATCGCACTAGTTGCTCGATGCAGTGGAAATTAAAATTTTTTCATGTGACGAAACCACGTCATCCAAGAACACTTCACAGATCATTTCGTCTAAACCACAAACAAGTAATAGGATTACCTCTTGAAGCGTGGTTGCGATCGAGTCTCTAAACGAAGAGACCTCCTGTCTCAAGTCCGATCCGACGGAGGAGACGCTTGCGAGCGTGTTGATGAAACATGTGCTCCTCGCAATCCATGTTGATGACCCAAGCGGCGGATATCCTGATCTCAATACATGATATCCAGCATCTTCTTCACGAGCGAGGTGCACCGAAGGAGACGGAGATCCACGAGCAAACAATCGGGCAGCATAACGACGACACTGCGGTGATGGAGACTCTCTCTAGGGCATCCATGGTGGACGGCCACATGAGAGAAGGAGAGATGGCATGTAGAGAGGAAAAGAACGAGAGAGACTTATGTTCTCTTGTGTAAAGAAGAGCAAATGGGTTTCCTCTCCTTTTATAATATTTTGGGATCCATGGATCTCAATCCATGGACAGCACAAATCCAATGGCTCACATTGATTTGTGTTTCTTTTAATGGCTAAGATTTGCGTTGGTAAAAAACAACAACAATTAATTTAATTTAGACTAAATCTATATTGATATATTAATATAATTCAATCCCATATTAAATCAAGCAATCATGGAGATTATTGGAATGAAGATTGCCTCCTTCCATAATACGGGATTTGGTGACAATCTCATGAGGTTACATTATTCCATGGAAATCTCCAAGATTTACAACAACACTTGTTGTAAATTATTCAACAAAAATAATTCATAATTATTTTGTGAATATTGCAATCTTGCCATTGGAAAATTATGAATCACATTCACAACCCAAAATAAATGTGAGTTACATTTTCAATTTAATGTTCAATGTGAATCCAATTCACATGAACATTTAATTAACAAATGTAAATTACAAATAGCTCTCTCTTATATATTATAAATTACATTGATAATATATATGATTAATATGGATAGTGCTATTTACATTATTCAATATCCACGATAATTAAATAACATTTATTCATCTTGGATCTCTATTCTCCTGTGCCCAAATAATATGAATCATACACATTATTCACATCTTTGATAATCAAATCACATTTAATTATCTGAGGTAACTATCTTTATAATATGTCGAATTCATATTAATCATGATAATTAAATCACATTTAGTTACCAATTTACTCAATGATTGAATACATATATCAACAATGAAATTATCCTGAACTCTTTCAAGGATAATGCGCTTTCTCCGCGAATACTTGGAGATAAGGATAGGGTGATTGTATTGTTCCACATATAGTGACCTGGATATTGAGATAACATCTCAAATCCAGATCTCAGGCCTCCCACAGATGCTTGATTAAATCTAGACCGCAAATCTAATCTTCTCATTGCATCTGAATCACATTCAGATCAATGTCTAACATTTGGACTTAGATCATATTACTTCTCTACTACGAGGAGTCACTAAAATCAAGACCTGTTTCATCACTCCCTAGGAATGGAAGCGTCATGGTTATACAACCGTTTATGATCACATCACCCTCAGATATTCCCAATACCTGTACATCCTGCATACTGGAAGACTCAGAATAAACTAAAGTATGAGATCAATTTTACACTATCTACTTCTGGATTTTATCATTAAGTTTCTCATTTGACTATTGGGAGTTGGTATGGATCATATACTTTCCAAAAGCATATATCATAACCAGGTGTTGATCATATACTTTTCAAAAGTATATATCAAGCCTACAAATTCAGTCAAGCTTTCAAAGCGAGACGACCGTGCACGGAATTTGATTCTTCCCAATATGTCATGAGTGAGCTCATGTCTTCCGGTTCAATAATGAACCTCTATGATCCCTTTGAGAGATCGTATTACTCATATGCCCTTGTATGCACACCAGCGCGCCTGTGTATAGACCTTGATTAGGTCATCAACCTATTGGCCTGCCAACTGTACATACTCAGACATATAGTAACACATCTTTGTTCGGTCAAAGGATGCGTGCATATATCGTGATAGCATACGTCATAAGACTTTGGTTATCTCGATCTCGTTAAGTCGACTCGTTGACCTAACTTATCTAACACCTCCGAATCTCTATTCCTATGTAGAGGACCTGCATCAAGAGGTCGGTTAGATATCAGCCTAAATGAGAAAGGATTGCCATCTTCTACTCGGGATGGAGATCATTTCTTAACAATCACTTGACGGTGCTTGATGAGTCCTCAATCTAACTCTTTAGATGTTCATATAAGCACCAACCTCATTGATTCAATATTTGAATCAACAGTTGTATAATCATCAAGATGGCCATGGTACATAGCCCTAATTGTACTAAGGGACCTATTATGCAAATTATTTATTCTTCATTTCAGATCAGGGAATGATATTAGCAATAACATATATTGCATAATGGCTCGTCGTGGGCTCACATGTCCAATAATTAGGACGTCTATTCTTGGCAACAGCCAAGGTGGTATCCGACCATGATAGTGGGTAGGTATACTTTCGCATCTAAGGCGAAAGTGTATAAGTAGAGACGATCGAGGAGACCAGAGCAAGAGATTCAGCTTGTTCCGAGCAATCGAGCGATACAGAGTAGGTGACGAATGTTGAGCGAGACGTCCACCAGGAGTGCGACTTTGTGATCATTGATTATGAAGCCGTACGGTCAGACCCAGCAGCACGAGCCCTTGTCATTCCTTCAGATACAGAGGATTTGCATATTTTGACAGATGAGAGTTCAGAGAGCACACTCCTTCTACAGGACACATTAGATGTTAATGATTGCGGGATGGATGGTGAAGTAGATTTTGTTCCATGTTCTTCTGATTCAGATCCCTCAGACTCATACGTTGATTGGGATGATTTTGATAACTATTTGCCTTGTCTAATTCCTTCAGAGCTGACAGCTAGGGCGGAGAGCGAGCCAGCACAACTTACAAAGACACCAGCAAGGCTACCTTCATCATATTTTAACATGCAGCGAGAGTTCTCCCATGCAGATCTGGTAGCCTTCACTCAAACATTTCAGAAGATAGATTTGTCTAGAACTGAAGACCTTGCCGCAGTCGATGAAGTATAGATTTCTTGTGGGTGAGCCAGAGATGTTCCTAGTCATTATCTCAACGGATTTGACTGGAGATCAAGAATCTCTTTTGATGGAGGTTCTTGAAAGAAACTGGAAGAGTCTGACGTGACATTAGATGGAGCATAGCTGATCTCCAGGGGATAAGTCTGACCTTGTGCTCCCACCGTATCGATCTCGAAGAGGGCGCCAAGCCATCGTGTGAGTTCCATCGACGACTGAACCCAAATCTTCTAGATGTGGTCATGACAGAAATATCAAAATGGTGGAGCGTCAATTTTATCTACCCCATATCCGATTCCAAAAGGGTTAGTCTGTTACATATGGTACCCAAGAAGACGGGTATCATTACAGTTTTGAGCGAGTCTGGATAGGAGATAGCTACACGGATACCCACTTCTTAGACGGTCTATGTGGACCAGAGACGATTGAATCAGGCCACCAAGAAGGATCATTTCCCGCTGTATTTATTTTAGATTATCAAGAGGCTAGCTGGGAAGAGTCATTACTGTTTCCGTGACTGGTACTCCGAATACAATCAGGTGGCCGTAGCGACTGAAGACCAGGAAAAAATAATATTCACCTGTCCATTTGGGATATATGCTTTCAGACGGATGCCCTTTGGTCTATGTAATGCCCCGGCTACATTCCAAAGGTGCATGTTATCCATCTTCTCGAACATGGTGGGTGACTATTTAGAGGTCTTCATGGATGACTTTTCGGTCTACGGCGATGGGTTCGATGCTTGTCTTGACTGCCTGGACCGCGTACTTCAGCGTTCCATTGAGGTCCATCTTGTATTATCCTGGGAGAAAAGTCACTTCATCGTGACTCAAAGGACGGTGCTTGGCTATATCATCTCCAACTGGGGCATGGAGGTTGATCCAGCCAAGGTGGATACATCAGGAAACTCAGTCCACCATCCAACTTGCGGCAGTTGTGGTCTTTTCTAGGACATGTTGGTTTCTATCGATGATTCATTCAGGATTTCAGTCGTATTGCCCGACCGCTTACTGATTTGCAGATAAAAAACATCGATTTCATTATAGATGATAAGTGTCTAGCATCATTTGAGACTCTCAAGGGATTAGTTGTCAAGGCTCCTATCCTTCAGCCACCCGATTAGTCTCTCCCATTCGAGATCATGACGGATGCTTCTGATTTTGTTATAGGGGTTGTGTTAGGATAGAGGAGGGATGAATGGTCGTATGCCATTCACTATGCTAGCATGACTTTGGATGCCGCTCAGCAGAATTACACTATTACAGATAAGGAGATGCTAGCGGTAGTTTTTGCTTTGGACAAATTAGATCTTATTTTCTTGGATCCCTTGTGATAATTTCAACAGATCACACCGCCATTCGATATCTAATGGCAAAGAAGGATGCCAAAGCCAGATTGGCCAGACAGATCCTTCTACTCCAAGAGTTTGACATTGAGATTAAGGATAAGCTTGGAGTCAAGAATGTGGTGGCGGATCACCTCTCCCGATTAGAGAACCTTGAGGATTTCGACCAGATTGCACCTATTACAGTGACCTTCCCAGATGAGGCGATCCTCGCTATCGCCTCGCTCCCATGGTACGCTGATATTGTGAACTATCTTGTCTCCAAGAAAGTTCCACAAGGTTGGCCAAGGAAATGACTTGAGACTTTCCTTGCAAAGGCCAAGTGATACCATTGGGAGGATCCCATCCTTTATCATGAAGGAGGGGATAGCGTCTGGCATCGGTGCATTCCTCAGGAGGAGCACCATAGCATCCTCACATACTATCACAAGCTTGAGGAAGGAGGTCATCATTCTGGGAGGAGGACAACACAGAAAGTGCTCCAATCCGGCCTATGGTGGCCTGCCCTCTTCAAAGATTCTGATGAATTCATGAAGAGGTGTACTGACTGTTAGAGGATGGGCACTTGTGGACAGCGTGATATGATGTCGATACAACTCATTCACTTTCTTGAGGTTTTTGATGCATGGGGCATTGATTTGACGGGTCCATTCCCTAAGACTTAGGGATTTGAGTACATTCTGCTCGATGTGGATTATGTGAGTCGTTGGGTTGAGGCTATCCCCGCTAAACCGCAGATGCTAAGATCGTTTGCAGATTCTTGAGGAAGAATATCATTTCACGGTTTGGGGTTCCTAGAGTGTTGATATCTGATGGGGGGACTCACTTTATCAACAACAAGGTAAAGCCCATTGCTAACGAGTTCAGCATAGACCATCGAGTTGTTACTCCATATCACCCTCAGACCAATGGTCTTGCTAAAGTATCGAACAGGGAGATCAAGACTAGTTTATAGAAGGTTGTGCGCCCAGATCGAAAGGATTGGTCACAGCTTTTGGACTCGGTCTTGTGGGCCTATCAGACCTCCTTCAAGACACCTTTGGGTGCATCTCACTTTCGTCTCGTTTATGGCAAGCCATGCCATTTACCTGTGGAGATCAAGCATAAGTCACTATGGGCAGTCCTTGAGTTATTATTGGATCCCAAGAGTATAGGAGATCAGAGGAAAGCAGAGTTGGCAGCCCTGGAAGAGCTGAGAGATACAACCATTTTAAGTAGCCTACAATATAAGGAGAGAGTCAAGATATGTCATGATTCTCATATCAGTCATAAATAGTTTGAGCCGAACTAGAGAGTATGGCTATTTGACGCCAGGTTGAGAATATTTCCAGGGAAGTTGCAAAGCAAATGGAAGGGACCATACTTGGTCTGAAAGGTGCATGAAAATGGAAGTATTGATATATCCGATCTGTCATCTGAGTCCACCATTGGAGTTAATGGTTAGCGACTGAAGCCATATCTAGATCATGATCCGATGATTGTTGACATTGCCCCTGTTCATTTTGCATGAGATGTGGTCTTTGACTCACATCATTTGCATCTCATGCCTGATTATTACTTTTCATCTGCAGCTATATAGATCTAGTTGTCCATATCATTCATTCTTTCTATCTAACACCCCGTCTTCATCTTATGATTATGCTATACTTAGGGTGTACTTTACCCTAAGTATGGGGGGTGTCAGACTTGTGATTATCTGTTTGATTCTTTTTACCTCTGTTTTGTTGCCTATACTTAGGGATATTTTACCTTAAGTATAAGGGAGGTAGAACATGTACATTCTCATCCTCGGTTTTCCCCTTGTAAACAGACTGTTATACTTAGGATTACTTGATCCTCACTCGCATGGAAGGTTGTATCCTGATATATCGCCGATATATCGCCGATATATCGATATCGACATGGGACCGATATCGAAATCGATATATCGATATATCTGATTTCAGGCATTTTCTTCAGAAAAAATCCTAGATATAGCGATATATCGGCGATATATCGACGATATCGCCGATATATCGATATCGACACGATATCGAAACGATATCGATTCCTAAGTATAGGGGGATCACTGACTTCTATTCATTGTATTCATTCATACATCGTCGTAGTATAACATTCTTTTCACTTCCCAATACTCAGCACGAGTTATGTCTTCTTTTCATCGCTCTTTGATCACTCTGAGGACATCGTTTGAGCTAAGTATAGGGGTGATGAAACCCAGTTTCATGCTCTTAATTCGTAGAAATTAACCCCCTAGCTTAGACTTTAGGTTAATAATGACCAGATTAATCCTTGTAATTATCTGACCCTGTGAATAAATTAAAAAAACAAAAAATAGCAAATTAAAAATCGTAGTGTTTTTAAGCTTTAAAAATGCTCTCAAAAATATGTCTACCTCTGTTTGACTCCATATTCATTTTTGGTCAACATGAAACTTGTAGATCTCATTGAGATCTACAACTCTCATGTTTTGAGTTTTTCCAAATTCGGTCATTTTCTCCCTCATTTCTTCATTTATTCTTCGCAATAATCTGATTGGGCCATGTGGTGCCATCGGGTTGCGCCACGCGGCCCGGTCCTTTGCGCGCCATGCTCCCCACTACCTCCATCGCCCGATGGCTTCATCTCTCTCTAGATCTCAACCATCCACTCCTGCACCCCTTCGTAGCCATTAGATGATCTCCAGATCAGATCACGGCCGCCCGCTAGTGTTGTCACCTCCTCCCTCGTGTGGCGCTCTCCATCATCGCCCGATCCTCTTCAGTCCACTTCCATCTCAGCCGCTCAATCTGCTTCATTTCTTAGAACCCTGATCACCACCTTCTCCTCATCACGGTCGTTGTCTTCACCTTCCTCTCCTCCCAACATGTGGCGCTATCCTGCGCCCTCCGATCATGCCGCCTTCGATCAGATCCTAGCCGCATGTATGCGCCTAAATCTCAGTTGTTGGATCACGAGATCCAATGGTGGAGGAATCGACTTCAACCTCCGAAGACTCTTAGTCCACGTCGCCCATCTTGCAGCCTCTCTTCCCTTTCCGTTTCCCTCTCCATCTCCACCACTCGCTAACTACCGCATGACATAGCCTGATCCCCACTCTTCCTCGCGGGTCGTCACTCACCCCACGATGGCATCCCCTCGCTCCATAATCTCCACGTGAACCACCTACCTCCATCATCGTTGGAACCGCCACTCCCAATCTTTAAATACTCCATCGTCGATGCCTTTCCACCTTGTCGACCTTTACGCGGGGCTCCGCCCTGTCCCTCTCCTCCTCCCCATGATAGGGGGAGGATCGATTGAGGATTCACGGTGACGGATGCCTCTGGTGTCGACCCCTAGCCTTCACAGCAACGATTGTGGTGGCTCCGCCCCACCAAGCTGCTTCCAGTTGTTGCGGGGGTCCAGCAATAACCCGAGGCCCTCCGAGGATCTCAAGCCCAAGCTCTCGTTCCACCATTATTTCAGGTAAGCTCTCTAATTCCCCCTTGTACATTCCTTTGTCTTCTTATAATTATGTAGGACTCCACACACGCTTTCATCCTCCATTGATCATTGATTGATCTTCATCAGATCACCCCCATCTTCACGCTCCATTCAATGACTAGCTTCCCCTTCTCCACAACCTCGACCACCTCCGTCACCTTCATCTTCGCTATGCCAGAGGAGAAGACTGTCGGGCTCCATATCTCGTCATCCTAAGCCCACCATTCCACTCACTTCGCACCCACTTTGCACGCTTCGGCTAGATACTAATATATGCAGGTGTCTATGCTCATTGGTCGAAGCCTTGGTCGGAGGAGCTTTCATGGGTGCCATCTCTGACATAGAGGCGTCAAAGGCCTCTTCCAGAATGGCCAGCATCATCCTCAGACCTCCAGCTTCATCGGCGTTCACTCAGGAAGCTCCGGGGATGCTTATTGAGTCATTGCTAGAGAGGTGAAGCTGCAGCGTCTTCGTCGGGCACAGCCAACTCCGCCGCAAGAGGCGGCAGAGTCGAATAACTCGATGTACAGGTACCGTCTGATCATCTTGATCGGACAGATCACAGCGAGCCATGTCGCCATCCCTCAAGAGCTACAGCAGTTGTCTGATCTCTTTGATCGGATGGCCCACGGGTGCCCACGTATATGCTCCGAGCCTCTTCCTCGTGCCTTTAGGCTCGAAGCACCCGAACTTCACCGGAGCCAGCTGATCCTACATCTGAGCCCAAGCCTCTAGCCGAAGCAGCCCCAAGCCTCCATCGCCATCCGAGCCTGGCTTCACGTGCCCAAAACACGTGCGGTCTGAAAAATTGCATAGATGCCCCATCGATTTCTCCAAATTGCAAATAGGTCCAGAAACCACATGCAACCCACGCGCGCCTAGGGTATTTTGCAACCGACCCCCTACAGGTTTTAATAATTGCAAAAAAAACCCTACGTGTGCGGGTTAATTATAGGGAAGGCCTCGTTTTTATTTTATTTGCAATTTAGTCCCTTCTAGGGACTTGTTTGCTAGTTATCTTTTATGTTTTCTTGCATTTATGCCCCTATTTTTACTCTTGCATATCTTGAGCATCCTAGCTCCGATTGAGTTGATTTCAATGGCATTTCGAAGCTTGTTTAATTCTCTTTCTAATGGCATAATTATTGTTTTATTTTGGGACTTTTGATTTTATTGTCTAAACTTACTTATCTTGTGTCATTTATTCAATAAATTATGTGCCATTAAATGGAAAACACTTCATGACCCCCTTCTGAAATTGACTATCTCTTTATTTCTCAATGATTCTGTGTAACTTGGGCATATTTGAAGTGTTTTAATTTTTCATTTCTTTGCTTGATAAAAAATAAAAAAAATGTGTTGTTCATGTTTACTTATGCATATTGTCTTGTCATCATGCATTCATTGACCTACAAAGAATTAATCCAACACTTAGTTCAATAAATAAGAGTCTAAATATTACGAAAAGGCTTGTGTCCCTTAGTTCAACCTTGGGCTTGCCCAAATAAAATATAAATTGAACCGTTTGATTTGATTGTTAATTTAATTAAATGGTCTTTGATGGATCCAATTTAATCCGACTGCAATCACATTAGCAGTGTTAATTTCACACTATTAAAGGGTTGAATTTCGGGTTTATCAGGGGGTGTCATATATACATAACTCGTACTTTGCGTGAGTGTGTTAATAAAATAAAATGGCTAAAAACCATAAACCTAAAAATCAAAAAAAAATTTCTTGTACATGCACCAGTAAATAACTTTTTGTAAAAACTATTTTTGTACAAATGTTCGTAAAAATTGTTTTGATTGTAAAAAAATTGTAAATATTTTTGGTATCAAAATTATGTATATAGTACAAAATTTTTAAAAATGTTTGAAAAATAAAAAGTTTGAAAAATATATTTGTATATAGTTTACAAAACTTCCTCTTCCTTGCATTCAAACATTTTTCATAAAATTTTGCATATTTTGAAAAATTGCAAAAAAAGAGTTTTGTACATATTTGCTTGCATATTCTTCTGAATCATTGATGACATTTAAACTAGTCTAGAATTAAATTGGAAAATGGAGCTTGGTTAAGACCTTAATCCACCTAACTTTTGAGGAACATTGTAGGATTAGGGGTTAAGACTTTTCAAATCCATTAGTGACTTAATTCTTTGAGTCCACCAGAAAATGTTCACATGTAATCTTGATGAGCCTACGTAGAAAACTTAACAACGCATGCATCTCACAGACAATGTCTTTACTTGGACCAGCACCATACACATAGCTCCACATGGATGAGGTGGTGAGGAGGCAGAATTCATTAAGTTGGGGTAGCATACGAGGGTAGTACTTCTAGGTAAAACCTCTCATCTTCCTTTAGGGAGGGATGTGCACCTCAACCTGATCTAGTAGCATTGAGGTCTATAGATAGGAGTTGTGGGTTGCAATAATGCTTCAAAAGAGGTATAGTCTACTGGCTCAAGAGGAAAACTCCTTATGTGCATGTTGCACCATGTAAATATGTAAAAAAAACTCCAAAAAAGTGGACAGGACTGATTGACAATGAAATGCCTGCCGAAGTGTATATAGTGAATAAGCAAAGCTTGTTTATTATACCTTCTTATCTCATGGAAGCTTGCGGCGGGAAACTTAGCTACACTGGTTAGGCTCCCAGGGATATGTGGCTACACTAGTCATGATCCATTCTCCTCTTTCCCCTCTTCTTTAGTCGGTTGAACTTGAACTTAGAAGGGAATTCCCCACTCCTCGAGGAAAGAGCTGCTAGACTAGGGAATTAGATTTAATTTGTCGAAGGAGGTTGTTGCTTTGTCATTTCCGAGGTGGAGATCTACATATCACTTACACAGTATAAGGAAAGATACATAGTCATTAGAGTTTGCATATGTAGACTTGTTTTGATTTGGTTTATTGAGGAGTCCTGACCATATAATAGTGGAACTTGGAGGCTTAAACCTATTTCCCAATAAGGTTATGACAAACTAATAATCCAAAGATCTGACCGAGCTCCATACTTCAATTTAGTGAAGATAAATTTAATAATCAACCTTGATTCTTTTTCTTTTCTTTCCTTTTTATGTTTCATTTCTTTTTCAAATAAGTGTTTGCTAAGGGACTAGCAAAGGTAAAGTATAGGGTGTGATGAATCCCTGATTCTCACTCTTTATTCTTTTATTTTAGCTCTTTTTCTTTGCAAAACATCATGTGAATACTTGTAAAAACATTAACTTAACAAATTGCATGCTTGTGTTAATATTGCATAATTAACATATTTTTGTGCAAAAATAAAAGAATAAAGGAAAAGAAAAAGGAATGATATATTTAGAATAAATATAGAGTGACCCAAACCCCAAGAGAAGGTCAAGCCTTGACCTGATCGTAAAATAAAATAAGTAGAGAGAGATAAGGCTCACTATGTATTGTATATATCACCTATATTTGTACATATTATTTATATAATTATTTTTGACAAAATAAAATTAAATTATTATTTTTACACCCTTGTATACAATCCTATAGACAATATAAAAATAAAACCAAAATCAGAAAAATAAAATAAACTTAAAAATAAAATCCTTCATTCCTTGTCCAAAATACAATAGTATATATTACATCCATTATTTATTACATACTTTTAAATGATTTTTAAAAAAATAAAATAAAAATTATTTCACACCCCTAAACTTATTTTGTAAATAAATAAACTACTAAATAAGGGTATTTGTGTAAAAATAATAAAATAAAAAATACATGTACATAATACATAGATATATTATAGATGTAAATGTTACTATATATTGTATATACATTAATTTATTTTTCATAAAAATAATTAAAAACACAGAAAAATAATACGAAAAATAATAAACATTTTTTTAATTTTATAAGCCTTTTATTTTAAATTTATTTGCTATTTTCTATTAGATTTTAAATTATTTTGTATATTCTGATTTTCTGATTGGTCCAGGAGGTTTCGTTGACCTCGGTCAACCCTCCCATCCAACCGGGTCAAACCCGATTCCCGCTCACCATACCTTTTTCTCCCTATTTCGCCCGACTCAAGCCACCTCATGCCCTGATTTTTTGCCCAGGCCTTCTCCTAGGATCTGTGATCCTCGCGGATCCTTAGGAAGGCGCGGATCTTTCTAGGGTTGCGCGCACTTGCTCGATCTTTTCAGGCCCACAGAGAAACCTTTATAATCTTCTCTTCTGACTCCAAGCATCGTAGCTCGTTCCTCGCCCCCATTTCGACCCACAATTACCTCCAGCTGAGTGGCAGCTGTCTGAAATGCTCTTTGGAGCTCGGCTTGGTGTAGCAGCGACGCAGCTCGAGCTTCGCGACCGGAACTCCACAGCGATCAGCCTCCCTGTCCGCTGCAATGTGGTTGAGGCTATTACCCCAGCGTCCACCTTCTCCTTGAGTTGTTGAGCTCATTGGTAGCTTCAGATACCCATCTTATCCTTTGTGTTTCCCTATTCGATTCCACCTTGTCATTTTGCTACGTCGCTTGCACCTTAGCTCCGGCCAGCCGTCTGGAGCTCCAACATCCATACCCATCTACACAGATCGACTCTTAGATTCATGCTCCACCTCCCTACGCAACATGGTCACACTAAACCTTGCTCACGGAGCAAGATTAGGCCTAGTCTTCCTACATCACGTTAGTGGGAGACCCAACGCACATTCCCCATCGCTTCCTTCTGTCCCTTATGCAATAAACCATCGTCGGGGATACGCCTCCAACCGTCGTTCCCTTCGCAGGTGTCAGTTCATGCGGAGGCATCCATCTGGCCCCTCGACTTCTTAGGTAGAGATGTTTCCAGGTCACACAGCCCTCCATGCCCACCTGACCATCATAGACCTCATCGGAGCACTTCATTGGATGAGGAGTACTACCACGATCGTGTTGAGCCCTCTAGTAGTTTTATCAAGTCCATCGATCGACGTCTATGCTCAGCCGAAGCTCGTCGAGAGGAGGTTCTTCCTGTTAGCTTTCTAAGCGTCTGATCAGGAGACAACCCCCAGATCTAATCACAATCATGCATGCACGCCTCATTCATAAGGGTCTGATCAGATCATGGGAAGGATATGCGATGTCCACCTTTGCCACCTTCATCAGCCATCAGATCTATACTGTAGTAGTGAATCTCATGTGCATGTCCCCAACCATGTCAGAGCCATCAGATCTTTTTCAGGGGACGATCAGAGTCGCCAAACCCTCCGCGTGCCACACACGTGGCGAAGGGGTATATTTCCTTTTAGCCCATGCTTTTTCCTGCATTTACAGTATGGACCTCGTAGTTTCTGATATTTGCACTTTAGTCCTATCTATTTGAACTCATGTGCATCTCACACGTGCTATTTAGGTTATTTACAGTATTTTGTATGAACTACTACGTTGTTATAAATTGAATGATAAGTTTGTAGAATTTGCATTTATGCCACTGTGAGTCTGGAGCACGTGTTCTGTGTGTGTCATGTGGACTAATCACTCATTGATATCAATTGTTATCAATTGATATCAATTGTTATCAATTGATATCAGTTGTTATCAATTGATATCAATTGTTATCAATTGATATAACATATGATAAATGTATATTTTGATATAGATGATCCACATACATCATTATGTATGAGATCTTGAACACCTTGGCATCTTACACCATTCTTAGAGAAGGTTATATTGGACATTTTACTTTGAATACAATATTCACAAGTATGTAAGATTTGAAATTTCAGACAGTCTAAAGTTTCATCTCTTACTGGTCTATTGATCTCATCAATAGACATAGGTCCAAGACTTGATGCTATATCATTGTAAAATGATCTGCATCCTCTTATTGATCTTTTAAGGTTATATTTTCAGTATTTAGAAATGTTAATGAACTATTCATTAATTTTCTAATTTAGTAGAGTTGTCTAGACGTTAGATTACTATCTAAAGTATATCCATCATAACTCTTTATGATAGGTCTGTTCCAGAATTCATGTTTATTTCTAACATTCAGAAATAAACAATGAGTATATTCTAATATCTAGGTCATAGAGACCATTTCTAATACTAAGGGCTCTCCATCTAAAAATATGTAGTCTAGCTACCCCGTGGAGATTGTTGCAACAACTGCATCAACATACACTTGGATAACTATAAAACCTTAAGATCAAATTTTCTAGTCTTCTAAAATATATGTAACTAATTGCAAGTGTTATTAGAAAAATGAGATACAATTTTAGACTTTGATCTTATCCAATAAGCAAGTCAATTTCAATGATTTATATGTAGATGTATAATATTTAGATGCATTATAAGGATCCTTCTTTAAGTATCTTAGATAGTCTAGATAGACATACTATCAATACGTCGGCTTGTTGCAGTATTGGCATTCATCCAACTCTTTGGATATGGAAGTCATATAAGTACAGTCAATTTCCTGACTTTCCTTCTTACTTGGGTCAGACCCATGCTTCCACTGTGCTCCCCTCATCTATATACAACCATTGCTTAAGACAAAGGATCTCTTATATTAAACTCAAAGATTTCAATATAAGAGTATTTCAACAATTATACATGCTTCATTCAATTCATACAATATGAATAATATGAAGCTTCATGAATGACTATAGTATAGATAGTAGAATGATGACACTCATCATATCTACATCCATCTTAACTCTTAAAAGAATATTGGTTCTGGAAGGTACTCAAACATTTTGAGTACTTCTTCTCTTATCGAGCCAACATTCCGCATAATGTAGTGAACCATGTCATTCATGATGAAATATTGAGAGCACATATATATGCCAAAACATCTTCTCAGGTTTTATAAGGATTATTGACAATTACGATCATCATCGACATGATACTTCCAAAGCACACTCGATGTGAGATCATGACTATAGAGACATACAAACCCAAGGTCGTTGTCCTATTGTCTATTTAATTGTTATTCCTCATTATTATGAGAAAACATGCACATTACAACAACATACTTTATGTGTCCAATTGCAAGTACAATATCTTGATCATGGATACAATCCATGATATATTACTCGTTATTATTGAGTATATTTTTCATTGGATTTAATGTTGGTTATCTGAAATAAGATAATTTGCATAAATACGTATTTTTTTTATTTAGCTATATCAAAGTTGTCTTGCTTTGTCAACTCTAAAAGCCCATACTTTTATTCACTTTCAAAGAAAGAGACATACTTACCATTATATCTCAAGCAAGATCTGGGATCTCCTTCTTACCTTTGTTATATCCCAATAATATGAGATCTTATAACTCAGATAAAAAGAAGTGGGAACTCATTCCACCTTGCAAGTCTAACTTGCATTTACCAATTCGGTCTTTAACATATGGGCCTACCACCCCTAAGGTAATGTTGACGCATCATTAATTGAACCAACCATCAACAGGATTAGAACTCGCTATGCACAATCCAATATTGCCCCAAAAATATGAGGACTCAGTATTGGGGGACACTACGTATACGACCTTACTCTCTACAGAAGCAAAGAACCCGATCCATTTGCACTTATATGTAGGAGTTGTCAATTTGGACAGGTGTCTCCTACATACAATCCACGGTGACGGAACCCTTAACCTTGACAGGAGACCATGGAGGTCACGTGTGTGATCCTCCATATCAAGTTCTAATTTTAACTAATCATTATGAATCATATTCATTATGATTTATTCTTCCAAGGGAATTCCAATTTCTATATAAATATATATTATGATAATTATTGGATAATTAATTTAATCATATTAAATCAAAAATCCAATTAGTATCCAACAAACAATCCTGATTGTTACTTGAAGGATTGTATAATCTCAAAATATGTATTATTCAACTTTTAATAAATATAAAATTGCATCATGATCATTTCAAGCATTACCCTTTCCTTACTCGTTGTCATGGCCAGTATGCATAGGATGTGGGAAAGACCACTTACTGAGCAACCTCTACCCTAGCGATGCTCAATTAGACACCATATCTACCTCAGGTCATGATAATGTGATCTCATCATTTTGTATTTGAGATGATTTTTGCTCTTTAAACTGAAGTTATACCATATAAAATTTATCAAAATCTTTTTGATTAATATTATAAGGAGATTTGCTAAACAAATTCCCAATCTTATTCAAGTATCAATATTTGTTGGAAAGTTCATTATAACGAACATATTGATTATGGTCATTCAAAAATAATTAGAATTATTAAATATTCAATAAATATTTAACAACTAATTATTTCAAGAGATTGACCATTAATTTCCATGAATTAATTGAATAACAATCACAAGATTCTTGTTCAAATTGTTAAGTTTCCAGCGGTGACATGTTTACTAAAACTAACAAATCTTAAGCAAATAAACTCCAAATCAAGCAAACTAACTTTCTTGATTTGATAATTTGAATTGTAACAGAATCCAAGTGATAAACACGCATTTATAGGTATTTTAAAATCATGTTAATCTCTTGATTAGATTCCAATATACTATTCCCGTAACAATGGACACGTGTCTACAAAACTTATCATAAATTGAGCAAACGGATTCCAAATTACACAAACTCAAGTCCTACAGTTTTATAATAAGATGAGGAATGTAATCCAAGTGATAAATAACATTTTAAGGCACTAAAGGGCCAAAAAAATAGCACAAAATAGGGTTGCAGGAACAAAATACGATAGAAATTCGCACAACCAAAAATACCCATGTCATCTTAGGTTTATGGATCATATCTGAACCCACCAAACTATGGCTCTGATACCACTTGAAGGTTATGGGAAAAAATATTAAGTGCATCACGGAAGCGTAGAGATCGCATCATATGCGATCGGAAGAGACTAGTCACACTAGTTGCTCGGGGCAGCAGAATTTAAAATATTATGCAGATGAAACCACATGATATGAGAACACTTCTCAAATCGCTTCATTAAAACCAGAAATGGATATTAGAGTTACTTCTTTAAGCGTAGTTGTGATCGTTGTCTCTAAAGGAAGAGACCTCCTGTCTCAAGTCTGATCTAATGGAGGAGACGCTTGCGAGCGCATTGATGAAACGCATGCTCCTCGCAATCCAAATTGGTGATCCAAGCAATGAATCTCTTGATCTTTTCTCACGAGATCTGACGCCTTCTACACAAGTGAGATGTGCCAAAGAAGGTAGATATCCACAAGTAGTCGATCCGGCAGCACAACGACATCACTGTGACAATGAGATTCTCTAAGTCAATAAGTGGACGGCCACTATATTGATATAGAGAAGTGAGACAGCTATAGAGAGAGAAAGAGAGAGATGGAGCCAGTTTAATTCCTCTTGGAATTCCAGTCATCTAAAAGGCATGAGCTACACTTCCTTTTATACTAGTTGGATCCACATGGATCCCAATCCATGTGCTCTCTTAATCCAATGGTTTAGATTAAGAAATTGCTAATCAATGGCCATGATATGTTGCTACAAATTTGCAACAACCAAATATTTAAAATATATTAGTTACATCCCTTTGACAAGATAACAACTAATTCATTTTACATAAATTATAATATTTAGATAATTAAGGTAGGCAACCAATATCACTAAAATAAGGCAGTCGTCCCCCTTTGAATGGTTCAAGGTGGATGGCCACCTTTAAGGTGGTTATTTGCCTTACTTAATATGTGTGTGTGTATATATCACATAATAAAATGCAACAACTATTATTGCATTTATCTTCACAAAAACAATTCTAAATTATTTTTGTGAAAATATCAATCATGCCATTGGCAAATATGAATCATATTCATATATCCAACATAACATGTAAATAAGATTTACAAGTAATTGTTTATTTTGAATCTAATTCACAATAAAAACATATAATTCATAATTCTTTTGCAACTAAATCTCTCAAACATATTATAAATCATATTTATAAATATCCATTATTATTATGGATAGTCATATACATATCAATCATATTTTTGATAGTTAAATAATATTTCATATCCAAGATAACTCTTCTCCAAAAAAATATGAATCACATTCAAATTATTTATAATAATTAAATCACTTTTAATTACCAAATTATCTCAATATTCAGATACATTATCTATAACGGAACTATTCTTGAGCTCTTTTAAGAACAATGCGCTTTCTCCGCGGATACTTGGAGTTAAGGACAAAGCGATTGTATATTCCATGTGTAGTGACTTGGATACTAAGATCACATCTCAAATCCAAATCTTGGGGCCCTCCCATAGATGTTTGATTAAATGGAAGCTATAAATCTAATCTTCTCATTGCATCTGAATCACATTCAAATCACTGTCCAACATTTGGACCAAGATCAGATTACTTCTCTACTGAGAGGAGTCACTAAAATCCAGACTTGTTTCATCACTCCCTCGGAATGGAAGCATCATGGTTATACAATCGTTTATGATCACTTCACACTCAGGTATTCCTAATACTCGTTACATTCTGCGTATTAGAAGATCTAGAGTAAACCTGAAGATATAGATCAAATTTAGATTGTCCCCTACATGGTTTTATGATTAAGTTTCTCATTTGATCATTTGGATTTGGTATCTATCATATATTTTCCAGAAGAATATGGCATACCTATTGATCATATACTTTCCAAAAGCATATATCAACCAACAAATTCGATCAAGCTTCCAAAGTGAGACGATCATGCACGGAATTTGATCTCAATATCTCATGAGTTAGCTCATGTTTTCCGGTTCATTAATGAACCTATGTGATCCCTTTGAGAGATCGTATTACTCATACGTCCTTGTATGCACAACAGCTCGCTGGTGTATAGACCTTGATTAGGCCATCAACTATCAATCTGCCAAATTCACATACTTAGACATATAGAAATACATATGTCTCCGGTCAGAGGATGCATGCCTATATCATGACATCATATGACATAGGTCCTGGTTATCTCGATCTCTATAAGTCAACTCTTCTACCTAATTTGTCGGACACCTCCGAATCTGTATTCCTATGTAGAGGACATGCATCAAGAGGTCAGACATATATCAGCCAAAAGAGAAAGGATTTCCATCTTTCTATGAAGGCTGGAGATCATATCTTAATAATTATCTAACGGTGCTTGACGTGTCCTATATCAAATTCTTTAGACATTTATCCAAACAACAACCTTTATGATTCAACAATTGAATAAACAGTTGATAATCATTAAGATGGTCGTGGTACATAACCCTAATTGTACTAAGGGGCCAATTAAGCCATTAGTTATTGTTCATTTCACATCAGTGAATGATTTGCAATAAAATTTATTGCATAATAGCTCGTTGTGGGCTTGCATGTCCAACAATATCCCACTAGACCAAAGAGACATTAATGAGCCAATCTTTAAACCCACACTCGTGTGCTAATCATAATCTATCTAGTAAAATAGCTTGGTAATCTGAATAGTCACTCTATCCCCAAGAGACTACACCAAGTCCTTTTATTGTACTTGCATATCTCCTAGTAATACTGCTCGCATCCAATGCAAATGTTGCATCTTATGCAACCAATACTAAATCTTGTTAAAGCAGTTATAGTGTCTTTGACACTTAGTAATCATTATAATCAGTATGTAATTTCTATTATCCTTATTAGAATACCCTTATTCCTGGAGGTCTCTACCTTCTCATCAGGTTCCCTCTTTCTCTTGAATATCCATTTATACCTAATGGGTTTGATCCCTATAGGTTCGTACTCGTGGTCCTTATACAGCACTTGTATATGAAGTCTACTTTAGCATTTATTGCTAACATCCATCTCTCCATGTCATGATCATTAACTAACACATGAAATCCATCCTCAAACTCATTTGAAGAGGTATGAGTGTTTCATCTTTAATTGTCCATTTAGTTTTCAGTTTTAGGAACCTCATTCTCTTCTCAAGATTCATTGAGTACCTTTACTTCATTTTCATACTCAAGAGAGGCATCCTCTAAGAATCATATCCTCAGAGATGAAATCTTTTAAGACTCTCAAGGTCAGAAAGTAGGTACCCAATACCATCCTTTATATTCCTAATGAAGTAGAACTTTATGGTGCAAGATTCCATCTTACTTGCATCATGATATGGTCATGGAACAAGCAACCCTAAATACTCAAGTGTCCAACAATAAGCTAGGTTCCAAACCATAGCTTTTGAGGGTTTTCAGGTTTAGATTTGCATGGAATCTTATTAAGGATATATATATATATATATATTGTAGTCTTTACTACATATATGCTTGGAAAG
Organism: Ottelia alismoides; assembly: GCA_037367405.1. NCBI lineage: Eukaryota > Viridiplantae > Streptophyta > Magnoliopsida > Alismatales > Hydrocharitaceae > Ottelia > Ottelia alismoides. The sequence continues at coordinate 241,440 of JAZKJV010005585.1, read as the reverse complement.
TAAGAGGCAATTATGTTAAGAGTCATCATTGATCAAATCTTGTCACATGATCCAATGCATCTCCCTACAATTCTATTAAGTTTAGGTGTATTAGGAGGAGTGAGAAAGGAACGATTTTCCCTTCTCCATAAGGTATTCCTTGAATTCATCTAATAGGTACTTGCTACCTAGATTAAATCAAAATTCGTTTTCATCTTCCTTCAAACTTTGGTTCTAAACCAAAATTGTGTAATCTTTGAACATTTAAAAGGTTTATATGGTGAAGGGAAGAAATCTCATATCACAAATAATCATCAATTGATATCGCATGTCATTAATGTTTATTTTAATACAGATGATGTACATACATAAATATGTATGAGATCCTGAACGCATTCGCTTCTTATACCATTCTCAGAGAAGGATGTATTGGATATTTTACTTTGAATACAATATTCTCAAGTATGTAAGATTTGAAATTTCAAAGTCTAAAGTTTCATCTCTTACTGGTCTCCTGATCTCATCAACAGACATAGGTCCAAGACTTGATGCTAGATCATTGTAAAATGATCTTCATCCTCCTATTGATCTAAGGTTTAACTTTCAGTATTTTAGAAATGTTAATGAACTATCCATTAGTTTTCTAATTTAGAAGAGTCCTATAGATGTTAGATTACTATTTTAAGTAAATCCATCATAACTCTTTATGATAGGTATATTCTAGAATTAATGTTTATTTCCAACTTTTAGAAATAAACATTGAGTGTATTCAAATATCTAGGTCATAGAGACATATTCTAAGACTAAGGACTCTCCCACTTAAAATATGTTGTCTACCTATCCAACGGAGATTGTTGCAATAACTGCATCAACATCTACGTAGATGACTATAAAACCTTAAGATCCAATACTTATGCAGATGAAACCACATGATATGAGAACACTTCTCTAATCATTTCATCTAAACCACAAACGGGTATTAGGGTTACTTCTTGAAGCATGGTTGTGATCATTGTCTCTAAAGAAGGAGACCTCCTATCTCAATTCTAATCCAACGGAGGAGACGCTTGCGAGCGTGTTGATGAAATGCGTGCTCCTCGCAATCCAAGTTGATGATCCAATTGGTGAATCTGCTGATCTTGTCTCACGAGATCCGACGTCTTCTCCACGAGCGAGATGCCCCAAAGAAGGCAGAGATCAATGAGTAGTTGATCCGGCAGCGCAACGCCGTTGCGAGACAACGAGACTCTCTAAGTCAATAAGTGGATGGCCACTATATTGATATTGATAGGGGAGACAACTATAGAGAGAGATGGAGAGAGTTTATTTCCTCTTGGAATTCCATTCATCTAAAAGGCAAGGGCTACCCTTTCTTTTATACTAGTTGGATGCACATGGATCTCAATTTATGTGCTCTCTTAATCCAACGGTTTAGATTAAGAAGTTATTAACTAATGGCCATGATTTCTTGCTGAAATTTGTGACAACCAAACAATTAAAATAAATTAATTATATCCATTTATCAAGATAACAACTAATTCATTTTAATATAATTATAATATATAGATAATTAAGGGAGGCAACCACCATCCCTAAAATAGTGTGGCCATACCTCTTTGAATGGTTCTAGGTGGATGACCACCTTTTAGGTTATTAGTTGTCTTAATTAATCTATATATCATATATTAGAATGCAACAACTATTATTGCTTTTATCTTCGCAAAAATAATTCCGAATTAAATTTGTGAAAACATCGATCATGCCATTGACAAATATGAATCATATTCATATATCCAACATAACATGTAAATTAGATTTACAATTAATTATTTTTTTTGAATCTAATTCATAATAGAAACATATAATTAGTAATTCTATTTACAATTAAATCTCCCCTGCATATTATAAATCATATTTATAATATCCATAATTATTATTGATAGTGATATCCATACCAATCATAACTTTGATAATTAAATCATATTTAATTATCTAACATAACTCATCTCATGTGCCCAAATACTATGAATCATATTCAAATTATTTATATTTAAATCACATTTAATTACCAAATTATCCTAATGCTCGGATACAGTATCAATAATGGAGTTATTCTTGAACTCTTTCAAAACCAATGTGTTTTCTCTGTGGATACTTGTAGATAAGGATAGGGTAATTGTATGTTCCATGTATAGTGACTTGGATATTGAGATCACATCTCAAATATAGATCTCGGCGACCTCCCATAGATGTTTGATTAAATCAAAGATGTAAATATAATTTTCTCATTACATTTGAATCACATTCAGATCACTGTCCAACATTTTGACTAAGATTAAATAACTTCTCTACAAAAAAGAGTAACTAAAATCTAGAAAAGTTTAATAACTCCCTCGGAATGGATGCATCATGGTTATACAATCGTTTGTGATCATATCTCCCTCTGGTATTCCTAATATGTTGCATAGCAAAAAACCTAGAATAAATTTGAAGATATAGATCAAATTTAGATTGTCTCCTTCAGCGTTTTATAATTAAGTTTCTCATTTGATCATTAGGATTTGGTATCGTTCATATACTTTACAAAAGCATATATCAAACCAAGGTATTTAGCATATACTTTCCAAAAAGCATATATCAAACCTACAAATTCAGTCAAGCTTCCAAAGCGAGACAACCATGCACGGAATTGGATATTAATATCTCATGAGTTAGTTCATATCTTTCATTTCAGTAATGAACCTGTATAATATGTTTGAGAGATCGTATTACTCATATGCCCTTGTATGCACACCATCTCATCGGTGTATAGACCTTGATTAGACCGTCAACCTATCGATCTGCCAAATGCACATACTTAGATGTATAGAAATACATTTGTTTCTGATAAGAGGATGCATGCATATAGCGTGACAGCATACGCCATAGATCTTGGTATCTTGATCTCGATAAGCCAACTTTTTGACCTAACTTATTTGACACCTCTGAATCTCTACTCCTATGTAGAGGACCTGCATCAAGAGGTCAGTTAGATATCAGCAAAAAGAGAAAGGATTGATATCTCCTACTCAGGCTGGAGATCATCTCTTAATAATAATTTGACGGTGTTTGATAAGTCCACAATCTAACTCTTTAGATATTTATCCATAGTCCAACCTCTATGACTCAACAATTGAATCAACAGTTGTAAGATCATTAAGATGGCCATGGTACATGACCCTAATTTCACTAAGGAGCCTATTAAGGAAATTTGGTATTCTTCATTTCATATCAGGGAATGATTTGCAATAACATTTATTGAATAATGGCTCGCCATGGACTCGCATGTCCACCATCTAAACCGTAAAATGAAGGAATACATAAAAGAAAAGAAAAATAAAGGAAGTATCATAGACACTGATTGACACTGACCCCCGAGACCAAGTCAAACCTTGACTTGGACGATAAGGAATAAAGTAAGGGGAGATAGGGCAGAAAAAATACATAAGAACAAGCAATAAAAGCCCTAATTCTTTTGTCAATATATTGGTTTTGGGACACATTTTATTATTTATTATTTATTATTTATACATCAAATCAATAAACTCTAAACAAGAAAATTGTAGATAAAAATATAAGTAAAAATACAAAATTTATTTCATGTAAAATTAATGCACAATGTGCACTGGACACACAGAATAAAAAGCCATAAAGAAAACTTCTCAGGCATGTATCTTCACCATACATACTCAAAATTCACCAAAATCAATTTAATTGTATATCAATTTTAATAAGATATTTAATGAAGGTGGTTTCATTTAATTTGGGATTAAGACGTGGAAGTTGGCTTCATCGTGCAATATACCTGTAAATTATATCCAATATTTTTATTCTTTATATCTTCAACATTCTTTTATTTTTATAAATCTGTAAATAGTACTCAAAATACGTGTACATAATAAAACTAAAATAAAATCAATATAATTACAAGAAAATAAATTATTTTCTTTACTACATAGGTAAATATACCTATAAAGTGCCTATAATATATGTATATATATACTTGTATTTATTTAAGTACATAAATAACTTTCGAAAAATCCAAGAAAATATGTATAAATGTAACTAATTATAGTTTAAGTATAAAAATTATGTATATTTAATAATAAATTAGAAATCATCAAAATAAAAAATAAAATAGTGTTTATATATATGTATTTATACTTATGAATTACATGTAAAAATTAAAACTCAATAAATAATGTAATAAAAATAAATGAAAATCACAAAAAATAGCTTGTTAATTACGTAATATAATTCATATTTTAATTTTTGAAAATAAAATTGTTTTCTATTTTTATTTTATTATTCTTTTATTTTTTTGGTCTATTTTGTCATCTAGCACCTAGTTGGCGCTGACATGGCCCAATCCTGGGTCGTGGACTGCTGACCTCTGGTCAACAGCCCCCCTCCCCTCTGTTGTCTGTCAAAGTTGTCGGGATGACTTCTCCCATTTTTCTCGTAATCTTTAATGCTACTTTTGGCTAATTCCTTTTGAAACTTGGAGATTTGGGCATCCTCCGACCCATAGAGCATTTGATTTTGATTTTTGTTTAGTGCCCATGCCAAAACCATAATTTCTTGTTCCCATTTTTTGTAGGCTGTGAATAATCTCTAACCTTCTCCTTCAATCTGTTGATCATTTGTTGCTTCCCTAACACCCCTGAACCCATTAAGCACTTCTCCTTGGTGACAGGAAGGTCGGACGCTGGTTTTTGGGTATGAACAAAGGAGGAGAACGTGAATCCACCCTTCGTCGAAGCTCTTGTCGGTGAAGCTCTACTCCTAGGTTTCTTACCTTAGTGAGTTGCTTCTTCTTGCTTATTTTCATTCCTTAGCATAGTTATAACCTAGGTTTCCTTCTTGTCCGTTTGATTTTGCGTGAATATGTCTAAAATCCAAAAAATATATCTTAGTCGGAGCTTGATGCTCCAGTGCTTATCTTCGCTCATACACTCATGCACCGCCTTCCCTTTCCCCTCCACCTGCTTCCCTTTCACTTCTTCACTTCCCAGATCACTATAGCCACTCTAATCTTACAAAGATTGGGTCTGAAGGGTCTCCCTCTGCCGCCTCTCCAGAGACCATATGCTCCAGTCCACCCACTTCACCTTCTTGCTGATTTTTTGACCTAGAAGCTTCTTCATTCTAACAGTGTAGGTCCCAACATGAACAGACCCCATCTGAGGGATCCCAGATACCAGAACAGACGCTCCAGGTTTGGTTTTCTTCTTCGAACTCCAGGACCCTCAACCTGGGTCCCAGACTCTTTTCCGACCACCGGCTAGTCGACTTTGTTTCAGTAAGCTTCTCAGCCTATCAACACAATCGGAGGAGGCTGGAGTAGCTCTGGAGCTTATATCCAAGTTCGTCGGGCACTTGTTCTTCAGTTGTTCTTTCAGAGGTCTCATTCATTATCCGATGAAGAACCTCTGCTCAGATTAGAGCTCCTTCGTCCGATCGAGCCATTTTGCAGCCAGCAGATCTATCTGAGGATCTGATCTCCACCATCCAACCACTAAGCGGTATCAAGCGTCGGTGGAATGACACGTGGTTAAGTGGATCATTCCTAGTTGTTCTCAAGCATGCGATTTAAGGTTATTTTGCATTATTTCCCTTCCAAAATTTTCTTTTTACTATTAAGTCATGTAAATATACATATTAGTTCAAAAATTTGTGGATATTTTGCAGTCTAGACCTTTATGTTTATGCTATTTGCTTTTTAGTCCAAGCCACGCCACCTCATGTGTCATCCCACATGAGGGTTTTATGGGTAAATTATATATATTATCACGTGGTTTTGGGAACTTTCATGGAAATAGTGAAAATATTCTAAAAATGCAATTTAGTTCCTGTTAGAATATAGTAAAGTTATATTTTATTAGCAAAATTGCTTGGATGCTCTTGCATGTTTGTTTATTTGCATATATGCCCCTACCAGGTGTCTCTATATTGTGAAATTAGTTGGAAAAATTGTGCTTAAGCCCATGGACTTTCCGTATTTATTGCAAATACATGCTTTAAGTTTCAAAATTTATAGATTAGTCCTTGTGCATTGTATTTAATTGTTTTATTTTGTTTTTATTATATTAATTGCCTAATAACTCCTAAAATCTTAGGAAAATTTATTTGAATACCTTATATGTTATTATATCACATATATTTTTATTAAGTATTTATTATTATTTTCCTAATAAAAAAATTCAAAACTAGCTATATTTTACTATTTTGACTTGGAAAACTCATAAAAATTAAAATATAGCTCTAAAATTAACAAAAATGGTAGAGTAGGTGTATTTTACTGTCTCATATCACATATCCAAAATTCATAAAAAAATACACACGGAAAGCTTAAAAATTGCAAAATATAGAAAAACTTAAAAAAATAATAATTTGTGAAGAAATCAGAAAAATATGTTCTAAAGCTTGAAATTTTATTTTTTTTATTCTTTATACAAGAAAAATCACTTAGGGACCTTTCTCACTTATAGATATTTTTAAGCCCTTCTACAGTTTCTATATTTTCTGGTTCTTATATTTTATGTATTTTAATTTTCAAGAATCCACAAAAAAACTTGAAAATATCATAAAGATTTCCCTAAATCAAGAAAAATAGAAAAAACCCAAAAATATTTTATTTATTTTATTTTGATTGGGCTTAAGGAATTCACACATCTCTCATGCCATATCATCTATTGCATCAACAACAGGGTCATTTGTAGTGAAACATGCACGTGACAATGGAAGTTTTATGATATCTTGTTTGTCAGCTTACACACAACCTTTTGTGATAAATTAATAGTTGTTGAAGCCATATATGGAGCATGATACATTCTTGTCTGTTGTTGATTCTATAGGTAGTCTGTCAAGAAGAACTCAAAGCTGCAACATCAATAAAGTCAGACGAGGCTCACAATTGATCTTTCTTTCTTTTCTTCTTTTCCAAATTCATTCTTTCATTCTTCTGATAATTTCACCCATGCCATTCATCATTGTTATACTTAGGATATGTGTCATTGTAAGTATAGGGGGGATGAGTGTATACATGTGTTCATTCTTTTATCCCTCGCATGTCTCCTCAACTCTTGATATCATGTCTATGCTTAGGGATATTTCACCCAAAGCATAGGGGGAGACATTCTGAGCCAACAATTTTTTCATTCCCACCCTCGATCCTCTGCTCTGTACACAGTCTACTATACTTAAGATTAATTGATCTAAAGTATAGGTATGGTCGTCTTCTCATTCTTTCATTCTTTAGTCATTTAGTGTAGACTTTCCTATACTTAACATGATTTGTGTCTTCCTTTTTCTGTCTAACCTATGAGGACCTAGCTTAAGTTAAGTAAAGGGGGGCCATTTATATGTTGTATATACTTTAGCCATAACCCGTACTTTTGTATTTTCAATAATATGTCTAATTAATAAAATTTAAACACACATCAAATTCTTGTAATTATGGTTAATAAATTGGCTAAAAATATTTTGTAAAATATTTGAAAAATGATTGGTAAAATATCTTGAAAAATCTTCTAAACCAGGTGGAAAATATTTTGTGAAATGTTTTCAAACCTGTAAAAAATGTTTTATTTGTAATATTTCTTTTATTTGTTTGAATAAAATGTTTTGAAAATCTATTTGCAAATGATTTTGAAAATGGTTACAAAAGTACTTTAAAAATCTACATACTGTTTGAAAGTATTTCCAATATGAGCTTCAAATTTTGTAAATGTTTGTAAAAATATTTATCAAATTATTTTCAAAATAATGTTTTCAAAATTTTTGTCAAAAGATTTTCAAAGTATTTTTAGAACCATAAATATAATTGAAGAAAATAAAAATTCTTTACTAACCATGCATATAAAAACCTATAAAAGATAACTAACTTATTTTTTGTAAATATCTATTGTGGATTCTTCAACTCATTCTTCTAAATAACAGATGCACTCCCATGTAAATATCTGAAATTTGAAAAAGTTTTTTCCTAAAATCTATTAAAAGTTCATAATAAGAAATATACTTCACAAGCATATTTTCTTACACTCTACATAGCATTTGAATTTTTTGGAATAATTAAGACAATTGAACAAGTCTGGAATAAAATCTGAAGATTGGACCTTGGTATAGACCTTAATACACTTAATTTCATAGGAACCCATTGAGGACTAGAATCGGGATACTTTAGGTTTCCTTGACTTAATTATTTAGGTTACATAATACTATGTTCATGATTCGATTTAATGTGTCTAAGTAGAATCCTTCATATCATCCGTAAGACTCTTGCGATAGTGACTTGACTGGAAGCCTCAGACTTAACACTTAGCTCAACCCAGATAGATTATTGAAAAATCTTGGAGTCTAAGTCGGTATGATACTAGGCCTCTTTGTCAAGGGTGACTCAAAAACCATTCTATGGGATTGCCAAAACTGGCTCTCTAACCTTCTTCTTCTAGTAACAATGATATCTAAAGAGTGAGTAAAGACTAGAGACTAGATTGTGATAATGCTTCGGATGAGGGATGGTCTGTTGGCACAACGTTTTCCATGTCCCTAAAACATGGGAGGACCAAAAGACTCTGTATCCTTCAAGGCACAAACAATAATGCAGAGCAATGTGAAGTTAAAGAAAATACCAAAGATAAGGCCTACACCAAAATTTCCACGAAAATAATGAGCTTCCAAAAAAATCTTGCTTCTTGGTGAAGACTTGGTTACACTGACCGAGCTTCACAAGGGAATGAAGATTGTACTGGTCCATTCCTATTTCTTTTCCCATTTCTTCTAGCTTCTTCCCTCTTTCAGCTGTAAAGACTGGAAGCACCTGACCTTAGAAGGAAATATCTATTTCCACAAGGATGAGTTACCACAGGAGTAGACTTTTTATAATTCAACAGTTTGTTTGGGAAGAGCTTAAAAATTCACACACATGGTTCAATTATTTTAAGGTTGTAAGAGTATGCGACTGAGAGGATGGTTCGGAAATGACTGTGAATTGAAATGGATAATAGGATTATGGAATTTAAGGGTTGTTGTGTCACACTTCCTAACCTTAATGTGGTTCTGAACAAACCATGACTATAAAGGTCTTAACTGAGCTCCAAACTTTGATTTTATTAAGACAAATTTAAAAGTGGAAAATTATTCCAATTTTTTCCTTTTTTTCCCTAATTTCTATTTCTGCACTTATAGGCATAAGTGTTTTCTGTGGACTGGCAAAAGCTAGTATAGGGGGTGACAAATCCTCATTTCATCACCATTATGCTTTCATTTTTTCCTTAAATCCTTAGTTTAATGCATGTATGTCATTAATTTGCAAGAATAAACACTTATTAATTCACTTGAGATATTGTATAATATATTGTATAAATACTGTATTGAATACCAAAGTAAAAGAATAAAGGAAAGAAAAGAAAAAGAAGGAAGTGTCAAAGATAATGAGAGACCCTAGACCCCGAGACCCAGTCATAATGATGACTTAGTCGACAAGGAATAAAATATGGGGATATAGGGTAGAGAAACTGTACATAGAACAACATAAAAACACTAAATTATTTTGCCCAATAGTTACATTTTGAGACCTATTTTCTTTTATTTCTTTTATACCTCAAAATCAATAAACCCTCTTCATGGACATTGTACATAAACATACTATGAAAAATACAAAATTCATTTCATTAAAAAATAATGCACAAAGTGCCCGGGATACACAAAACAAAAAGCTACAAAGAAAACTTTACGGACTCATATCTTCTCCATACATATTCAAAATTGACAAAACTCACCTTTTTTGTTCATAAAATAAAATAATCTACTTAATGAAGTTAGTTTCATTCCATTTGGAGTTAAGGTGCAAAAGTTGGGTTTTGGGCCCTCATTGTGCACTATATATATAATATTCAATATATTTATTATTTTTATTTTTTACTTTCTTTTAATTTTATAAATTTTTAAATATTATTAAAAACAAATGTACGTAATTAAAATAAATAAAACCATCAAAAATTAAATAAAATAAATAAAGTACTTTGAAATGTTGGTAAAGTATACTATAATATAGATATGAGAATAGTGTACATAACTAATTAACTACACAAATAAACTCAGAAAATAAAAAAATATCCAAATATATTATTAAATAAGTTATAAATATATAGAATATTTATATATAATAATAAACTACAGTAAATTATGTGAAATATGGGTATGTTTATCTATATATACTTGTAAATACTAACATGTTATAAATAGCCTTGTAAAAATAAATATAAATCGAAATAAAATATTACATAAAATTATAAACATCTTTTGTATTTTAACTAAAAATTTATTTATTTATTTATTTATTTATTATTTTATAAGATATTTTTTCCTGGGATATATTTGGTTAGTCCACGTGGTCCAACTAGATCACTCCTTTTGTTAAATTTGGTTAACTATACTTCTTCCACAACTGACTCTATCAGAGTCACATGAACACTCGACCTTCTACATTTTCTCACGAATCCCCCTCACCTCCATCTCCCTCGTGCTCACCACCCTCCTGCAGCCTACTCTACCGTCTCCCACGCCAACACCATGCATTCCACCAGCCATGAACACACCCGACAAGCAATACCGCCTCGAAATCCGACATTCCACCTTGCCTATAAAGTCACCCCTCTCCCACCATTTTTGCACTTGATCACACCTGGAGAGGATTTTAGACCCTTAGTTCATGCGTGAAGGAAGAGCTTTGTGATAGGAAAATTTTTCTATCGTTCTGCAGTGAGAAGGAGGCTCGCCAGAGTTCGATCCGACCATCGTCGGCTCAACCTGGTGCTTCTGGTTACTTGTTCTCCTAGCCAAGTAGAGGCCATTTTCTTCCATTTCTTGGTAAGTCTTATCCATAGATTCTATTCTGTTTTTTATCTTCTATTTTTAATTTGCAATTTAGGTTTAATTTCAAATCCCCCTTTTGACCAGGAGCTTGAGCTCCAAGCCAAATCTGTCTGTTTGCAACTGTCTCTTCAACATGCTTCCACGGACATCTTGTACCCTATCATCTTCTACATAGTTTCCACATCTTTTCAACATAGATCCTTGTCGGATATAAAGATTCGATAAATGCTCTTCTGCCCTTTGTTGGACCTTCATCGCCCTTCCGCTCCCTTGTCCTTCCAGCTTCATCTATTAACTAAGGAGCTTCTCCTTGAGCCATGGAAGCTTTTGTGCTATTCTGGTGCAGTGAGAAACCCTCTGGAGCCTTGAATCGATGCTTGAACACATCTCCAAGGCACGTGAAGAAGGTTGAGCTCCAGATCTACTATCGTGGGATCTGGACTTCATCGAAGCCCACCTGCAATTGTGGAGGACCCCCAGAAAGAAAGAGGCATCGTCAGAAGGGAGAAAGAACGTCGGAATCGCCGGGAATTGATGATCGAAGGAGCCCCTTCTCCTTGTTCTTAATCGAAAGGACGTCTTCCATTGGCCATAGGACCAGACACATGGCACGTTCTCCTACGTCCCATGAAGCGCACTTAAGTGGGTTAAATTACAAAGACCTCCTCTACCTTTTTTTACTTAATTTATAGTTACGTAAATGTTTATGTAAAAGTAAGCTTTTTTGGAAAAATTGCAAAGATAACTCTTCTTATATTGGAAATAACATATGGGTTATGTGTTAGGTCATCTCACGTGGATCCCACAAGAGTGGATAAATTGCATGTATACCCCTCCAAGTTTTAATATTTCAGTTTAGTTTAAAATTTTGTTAAATTTGAATACTTTTGGGTATTTTGCACAAAGCACCTCGTCTTTTATTATATTGCATAGATGCCCCTTTCATCTGGTATATTTTTATTTATGTTTTTTTATTTTTAAAAAAAATATTTCCCGTGCTCCAGAAATTATACAAAAAGGGGTAAGTGCATGATTGTATGCTCATCCATGTAATGTATTTTGTTTAGTATATTTCTTGATTTTTTTTATTTATTCAAAAAGAGACATTTTATTCCCTGCTTAGCTTAAAAGATACAAAAAATTATAAAACTACATTAAATTTTCCCAATAAATAGGTAATATTTATTGCTGTATTTTATCACTCCAGATCGAAAATCACTAAAAATACAAAAGAAAAACTCAAAAAATTGCAAACCCTCTCTAACCTTAAAAGGTAAAAAATCCCAAAACTCAAAAAATTAGCTTTCTATTTTATTTTTTATATACATATTACTATATATTAAACATAGTTTTGAGAACATTTGGACTTATTTTATATTTTGAAATCTCAAAATAATTCGGCTTATTTATTACTCCCGATTTTGGAATATTTTAAAAAATACATAAAATAACTAAAAATCACCAAAAAATCTTACTAATAGAATAAAATATAAAAAACACAAAAAACATTTTATTTTGTACTTTTTTGACTATATTCAATATTTATAAATTAAATACCCTAAATAGTATTTATATACATTTATAAAGTTGTATAAACTTAATATTATTATTAATTATTATAAATACCTAAATATATTTTAATTCTGTTAAAAAATAAAAGGGACTATTTTTATTCATATTTACTGATCTTTACATATTTATTATATATTATATATTACCTATATTATACATATTACATATATATACTTATTATATATTAAAAAGAAAAGGAAATTGAAATAAGAAAAATACGAAAAGAAAAATAAAATTATAAAATTAAAAGTTAACAAATATATACATAAAAAATCCATAAAAATTAAATAATTAAGAACCAATAAAAACGTAAGGTACATAGCGGATATATATCTATATTCATGCATTATTTAAATATAAATAATACGGCTACACATGTTTGTTCCATGTGTTCGACACCCTACATGTACTTGACCACTATGCACATTTATTTGCATGGTTATAATAAATTTTGATTCCACATTTGTATTTAATTGCTTCATATTTTATTGTGGGTTGATGAATTTATTCGAGCTTCATGTTCGATCACCTCAGCGATTGTAAGTCCCACCTCCTGAGACTACACGACCACTCCATGTTGTCTCGTTTATTTCTTTAGGGTCTCGACAACTTATGCAATTTTATTCCTGCCAATTTGATCTTTTTATTTTATTTTTGTAAACTAACTTTTTTTTTAAGTACAAAAAAATAAAAAAGAGGACTGATCTCTCGGTCTCTCTCAATACTCTTATTTAGATGTTTCAAGCATATTTTTTTGGGAACACAATCGACAAGCACTTTAAGATCATTCCAAGAACCTAGGCAATTTGAGGTGCTTGCATTTATGTTTGTATATAAACAATTCTGAAAATCATAAAATCAAATTCTTTTGTTGCATTCATGTTTGTGGTCTCCCTCATTTTAAGATCACAACAATTTTGCTGGCATAAATCATATAAGTTCAGAAAGTTAATGTGTGGCTTTGACGAAAGCGGTCTGAAGTGTGTGTTTATTGCACATTGGACACAATATCACATGCACAAACTGAATCCTAGGTTAAAGCTCAAACCTTTATGAAAATTTCGACTATTGAATTTTAAAATGACTAGCTACAGCTCAGTGAGGGAACTACATTCTTCCTTAGAAAATTGATGGTTAAAGGACGATGCACAAGGCACTATCCTTAAGTAACATGGGTAGGTGTTTTTCGGTCCGTACTTACACCCATTGTGGCTGAAATTAGAGGCAACTAATCATATGAATTCGAGACAATAATTATTTCACATGTTGATCTACCTAGGTTACATGTGTGCTTGATTTATTGGACATTGAAAATAAAAATCGAAAAGATAATAGCTTTGCAACAACTTGTGTTGTGTTTAATTAAACATTGTCTTGTGTTTGAAACGGAAAATCCTAAAGATTTTGATATACTGGTTCCTCTTGGATTGTTAACTAAATATATCTATTTTACATGATGTGGTCAATAATTCACATCAAAGCAGAACACAAATCCTCATCTCCATAGCTTTTACAAAATAAGAGATCTTGGAGACGATACTTAATCCTTCACTATTGATCAAGCAAAGGACCAAAATGATATGTTCACTGAAGGATGACATTAAGGAAATAACAAGACTAGTGGAAGAGCAAGAAAAGAAGAAACGTGAGTCAACAAAATCAATCAATTTCATGGAAACTTCCTTCACGAATCCATTATCATAGGAACTCCATAAATTTTTACCATGCTTAAAATCTAATCTTCCCTCACCAGGTTCTCTAGAGTCATCCATTTGTAAGGAGCATCATTCATTGGATATCGAGGTATCACGTCATCCCCCATGTACACCATAAAAAATTATTTGAGGATGTCCTTAAAGAAAAATATAGGGAATTTTATGAAATCATGAATGAAGGAAAATAAGATATTCATGAACAAACTCGAGGAATAATCTTGCAATATAATATAGAAGTGGAATTTCTCAGCTCAGTCACATTCCTATCAACTATTTTTTTATCTTGAACCATATAATTTTGTTGACATCCTCGATACTCACCATGTGATTCTTGAAAGTCCCAGTGATATAGAAATAAAACATCTGTATTTAAAAAATTTTGAGGATTCTGAATATGGGACTTCACTTTTATGGCTTGGAAAGCCCAATTTTGGAATATGATTTTAGGTATTATCTTGAGTTTCAATTTGATTTTGAAAAGTAACAGAGTGATATAATCTCTACATTTATGACTCAAATAAATCAGAATGAACTTCATGAGTCAAGTGATAGAATTTCTGAGATAGAGATTATTACAATAATTGATGAATTTATGAATGAAATTGAGAATGAATTTATTATTGTAAGAAGAAATGATGGAAATTGGTATTGATTCGGGGAGAATTCGATTTCTAAGACAAAATCTAAGAACAAAGATGAAATTGAAAAAGATTCTTATATTGAATATCTAGATTATATGAAGGAACAGATTGAAAGATTGAGTTTTGCTCACCATTTCTCATCAACCCCCGAATTAGGTCGGAAGTCATCCCTAATGACTTTTCGAGGGATGAGAAAATAATTTCCACCTCCATTGAAAGGAAAGAATAGCCATATAACTCGATGTATTTTTTTCAACTCATATATTTGGACACCGAGTCAATTTGTATATAGAAGAGCCCTCCCTCCCACCCTTTGAGTTTATTTAATACAATTCCCAATGGCATGATCTGAATTTTAACTTAGTATTAACCAAGGACTCCATATGGGATAATTATAGTGATATCACAGAGGGATATTATTGTGTACAACCACATGATATGTTAGAGGCCTACAACCCACCTTTCTACCCGACCGAGCCTCAAGCCTTACTATTTGTCTCACTCAGTGTGCCAATCACGCTTGATTAGGATTTTATAGTACTGGTATGGCTCAATCAGAACACATTTTCCATACCTAAAATTGAGATACCTAGGTTAGTCACTTTTCCAACCTCATCTATAATCTTTCCACACTTTTACTACACCGTACCCCCACTTGTCTCATTATGGTGTTTTAAACACGAATGCTGGACATACTTGAGACATGGGCTTTTCCTAACCCTGGAGCCCGACTATGGGCATTAAAACTGGCACATTGTGGGACAAAGCCCATAGTTATCTTTCGGGTATTTTCTCTATCTTGCATTTTTTCCACTTCATTTCTCGTAATTGTAGTCCAACATAACTATGGGAAAACCCTACAAAAAAGGGCAAAATCAACTATAAATTAATGAAAAAAATATATATTGATCACTTACTTCTTGCATTCTCTCACTCATGTTATCTCGCATTCTATGTTTCCATGGTTTTATCACCATGTGGCATGGCTCATGCTAAGCATGGGGGGTGCAAAGCATTTCATGTATTCTATTTTTTACATTGCTTTTATTATTAAAAATCCAAAAATATTTTTCTTTTCTCCCAACTTTTTTGGTTGTAAATCCTTGTTTTTACAAATTTTAGGCTTAGACCAAGAAGACCTTAATCCACTTAATTTCATAGGATTTCTGTAGGCTTGAGTATTCTGGTTTTTCATGACTGTTTTGGACGTAATTCCTTGAGCTCCACAAATTTTATACAGTAAACAAAAGTCATGTCTAAATAGATCATCCTGACAGTTATAGCACTCTTTTACTCTTGATTGATTATTGAACAATCTGCACCTTACACATTAGTTCAACATAGTTTCCTTTTACAATGGATCATTTCAATCTCTACTAAGGGAAGGGAGTTACTATGAATCTCGAGTTAAGCAAAATTCAGTAATCTAATTTCAAGAATCACTTATTCACTATAAGTCTGGGTCTGCCAGTAAACTTACCGTGTACATGTATTTGAAAATTATATTTTATACATGTACATTCTTGATACCAAATGCAACAAAATTCTAAAAAAAATAAGGAACAATAAGGGATGCCTATTCCAAAAATACATATGCAAAGCAAAGTTCTACCAAATAAAATTCTAATGAAATAACCCATCTCTACCAAATAAGCTAGGTGGTAGACCAATATCGCTATTAATTAAAAGCAGTCAAAGAGGACCGGGATTATGCTCTGCAAAAAGAAAAAAATGAGAGCAACGGAGCAAAGTGCTCTATAGAAAACCCCAAAAAATTCAAGTTCTCTACAATTTGCACCCATCTTCTTTTGTTGACAGATTCAAGTAAAGTGAGAATAAGCCTAGATTTAGAGAGAGTAAAGGTTTTAGATTTTGTGAATCTTCTGATACCTTGCTTGATATTGTATTGTATACTTATCTCGTGCATTGGGATGAGATATAACCTTCACAAAGTTCAGAATCAATTCATTGTTAAAGAGAATATATGTTAACCATCATGATCTGACTTGACTGAAGGATGAAGCTGATTAAAATTGATAGACTCGAGGGCTGTTGAATTGAATACTTAAATCAAAAGAGAGTATGAACACATTATTAATCTAAAGGTCGACTCAATTTATATTTTATATTTGTTCAAACCTGGTTTAAATTCTTAGAACTTAGTGGGTGCGTCCGCTTCAAACCCTCTATACATCTTCTCTAGATCAATCTCTTCTCTTTGCATATCATTGTTTTGCTCAGGACTAGCAAAAGTTGAGTGTGGGGGTATGATAAATCAGTGACTTATCATGTCTTTTATATTTTTTGAGCAAATTTATGTATTTAATCCATTTTTCTCAAATTCACACATAGTATTCAATACATAAGTTTTATGCTCAGTGCATTCGAAATCATCAAAAAATGCATAACATTCCATACAAATTAAATCAAAAAAGAAGAAAAATATATTAATTAATTTTTCAATAAATATGGGCTCCAAGCACATATTAGAGTTCCTACCCATTTTCCTTTTTTTTGTTTTTTAGCCCTGCTTTAAGAAACTCCAAGAGGGATTCAATCCCATCCCCCTTCTCTTCCCAAAGATAATTCTATACACGACAAAATAGCTAATGTTATCCTGACATCAACATTTCAAAAAAAATAAATAGGGCACTAATGTTAGCTCCCTTCTTCCTCCAGCCCATGCATAGACGCGATGATGAATCACTAATCGGCAATGTCAATTAATTATTGTTGTTGTATGGCCAATCAGCACTCAGTTAGAACCAAGTCAAATGATCTCCATGAGAAGGACTCAGTTTTAATTTATACCTGGGCAAGCCCAGGATCGAACATAAGGACATGAACAATTAATCAATTCAGTCTAGGTGCTAAATATTTATTTAAGCAATTAAATAGTAATCTAGGTTAAGTAAATGCAACACACAAATATTGTCTGAATTTTCAAAACATATTATGCATTTATTTTACAAATTACATGAACAAACTATGATGCAGATGCAACATACAATAAAGGTACAATCACGCAAAGTACTCCTGATTAATTGATTTAATGACTTGTAAAACGAATATAGATTGAATGAAAATCAATGCAAAAATGTGTCAATCAACCACAAAGT
Organism: Ottelia alismoides; assembly: GCA_037367405.1. Lineage (NCBI taxonomy): Eukaryota > Viridiplantae > Streptophyta > Magnoliopsida > Alismatales > Hydrocharitaceae > Ottelia > Ottelia alismoides. The sequence goes on along the minus strand of JAZKJV010005585.1, from coordinate 223,497 downwards.
AAATCAATTCTAACGTCAATCATTAGGCTAATGAATAAGTTAAACTCTCTAAAAATTAGTGTGTGAAGTAGATATCAAAATTGTGAATAAAATACACCAAGTTAAAGAGCATGAAAAGAGCTTTGAAACGATCACCAATTTCATTAAAATGGATAAAAGATCCACAAGTTATTCAATGAACATCATATAGGCACAAATATAATAAAAACTAATTTATTTACAAAGGTCCCTATAGGGACTTAATAGTAAATAGGCAACACCACTTAGACATGTATGCAATTTAACTAAGGTGGGGGTTTATCTGGAAACTTACAAGATGTTTCTACCAAATGTCCACCTCATGTGCGCATCGTCGTGACGTCTATGCTTGATATCAGGCTCGTAGCTTACGCCACGTTTCGTAAAGAAGCTCCTCATCACTGGTCCGGCTGCCCGAACTGCAGGTTATGTATCATTGCCTTAGTGTACCTTATGTCATGATTAAGACTATTTGATCACACCCTATTCGAGTTGATCTGATAGTGACTGCTACTCCTTCTTTGAGGAACTCCTCTACGTGCGGCTGAGACAAGACTGGGTTATAGCGAGAGCCTTCTCCCTCTTTTATGCTTCTCTGGCCGCTTTGAAGGTTCAGAGACCTTCGTGAAGGTCTTGCGATGATGCTGGTGCTTAGGTGGAGCATTGAGGATACATGGTTCATAGGCGATGGAGTATCATTGGAGGTGGAGTGCTAGAATTGCGCAATTAATGAAGAACCTACAGTGTTAGGGCAAAAGTCGGAGCGAAGGAAAGGGATTTTGGAGCAAAATGGGATGGAATGAAGGGCTAAATTAAGTGGAAGAAGAGAACCCCAGGTGAGTTACCAGCCTTTGCAATGTAGGTGAAGGATTGAAGTTGATTGGTCGATGGAGAAGTGGTTAGAGGAAGAAGGTGAATGCGTGTGAATGATGGATTAATCGTGATGGTATACATTTGTTTGGATATGAAACAACATAAGTAGTAATACTAGAAAATATGGAGAAACAATAAAAAACAAATATCTAGAAATTACATGGAAGTGTTAAACGATGAAGATGATGAAATCAAGGATGAACCAAGGCATGTTTCGAAGCTTCAAAGGTTCGTGAGCCTTAGCTTAATGTTGCTGGTCGAAGAACTAAGCTTAAGGAGCAAATTGAAGATCTGCAGCATGAGACAAGTCTCATGTATCTCGCAGGACCAACAAAACTATCTTGGCATCTCTCTAACCCTCTAGCGGTCACCTGAAGTAAGGGAATGCTCTAGAAGTGGTCTCAAAAGGGCAGATGACGGTTGGGGATCATGAAGGAAGGCTTTTGATTGAGGAGGAATAGAATATTGCAGGTGGTTATGGGGTGGTTTCAACCACCTCAAACCATCGTGGGTGTCAAACTTAGGAGAAGTTTGGTGGTTGGAAAAGAAGAGGGGAGTTAGGGTTAGAAGTTAGGGGTGTTAGTTGATGAAGATGTGTTTAGTGAAAGTTAGGGAAATACGGGAAAGGTGGAGGGTTGGTGAACTTCGCTGTGTACGGTGGCGAAAGGTTGCGAGGTAGAAGACAACTTCCCAACCGTAGGATCAAAGATTGGAGCGTTCGACTTTGGTCACACATCTATAGCTCTGATGTGTATGAGCAAGAGAGATTAAGTGGCTGGAAATAAAGAGCTAATGAGCGCCTGAGATGGAAAGGTGCTAAGATCCAACAATGGAGAAAATAGGCATAATAAAATACAGAGCCATCTACAAGGCTTGATGTAAGGACTCCATGTGGTCCAATAAGAATCCAAAAAAATGAATAAATCAATGATAAATGAAAATAAAATAATAAGGAGTAAAATCAGAAAAAAATGATCAACATGAAAGTTGTATATCTTAAAAAGAGAAAATATTGTATAAACATAGTAATATTTTTGTATGTATTTTTAATGTGTTAAAAACATTTATTTTATTTTACTTATTTTTGTATATTTTATTTATCATTAATGGTAAGTTAATTAGGTACAATATTACACTAATTTCTATTGGACTTCTAATAAAAAAGAAACACAAAAAATATAGGCACAGTATAGTTATGATTAAACAACATAGAGATAAATTATTAATAAGACAATAACTAATGTTAATTAATTACATAGAGGTACTTGTTAATTAGAGTTGGTTGTTAATTAATGTTAGTGAATTACTTAAACAAAAGAGATAAAAATAATAAATAATGTTGATAAATATGGGATTTATCACCCCCCTATTCTTAAGCTAAGCTCATCCTCGAGCTTTGAAATAAAGAATGTACCAGTGAGTTAGTGAATTCCTTGACATGTGTACGTGTAGATATAAGGCTTAATCAATACAGAACAATCGATTTCAGAGATCTTAAACTCTAAGCTGAACTAGATCTTAATAAAAGGGAATTCAACTTCTCTAATCATCATACTCTCAGTATTTACATAAATATAAGAGATATAACTTAATGCATTGACTACATTCACAATAGTCATGTCAAGATGTCACCCAAGGTTCCAGTCTAAGAGAATCTCCTAAGGATCTAATCCTAAACATTCGGGATTAATTATATTCTTGCCTCAATTCACCATCTCATTAGTTTATCAGACTTAAAAAAATGTAGATGGAAGGCCAAATGATGGAGGAATTCAAGTTTGTGTCATTTCTTCTTTTCCTCCCATTGGAACAAGGTTTCTCTCAAGTGCCTTATTAACTCAACACATATATTTTTGTTGTTAATCAGTGTGTCCATCAAAAGAAGTTTAGTCGTATGTACTTATTTTCTTGAGAATTCACTCAGGAGTGTCTCTTTTGAGTATCTAAGATACCTTCTACACTAGACTTTTATCACTATACAATGCAGAGCCCCTTTTGGGTACTAGCCTGACTCTTAAATCCCAATACATTGGTCCAAATGGACATTTAAAAGTTTGGGAGTGCTAGCCACTTGTGTAAGCTCTTCGATTTGAATTTATAATGCATGATATTTTCTCTTTATTTTTCATTTCTTTTGGCATGGTCCACTACTTTTACTAAGAATTGGCAGATGTTGATCAACAGTTTAATTTCAATCTATCACACCCTGTCACTTAGGTCAATATTAAGAGATTAGTATAAGAACCATGTTCTCATACTGTCTTCGACTGCTAACACTCGGGTTGTATGAAGCCTTCATTAATTTTATCACAACATTCGAAACCAAACTCAAATCTCAAAACCCGGTTCCTTAAGTGAAACCTCATCCCATCTCATCATGATTGCATTCGTGCATGTGAGTTCTAGTCATATTCTTTAAGAATAAGCTTAAGCATGCAATATAGCACACAAATCTTTCTAACTATGGAAGTATAACTTATTAAGTCTAAGACCTTAATGATTAAATAGGTACCAAGTGTTATGAATCTCAACAAGCCTTTTTGTGAAAAGTGAAAGTTTCAGGGAAACACCAATTAATTAGTTAGCAGGTTAATGAGTTAGAGATTTTTTATTTGAAGAATTTTATTTAAAAAAATTAAAGAATAGGTACCCTTTACACTACATACAAAACACAACAAAAAAGAACTAATAAACATTACAAGAACATCACATGGGTACCAACACAACACTACCAAACTCTGGTTTCTCAACCTCAAGTATCAGACTTGAATCCATGGGGTTTAAAATCACAGGCAGCCTTATGCTTCACTTGCTTCCTTATCACAAAGTAAACCCTCGTAATCATAATAGGAAAGATCTTCATTGACTTGAAAAATTAAGTGCTTTGAATGATGCCATTCTTCATCAAAAGTAATATCCATATCAAAATGGGAAACTTAACGTTTATAAAATGGAAGGTAGATGTATCGAACCCTTATTTTCTACAATAGGTCTATGGGTTTGTCTTAAAAGTGAGAAGCTAGACATAAAAGGATGACCTAACTTACAAGAGACATGATCCTCGCGATTTTGGATATCCTCAAAGAAAGGTATAGGCTCCTCCATATCAGACTCTTCCAATAACAAATTATCATCCTTAATAGTCTTCACTCTTTTTAAAGCTCTTTATCAACTTGATATTCTAAAATATAGAGTTTTATCTAAACTCTCTTTCTTGTTTAAGCCTGTAAGGGACTAAGACTAGGCAATCTTTTATAGCATATAGACTCCAACGGTTCAAAAAGTAACCGTTATACCAAAGACACCCCTTCAGAAAATAAGAACTCTCTTGAGAAACTAAAGTAAGGTTCTATTTTTATTTTGTTTTGTTTTTCTAAGAATTTGTAAATAAATACAAAAAAGACTGTGTTATAGTGTCAAAATAATTAGTACCCTCTTCAAAATAATTTGTAAAACATTTTTGCAAATCATGTAAAATACGGTATATGCTCAAGAATGTGTTATAGTGTCATATGCTCAATTTTGGATTTCCACAAGCTCATTGAGGTTCAAGTCATGGCATAGTTTCTCTAGGTGAGAACTCCAATTAATTTTCTTTATTGCTCACTCAGATTTGTGAATCAATTCAGCGAGCAAATAGCATGGCTTGCCTTAGATCAATCTAAAAGGAGAAAAACAAAGTGGAGTCTTGTAGGTTGTCATATAAGCCCATTGAACTTGGTCCAATAGCTGGGATCGATTCCTTCTATCAGGACAAACTAACTTTTGAATAATACTCTTCAACTCCTTATTTAAAACCTCTGTCATATCGTTTGACTATCGGTGGTAAGGACTAGTAACTCTGTGCTCAAACTTATAGTCCTTAGTAAAAGATTTCATCTCTCTATTCACAAAGTGGCTACCACCATCTAAAATGAAAACCTTAAGTACTCTGGACCATGAAATTATATGATCTGTAATAAACTTACAAATAGTCCTACTATTCGCAGTTGGGGCTGAAATAGCCTCCACCCACCTTGAAAAATAATCAACCGCTAACAAGATGTACTCAAATCCATTGATGTTGGGAAAGGGACCCATAAATCTACGCCCCGTGCATCACAAACATGATAAAAAATCACTGGTTGCATGGGCATCTCATCTCCATAACCAACTATCCCTCCCATCCTTTGATAAATACAGCACGGTCATACAAAATCCATAGCATCTCAAAACAAGGTTGGCTAATATAATACACATTGGAGTACTTTGTGAGCGGTTCTTTTTCCCAAAAGGTGTCCTCCAGCTTCCAATGAATACAATGTGTGAGGACACTCCAGTATTCCTCCCAAGGTACACACCTTCTCCATATACAATTTGGTCCTTCGAAGAAAGGAACGGATGCTCCCAATGGTATCTCCTCGAATCTTACTTCAACCGTTCAATTCTGCTCCTAGTCCAACCATGGGGAACTTGCTTAGAGGCAAGATAGTTCACCATGCTGGCATATAATGGAAGTGAATCGATAACATAAATCAACTTATCTGGAAAGGTTTCTCTATTCTGCTCTGAGTTAGGGGAATCCTTCAACTCCAATTGGGATAAATAATCAACCATGATCTTCTTAACTCCAAGTTTATCCTTAATCTCCAAATCAAACTCCTAGAGTAACAGAATCCACCTAAGAAGACACATCTTCGCGTCCTTCCTTTCCATGAGGTATCTAATGGTTGTATGATCAATGTATAGTGTCACCTTAAAGCCCAAAATATAAGACCTAAACTTCTCAAGAGCCCAAAATACTACGAGCATTTCTTTTTCAGTAATTGTATAATTTTTCTATGTTTGATTTAAAACTTTGCTCGTGCAGTGAATTGCAGACGATCTCCAATATAGCTCCTATAGCATAACTCAAAGCATCAGTCGTGATCTCAAAGGGGAGAGACCAATCGGGATCTTGCAAAATCGGTGACTCGCAAATTTTTCTCTTTAAGAGCTCAAAGGCCTCAAGACACCTATGATCTACAACGAACTCTATGTCTTTTCCTAAGAGACCAATTTGTGGTAGGGCAATCTTAGAGAAATCTTGAATGGATCTTTTATAATATCCAATGTACCCCATAAATGACCTAACTTACCTCATGTTGGTTGGTGGATCAAGTTTATTGATAACATCCACCTTGGTAGGGTAAACATCCACTCCCTTCTTAAATATGACATGCCCCAACACAATACCATCCTTAACCATAAAATGACTTTTCCCAAGAGAGTACCAGATTCACATGCCTATACAGTTGAAGTACTCGGTCCAAGTGCACTAAAATTAGTCAAATGAATAATCATGTATCTAGAAATCATCCATAAAGACCTCTAGCAAATCCCCTATCATTTCGGCAAATATGGTGATCATGCACCGCTGAAAAGTTCATGGAGCATTGCAAAGCCCAAATTTAATGCGCTTGACGCGTAAGTACAAAAAGGACATGTAAAAGTGGTATTTTTTGGTTTCCAAGGCTGATGACTACTTCATTGTAGCATGCGTAACTGTAAAAAATAGATCAACTCTTCCCCTCCAATCTCTCCAAGATCTAATCAAAAAAAGGTAAGGGAAAGTGATGTTTCGTGATCACAGCATTCACGCATTTGTAATCAACACAGACTCCACACAACATGGGTACTCGTATTACGATCTCAACTCCCTCCTCATTAGTGACCATCTAAATGCCCGACTTCTTCGAGACTACATGAAGCGAGGCCACCCACTTGGAATCTGAGATGGGGTAAATAAAACCTGCTCTACACCATTTCTCTAGCTCGTTCTTAACTACTTCTCGTATATTAGGGTTTAATCTTTTTTGGAACTTACGGGAAGACCTAGTATTATCCTCAACATAAATGTGATATGAAAAGAGTGCAGGGTTTATAACCTCAAGATCCGACATAGTCCAACCTATAGCCTTGTGTTTCTTCTCTAACACTTAAAACCTATAAACTTGTTCTACAGTTATCATAGTACTAATGATGATAGAGAATCTATTCTTTGACCCTGTAAGAAAGGCGTACTTGAGTGTAGGAGTGATGAATCTCCATTTTATCACCTTTATTATATCATTTTGGCCTAAAAATCCTAGCTAATACATGTAAATAGCATTAATTTCTACACAATAATATTCATTATTTATTGCATTCATTGTGTAAATAATACTATTTTTAATGGTAAAATTACAGAATAAAGAAAAGAAAAAAAGGATTAAAATACCAAAGGTATTTTATGACCCTAAACCCCATGACCAAGTCAAGAATTGAATTGGTCAATAAGGAATAAAGTAGGGGGGATAAGGGCCAAGAATACTATAAAACCCCAATTCTTTTATTCATTCAATAAAGAATTTTTTAGACATGTTTTACTCTTTATTATTTATTCATCAAATAAAGAAATTTCTACATGAAAGTTGTAGATAATAATATATAGAAAAATACCAAATTAATTTCATGCAAAAATAATATACAGTGTACAAATTATACTCTAAATAGGATTCCAAAATCTTAACTTCCCAGACGCTGATCTCTCAAATAAAAACTCAAAATATATCAAAATCACCTTTAATTATATATAACCTATAAAAAGCTATTTAATGAAGGTGGATTCATATTTTTTGGAGTCAATATGTGAAGTTAGGTTTTGGACCCCTATTATACAATATACATGAATAAAATATTCATTTTATTTATTCTTTATTATTTTCATAATTTTATATTTTTATAATTTTGTAGATATTATTTATAACTTATATACATAGTGAAACCAAAAGAAAACCACAAATAAAACACAAAATAAAAGAAGTCCATTTAAATATATAGGTAAAATACATATGCTAATTCATGTAAATAAATAAAAGTGAAATTAATTCTTCATTATTTACTCTTTTATATTTGTATACTATTTATATTCTACTAAAAATATAAAGATAAAATAAAACCAAAGAAATTACATTAAAATAAATAATGTACAAAACACATAGATGAATATACATTAAATATACCTATACAATGTATACTCCTATTTATTTTAGTGTACAAATAACATCGAAAAAAATTAATAGAAATATATTTATCCACCAAAAAAGTTATAAATATATAAAATAAGAGAAAAAATAATAAAATAAAATATACAAAAAAATAGCCAAAACATAGATGAATATACATATAAATACACCCTTAAAAATTAACTTGTAACAAATAACGCCAAAAAATAAATAAAATCATATTAAATACTACATAAAATAATAAAAAAATTATTTTATAATAAAATAATAATAAAATCAATTACTATTTTTAAATATTTATTTCCGAATAATAGAACCTATTTTTTCATGTAGCGGTATGCATGGACAAATCATATCCCAGGGACCGTTGACCCTAGGTCAACTCCCCATTCCCTCTTCTGGCTTTTGTCGAAATCTCGAGTGGCCTGCTTTCTTGAAATTTTCCTCACCACTCCACTACTCCATCGCCCTCGAGCCCTTCATAGGATCCGATCACTGATCTTTCCTAATTCACATCGTATCCTCAGATCAATTGTACATAGATTTGATTCTCACTAAATTGTCATTCGATAAGGGTGCCCAGCCATGTCTTTAAATAAGGACCTATGTCCTCCTCTCATTCTTTGGCCATCGCCAAGCCCCTGAGCCCCCGCCTCTAGCCAAGAACATCACCATGTGACAAGTAGCGCACCCTGGAGTGATCGAGAGTTGCTGAGGGAGGCGGAGGTGCAACCATGGTGGACCTCGCCGGCTGCCCTACTCCCTGCCTTCGTCAGCAGGTATAAGTGCTGATTTCTCTGTTTTCTAGGTAAATTTTAATTTCATTTTTTATTTCTTGCATTTAATTATGCATTTTGCTTAAGTAATTTTTCTTAGGTTAATTTGGGTCCCTCGTCGGAGCTCTTGAGCTCCAGTAATGGTTCCACAGTAATGCCACTGTCCTCAATCTGCCTTTCCATTCCATTTCAGTCCCCTTCCAGTTCTCCACCTTTGACTCCCCCCATCCAACCTTTATTCAATCTAGATCAGAGGATCAAGGTCCAACTCCGTCACCCCTCGTTGAACCTCTCTGCCAAACTCCGTCTCCATCTACACATGCCAAAAAAAACCCAGGACCCATCATTTTCTCACGCGTAATCTTTCTGCAGGTGCTGGTGGTCATAAGGGACCCTCCTGGGTTGATTTTGATCTCTAGTAAGGTACCTGGAGCTCTCATTCTCCCCTGAGTTTGTTCATTTTCATCTGAGCTCAAGCGTACTTCCTGAGGCCTTCATCAGAAGAGGAGGAGCCCTTGCTCCATTTTGACTTTAGACCAAGACTTCCAGACTGCCGGAGGAGCGCAGAGGTGCCGATCGAAACTTGTCATCAGCGATTTCTTGCCCAGTTCTTCCTAAACCCCTCCTAGTCGTTCGATCATGCTGCTATTCTAGATTAATTCAAAGTCGTCTGATACGCCTCGCCACCAGCCATCAAATTTGACATGGGATTTAATCCCAAGCATCCATTATCGAAGCGTCATCGCGAAGCCCAGAGTTGACACGTGCTTAGTGGTTGAAACCCAGTCGTCTGCCTCAGCACTAATAAGGGATAAATTGCAAATTATTCCCTAATGTTCTTATATTTATTTATTAATATTGCAAATAAAATATGTAGTTTAAATAAAATGGACATTTTGCAACTTAGGCACTTGTATTTATTGAATATTGCATGTGGGTCATGTCCAACTCTTCTCATGTGTAGTCACATGTGAGTTGGACAAATTACAAGGATACCCTTGCAATATTTCGTATTTACTTTTAACCTAATAAGATTCAATTTATGTTTTATATTTATTAGAAAATTACGCTTGAGCCATCACTGTTTGTTTTATTTGTAATTATGCACTTTCTAGTATGTGTAGTTTTGGTGCATGAATTTCATTTATTAAAAATAGCACTAATGCTCTAAAAATCATGCAAAAATAGGGTTAAGTTCCTGCTTGCATATATTTCAACATTATATTTTTATATTTTGATTTAGAGATTTTTCCTATTTACTAAAATTAAAATGAGCACATTTATGTCCCTAGGTAATTTGTAAAATACAAAAAATAGAAAAACATTCAGAAAAATTCCCCAAAAAATATGTGTTGTTTATTTTAGTATGTAGTAACTCTAGTACAAAAAACTCTAAAAATAGAAAATGAAAAGGATTAAAAATCAAAAAACTCCAAAATCTTTATAAAAATTTGAAAAATTACCAAAAATTCCTTAACTATGTTTTTATATTTTCTTAATTTTGTTTATTTATCTACCTACTAAAATTGATTTGAAGAATTTTGGATGCCTTTTGTTATTTTTAATCTTCATTTCAATTTATGCCTTTTATTTAATCCCTGGTTTGGGATTTTTTATTTTAAAAAAATGCATAAAATTTAGCAAAAATTCTAGAAAAATCACAAACATTAGAAAAATATATAAAACCCAAAAACAATTTATTTTCTGTATTTTATTTATCTTTACTTTTATTTATAGTTATATAACTCTAAGTTGTATAAACAGCCTTATATAATCTATTATATATTAAAAAGAAAAAGAAATATAAAAATACAAAAAAGAAAATACAAAAGCACAAAATTAAAACAATATATATCAAAATATAAAAATCCAAAAAATGAATATAATTAAAAATCCACAGAAACAAAAAATAATGGACAAGAGAAAAGGACAAGTTTTTAAGCTTAATTGCCCCCATCTACCATGTGCTCCCTGAGTTCGACCTCTACACATGCTTACACCTATACATACTTGTTTTAGAGTTATAATAAATTTTAACTCCAATTTTTTGCTACTTATTGCTTCATTCTTATTGTGGGTTAATTGTTGATTGACATGAGTTTCGTGAGCGGTCGCTTTAGGGACATTATAGTTCCCGCCTTGTGTAGTCTACACTAGACCCTCACAAGAACCGTGTCATCAAGGAGGTAGCAGCTTCAGATTTGGCAAAGTTACGTCATCCATCATATCAGACTGAACATTTTCTAAAATGAGTTATGAGTTGCATGAAGGTTATGATATCTTTTTGGTATTAGCCACCAACTCTGTTATACAAGAAGTCAGATCGCCAAAGATGGCCCTGGTATTGTTGCTGGTGTGAGGGAAGTTGAACATGTGGGCCTTGCTGGCCCGACTAGTATGTCTACTGACAGATGTATGTGAAGGATATGGAAAGACCCTTAAGCACATAACAGAAGCATGATAATCGCATCATATGCGATCATAGTGACTAGTCGCTCTAGTTCTTCTTTGCAACGGAATTTTAAAAAAATAAATGTGATGAAACCATATGATTCAAGAACACCTCTTGAATCGCTTCATCTAACCACAAGTGATATGTAGAATTACCTCTTGAAGCGTGGTTGTGATCAAGTCTTTAAACCAAGAGACCTATCTCATGTCCAATCTGACGAAGGAGACGCTTGTGAGCATATTGATGAGATGTGTACTCCTTGCAATCTGAGTTAAAGATCCATGCAACGAATCTCTTGATCTCGTCACACAATACCCGATGTATTCTTCATGAGTGAGGAGCATCAAAGGAGACGGAGATCCACAAGCGGTCAAAGTGGTGGCACAACAGTGTGGCATCGACGGAGACTCTCTCTAGGACACAAGGTTGACAGCCATTGAGAGAGAGAGAGACGGGGTGTGTAGAATGAGAATAAGAGAGAGATGATCCAATTTTTGTGTGTCAAAGAAGATCTAGGGTTGAATCTTCCTTTATAGTACTTTGTGAGTCCATGGATTACAATCAATGTGAAACACAAAATCAATAGTTGAGATTGATTTGTGTTTCTATTCAATGGCCATTTTGTTGTAAAAATACAACAACAATAAATTTAGATTAAATCAAATATATTTTGAATAATCAAAATAATTTAATTTGAACAGAATTAACTTGAATAGAAGGATTAGGAGGGAGGCCACCCACCTCCCTAAAAAGGTGGGGACAGTTACCCTTGAGATCAAGTCAAGGGTGGTCGTCCACCATCCATTGAATGGACGGTGGTGGCTTCTCCTATCCTTCATATTTATTTACAAAAACTTTTGTTGTAAATTAATTCATAAAAATAATTCCAATTAATTTTGTCAATATTGCAATCATGCCATTAAATAATTTTGTATCATATTTACAACCCAAAATAAATTCTAAATTATATTTCTAATTAATTTCCAATGTGAATCCTATTCACATCAACAATGAATTTGAAGATACTATTTACAATAAGCTCTATAATATATTATAAATCACATTTATGATATATATAATATGGATAGTACTATCCACATTATTCATATCCTTGATAATTAAATCACATTTAATTATATTTGATCATCATTCTCATGTATTTAAATAATATGAATCATATTTACATTATTTATGATAATTAAATAACATTTAATTATCAACATCTCAATACTCGGATACATAATTCAACAATAGAATTATTCTTGAACTCTTTCAAGAAGGTTGATTGTACGTTCCATGTATAGTGACTTGGATATTGAGATCACATCTCAAATCCAGATCTTGGGGATCTCTCACAGATGCTTGATTAAATCAAGATCGTAGATCTAATCTTTTCATTGCATCTAAATCACACTCATATCAATGTCCAACACTTGGACTAAGATCAGATCACTTCTCTAATAAGAGGAGTCACTAAAATCCAGGCTTGTTTCATCACTACTTCAGAATGGAAGCGTCATGGTTATGCAATCGTTAGTGATCACATCACCCTCAGTCATTCCTAATACCTATACATCCTGTATATTGGAAGACCTAGACTAAACCCAAAGATATATATATACTGTCATCTTCAGGGTTTTATCATTAAGATTCTTATTCGGTCAATGGGAGTTGGTATTGATCATATGCTTTCCAAAAACTTATAGTATACCTAAAACTTCTTTCATGCTTCCAAAGCAAAACGACCGTGCATGGAATTTGATCGGTCCCAACACCTCATGAGTGAGCTCATATATTTCGGTTAAAAATTAACCTGTATGATCTTTTTGAGAGATTGTATTACTCGTGTGCCCTTATATGCATACCAGCTCGTCGGTGAAAAGACCTTGATTAGGCCATCAATCTATCGGTCTGCCAAATATACATACTTAGATATATAGTAATACATATGTCTTAGGTCAAAGGATGCATGCCTATATCATGACAGTATATGACATAAGACTTGGTTATCTCAATCTTGTTAAGTCAACGCTTTGACCTAAATTATCTAACACCTCCGAATCTCTATTCATATATCGAGGACCTGCATCAAGAGGTCAGTTAGATATCATCCAAATGAGAAAGTATTGCCATCTCATGCTCTGGCTAGAGATCATCTCTCAATAATCATTTACGGTATTTGATGAGTCCTCAATCTAACTCTTTAGATATTCATCAAAGCAACATCCTCTATGATTCAACAATTGAATCGATAACTGTATGATCATCAAGATGGCCATGGTACATAACCCTAATTGTACTAAGGGACCTCATAGTGCATTCATTCATTTAATCTAAGAAGGGGGTAAAAATAAATCAATAACTTATATTGACATATCAAATATTACAATAATATTTATTATAGGAGTGGTTCGACTAAGGCTCACATTGCTAACAATCTCCCGCTATCCCTCAGAACCGATCAGGTATAATCCTTAAACCTATACTCATTACATGATGGTCAAAAACCTTTTGTTTCAAAGGTTTGGTAAGAGGATCAGCAACGTTGTCGATAGAGGCCACCTTGGTGATGACGATGTCACCATGCTTTTGAATCTCTTGAATAAAGTGGTATTTCCTTTCCACGTGCTTGCTCTTTTTATTCCATCTAGGTTCCTTTGCCTGAGATATGTCTCATGTGTTATCGCTGAGTAGCGGGATGGGAGTTCATAGGAAACTACACCAAGCTCCAGGATGAACTTACACAACCACACTGCCTCCTTTGCAGCATCTGATGTGGCAATGTATTCTGCTTCTGTTGTTGAATCGGTCGTAGTGTCTTGCTTCTTGCTTCTCCAGCTCACAACACAATTGTTCAACAAGAACAAAAACCCTGATGTCAACTTTCGATAAACAATATCAGACTAGAAGTCAGAATCTGTGTATCCCAAGACTTGGAGATCACCATCTCCATAGGACAAAATATAATCTCGTATCTGTATTAGATACTTGAAGATGTTCTTCACTACATTCCAGTTTTGTTCTCCATAGCAAGATTGGTAATATCTTACCACTCCCACTGCATGGTAGATATATGGCCTTGTGCACATCATGGTGTACATTAAGCTTCCAACAACTGATGCGTAGGGGCATACAACCATGGCTTTCTTTTTCTCCACACTTTGAGGAGCCATCCCTTTAGACATGTGGATACCATGTCTTAAGGTGAGGAAACCTTTCTTGGAGTTCTCCATATATAAGCACTCTAAAAGTTTCTTAATGTACCCATGTTGTAACAATCCCAAGATCCTCTTTCCTCAATTTTTGAAAAAGTTTCAGACCTAAGATGTAAGAGGCTTCTCCAAGATCTTTCATCTCAAAGGTATGGGATAGCCAAATCTTAACATCGATCATCATCCGGGTATCATTCACAATGATAAGGATTCCATCTACATAAAGCAGGATGGACACAATGGCGCTCCCACTAAGCTTCTCGTACACACACGATTCATCATGATTATGCACAAAATCATAATTCTTTATGGTTTTGTCAAATCTGATGTTCTAGCTACGAGAAGCATGTTTGAGTCCATAGATGGATTTCTTCAGTTTGCATACTTTACCTTCCTCGGTTATGAAGCCCTGGGGTTCCTCCATGTAGGTATCCTCTTCGTGGTATTCATTGCGAAAAGTCGTCTTGACATCCATCTACCATATGTCATAGTCATGATATGCAGCTATAGCTAGCAGTGCCCTGATGAACTTAAGAATAGCCACAGAAGAGAATGTCTAATCATAGTTGATGCCTTCTCTCTATGTGTAGCCCTTGGATATGAGACGTGTTTTGAAAGTCTCTACTTTCCCATCAGGTCCCATCTTTCTCTTGAAGATTCATTTACACCCATTGAGTTTTACCCCACTAGGTGGATCTTCTAGGGTCCATACACCATTCTTATGCATGGAGTCAATTTCTGACTTCATTGTTAGCATCCATCTATCCATGTCATGATCTGTGAGTGCTTCATCAAATGAAGTTGTATTATTGTCAGTTTCACCTGACACATGGAATCCATACCTTTCAGGTGGTGCAGTCACTTTCAAACCCCTTCGAAGAGGTACGGGTGTTACATCTTCATTTACTTCCTCAATTTCTGGTTTAGGGAACTCAGTATCCTCAGGGGATTCAATGAGTTCTTTACTTCATTTTTTCTTGACTCTTAAGGAAATCATCCTCCATAAATTTTACATATCTAGAGATGAAGACTTTCTGAGTCTCAGCGTCATAAAACTGATATCCAATACCATCCTTAACATATCCAATGAAGTAGCACTCACGAGTGTGAGATTCTTGCTTACTTGAGTCCATGTTCTTCGCAAGGACCAAGCAAACCCAAATCCTTATGTAATTAACACTAGATTTGGTTCCATAACAAAGCTCATAAGGAGTATTTGGTATATATTTTCTGGGAATCTTGTTCATGATATATATTGTAGTCTCTAGTGCATATCCCCAAAAGCTAAGTAGTAAATGTGCTTTGCTCATCATTGAACGAACCATGTCCATGATGGTCATGTTGCGTCTTTCAGCAACACTATTAAGTTATGGAGTTCCAGGAGGAGTGAGATTGGAGACAATTCCTTTCTCTTTACAGTATTCCTTGAATTTGTCTGAGCGGTACTCGCCACCTTGGTCAGATCGAATCCATTTAATCTTCCTATTAGTTTAGTTCTCAACCAAAGCCAAGAACTCTTTGAACTTTTCAAAGGTTTCATATTTATGATGTAATAGGAAGATACACCCGTATCACGAATGATCATCAATAAATGTCAAATAATATCGATATCCATTTTGGGTCGTGATACTGAAGGGTCCACATACATCAGTATGTACAAGGTCAAGAATACCTTCGCATCTTGTAACCTTGTTATGGAAAGCCATCCTAGTCATTTTACCTCAAATACAATATTCGCAGATAGACAAAATTGAACCTATAGAAAATCTAAGGGTGCATCCTTTATCAATCTATTGATCCTATCAACAGACAAATAAACAAACCTTTGATGCCAAATCACATTTGAATGATTTCCATCATCCTTGGATCTTTTAGGGTTTTTATTAGTGGTAGTAACATTCATTATATTTTCATAAATGCATAATTCATAGAGTACTCCAGAAGTCAGAACACCATCCATAATATACTTATTATAATGACTTATGACAAGTTTGATACAAAACACAAATGAATATCCATTTCTAACTAATTTTGATACAGATATTAAATTCCTTCTAACATCTAGAACATGAAGACATTCTTTAAGTACTAGGACTCTTCCACTAGATAATGATAGTCTACAGGTCCCGACGGTGACTGCTAAAAAAAGTGCATCAAATCCCATCTGGATAACTATCTCCCCTTCATCAAGACTCTTAGTTTCCTAAAATAGATGCAACAAATCGTATATATGAACAGAAGCATGTTGAACGGTATCTTCGGGCTTTTAATATCAAGATATGAAAATAAAAGTGTAGTGGTTGTTGCAACCCAAATATCCCGCAACAAAAAAACAATTTTTTCTATTTTCTCAAGCCCAAATAATTACAGAAAAATGTAGTAAGAGAAATTTTTGCTATTTAATTAACTTGTATAGCAACAGGATCGAACTCAGGGAGGCTGCAATTCCCGAGGATTATTCTATTCAATGAAATAAATCAATGAAAGATTGAAGGAATATCATTGTACATTACTCTTGGTTTTTTACAAGATTTTTATCTTTTTAATTATTTTATTTTTTCTATTTTCTGATTTTTAATTTTTAGTAATTTTGATTTTTGTAATTTTTATTTTCAAAAAAAGGACAATATGCACAAGTGAAGAAATATGCACACTACACTCTTTTTATATTTTTCAAAAAAGACAGAAATGTCTAGAAAATTATAGAGAAAATATTTTTTGGTTTTAGAGGCTTTGGAATGTTTTAGAGAATTTATGTAGAATTTTAAGATGTCTTTGTATTTTTCTAAAAATCAAACAATGAACAGCCCGGAGTAATTTGTAACTAAACAATATTTTAAGTGCCCAAAACTCCTGGAGATTATTTTTATGCTAATATAGATAAATATCTACAAACAGGAACTGAAGTCATATTTTTTTATTATTATAATTTTTTATGATTTTTATAAGATTTTTAGTATTTCGTAATTTTTTGGGTTTTGAAAAGAATTAATGCACGAAGATGGGATAGGAATTAAAAGATAATATAATAAAACTAATCTAATTTTTTTGGAATTTTTAGAGCAATAATCAAATTTTTATGAATTTTAGAATTTATGAAAGAGAAAATGACATTGTTTTTTATTTTTAATATAACAAATGAAAATAAAATGCTATGAAAAATTTATACAATGAACATGCTCATATCGGGAGTATACAACAGAATACCGCATTTATTTCAATTGAAAAGATGACCCAATGAATACTCTGGAAAGCAAAGGACTGAATTTTAAATGATTAAGTTTTTTGCATAAAACGTTAACAGAAATGAATCGAGGGATGAAAGATGCAAATTACCCATGGGGGGATATGCTGCACGTGACTGTTCTGGGCTGGGTTTTTTCGCACTTTATCAAATCTCTAGGGGTGTAGATGTAATTTCACCCAACTTGAACTGGCAAGGGTTCTTCTTGCAATTTCTGAAACCTCTGGGGAACTTTATGCAATTATCCCAAATAAAATAATATCCATAGTATTTTCTCATTTCCTTTTCGTCCTCACGCAGGGGAAGGGAGTATTGTCACCCATGTCTTCTTTCTCCAGCGAGCGGCGGGTGCCGGTGCGGCTGACGAGGCTGACGTGCCCTGGCGATGATGGAGAGAGGTGACTCGCGCGGTTCTGACGATGTCGATGGCACGCGCGTGCTGGAGGAAGGTAGGGCAGCTGGTCGGTGGCGGCGGTGTTGATGCGTGGGCTCCAGGCACTGTTGTAGGAAGATGATGCGGTTGAGGGATGGAGCGATGATCAACGGTTGTCGGTAGGCGCGCACGATGGTGCTTGGCGCACTGGTGGAGTTAGAGTGGAGGGATGACAACGATGAGCGTAAGAGGTGTTGTGGTTGAGATCTGCGGTTGGCCCGCACAAGATGAGGCGACGGGGTCAAGGGTGATGTCGGTTGCTCCAAGCGGCGGAGGAGGTCGGGCATTGTTGAAGCTTCCTAGCGGAGGTTGCGGGTAGTGAAGAAGGTTGAGGGTGGCACACGCCCTCCGTTCATCGACGATGGTTTGTCTGTGAAGGCTATGCGGCGGAGGATGGTAGAAGGTGGAGCTCGATGGTCGGTGGGATGTTCCAAGGAAGGGTGGTGCTGGACGGATCTGGCAGGAGCAGCAGTGGACGGGCTACCTCCAAACGGCTGAAGGGACTGCTCAAGGGGGACGGAGTTCACCCTAGATGGTGGAGGATCCTGAGGGGGAGAGGGCGCAACTACATGGCCGTGCCATTTTTAAATTTTTTCTTAATTTTTTTATTTTTTTTAAAATGTGTAACAGAAGAAATTTTTTATAATTTTATTTATTATTTTTTTGTGTTTTTTTATTTATCCTGCAAAACAGATGTTAGAAATATATATATGTGTGTGTGTGTGTGTGTGTGTTTTTATTTATAAACAATTAGGATGTGAGCATGACAGCTCGATCCCAAAATAAAAACAAAAGATGTGAATGAGTGCGGTTCCGAGGAAAATGGCGAATGGAACCGGATCTCCGACCAACGTGCATGGTCGAAGGTGAGAATTGTGTGAGGTAGAATAGGAATGTGTAGAGATCGAGATGTGATTTGAAAAATTGAGATCGATGGTGAATAAAATAGTAAAGGATTCTAATATCTAGAGGAAGGAAAATGGCAATGAAATAAAAAAAATGAAAATTAATCTATGATTTACCTATGTTAAAAATAAGAGAAATTGGATCTCACTTTAGGAGCAAAAAATACCGTGATCGCCTCGACGAAGGCCGACTCACTGTCACTGGATGACTCGGAGGCTAGACACCCTTCTGCGATAAGATAGCTCTCGAAGAATGGGCTCCACTCACCAAAGATTGATCAAGTTGAAATGAGGGAGAGGGAGCCATATTAATAGATAAAGAATGGAGTTTGAATTTTTGAATATTTGAATGAAGATAAGAGATAAGAGAAAAAATTTTGAAATGAGATGAAGTTAAAATTATTTACAAAAATTATTTTTTTATTTTTGTCACTTAATTAAATTTAATAGAAAATGTTAATTTTTTATATTTTTGTGGTGGTTATTTAAGAATAGCAACTATATAATTATACTATATACATATGGTACATTATATACATAGTTAAATAAGGAAATTAGTTTTTTTATTTTTAATTTTATTATTTTAAATAATTAGTAAAAATATTTACAAATATTTACAAATACAATATGTACAAATAAATGATAAAATTGCACAAACCACCTCCGAAAATTAATTTTTCAACCTTAAATTTAAAATTTATGAATTCACGGTCGTTTTAAAGATAATTTAATCTAGAATATAATGGAAGTTGAGTTTCGTTCAATTGGAGTTCATATGGAGTCAGAATTGGTCTTGCAATTATCGCTTAATGGCTTTTTCCGGCTGTGGTTACTTTTATTATGTACAAGATTTTATTTTGCAAACATTTTTATTATTTAGGACACATTTTTACTTACAACTTTTGTTTTGAACATTATTTTGTTTGAGGTCAATTTTTGTACAAATCAATCAGTGAAAGTATACAAATATTTACAACACATATTTTTTTGGATTTTTTGATTAAGGACCCTATCTCCTCCTACTTTATTGCTGGCATGTATCTATTACATATATGCAGACTTCTTTTCTTTCTTTTTCCTTTTCTTTTCTTTATTTTTCCTTTATTTATTTATTTAGGTTAAAATGGTAATAAGTATACAATATTTACACACAGATGCAAGTTAGTAAGAATATGGAGTTAGTATTATATACAGGTGTTTTATAAGGGATTTTAAGCTAAAATAAATGAATAAAGATGGTGAAATGCATATTCATCATCCCCCTACACTTTACCTTTGTTAGTCCCTTAGCAAACACTTATTTGAATGAATAAGTGAATAAAAAGAAAAAGAAAGGAAAAATAAAGAAATTAGGACAATATTGAGTATTAAACCTATCTTCATAAAATTGTAGTATGGAGCTCTATTTGACCTTTGGATTATTAGTGTGGTGGAACCTTAATGGAAAATGGATTTAAAACCTAATAGCCTCTAAGTTCCATAAGACTCCTATTTAGGTCTCCTCAATAGTCAGGTCAGAACTAGTCTACATACACAAATTCTTATGACTATGAATCTTTACTTGTACGGTGTAAGTGAAATATAGCTCCCCATCTCAAAAGTAGCAAATAAACAGCCTCCCTTAATAAGGTAACTCTAGTCCCTCAGTCTAGCAACTCTTTCCTCGAGGAGCAGGGATATTCCCTTCTAAGTTCAAGTACAACCAGCTCAAGAAGAGGAGATGGAGAAAAGAATGGACGGCAACCAGTGTAGCTACCTATCCTTAGATGCATGACCAGTGTAGCTAAGTCATCCAGCTGCAATCTTATAAAAAATTGACTTTGAAGCTCTTATTTTTTTATCCTTGTATATACACTCCGGCAGACATTTTACTTTTCAATCAAGCCTGTCCACTTTTGGAGATTCTGCATTTTTCTCTTCTTCTTTTCTTTTTTTTTTGAAAATATATACAAGGTGCAACATGTACATAAGGAGTTTTTCCTCTTGAGCTAGTAGACTATCTCTCTTTTGAAGCATTATAGCAACCCCACAACATCCTGTCTTTAGACCTCAATGCCACCAGACCAGGTTGAGATGCACTTCCCTCCCTATAGGAAGATGAGAGGTTCCGCATAGAAGTACTACCCTCGTATGCTACTCCAAGCCAAAAGATTCTGCCTACTCACTACCACCTCCATGAAGATCTATGTGTAGAGTGTTTGTCCAAGATTAGCCACGGTCTGAAGGAATCATGTGTGTATTGTTAAATATTCTACTTAGACTAATCAAGATGACATGTGAACATAGTCTTATGGACTCACAGAATTAAGTTGCTAGGACCTGAAAAGTCTTAACTCCAGTTCTTATAAGTTCCTCTGAAATTAAGCGGATTAAGGCCCAACTAAGCTCCATTCTTCAATTTTATTCCAGACTTAGATTAAATGTCGATAATATCTTGAAAAATGCACATGAAAATGCAAGAAATATGTACAATGCAAAAAAGAAAGCAATTTTTTGAAACAATTTTCTAATTGAACTTTTTATGGGTTTTTGAAAAAAAAGGAAAATGATGCACATGAATTTTTTTTAATTATGCAACTTTTTATAGATTTTTGGTTTTGTAGTTTTTTAGGGTTTTTTTTCAAAAAGTAAAAAGGGTTAGTAAAATATATACAATTATATGCAAGGATTTTTTTTTGTTTCTTTCTTTTTGTTTTTTGTTTGTTTATTTTTTCGGATGTTTTTATTTTTTGTTTTATTTTTTTGTTTTATTTTTTGTTTTTTTGTTTTTTTTGTTTTTTTGTTTTTGTTTTTTTAAAGGGGATACACACACGTGGATTTTACGAATTTATATACATATCCCCAAAAATAATTATATTAAAAGTATGAGTTATGTCTAAAGTATATATACAATATATACGACACCCCCTTGTACTTAGCTCGAACTATGTTCTCATAGTGATCAGAGAGCGACAAAGGAAGACATAACTTGTGCTAAGTATAGAGAAGTGAAAAGACTCCTATGCTACAACGACTCGAAGAGAAGATGAAAAGAATAGAAGTCGGTGATCCCCCCTATACTTAGGATCAAGTAATCCTAAGTATAGAAGATTGTACAAAAGGAGAAAACCAATGAAGCAAATGTATAGACTAAGCGAAAAAATAAAAAGATTATATGAACAACATCACCCCCCCCATACTTAGGGTAGAGTATCCCTAAGTATAGGCAACAATAGGAGTGATGAACAGAACAGATATGAACAACACAGATCATTCACCTCCCCTATACTTAGGATAAAGAACATCCTAAGTATAGCATATATACACACGGAAAAGGGGTGAACGATAAAGCAGAAGAAAAAAGAATGAAACGAAAGGATATACAAGAGGAGTGGATGTACAAAGGTCAAGAAGGTCGAAAGCGAACCTTTTTACAGGACCACTAAGGTATGGATCCGACAAGGTGTAGGTCGATATTGGGGTCATCATTAGACATAAACTAATCAGGATCGACCAAGAATGTATCCTCGGTAGTCTCAGAGTGTGCAGGCACGAATCGGTTAGTGGAAGTAGTGTTATCATGTTTTGCCTGGGAAGTCTCGCAAATATAAAAGTAAAAAGGCTCAAAATCATTATCAGAAAAAATAAGATCAATTTCAGCCTGACGAGCCTCTACTGGATCATCATCTTCATCAAAAGGTACAAATTCCTTTATAAAAGCAATCAAATCAAATTTGGCCTTATCAGTCTCATCTAAATTAAGGAGACTAGGAATGGACTTATCAGTGAAAGTAGTCAAATCATGTATGTCCTGTCTAGTCTCAGAGTCTGCCTTCCTCTCTAGGGTGTCTATCATGTAAATCTCGCGGATATCATCAATGCATCTCCACATACTAGAAGGGGGAACTCCAAGGTCAATGATTTCCGAGTTTTCCTCCTTAAAGAGGAATTCTTGGGTCTCAGTATCATCCAACATACAACAAGAATCTATGATATTATCATCAAGGTGAAGGTCCTTGGAATTAGCTAACATGGGCACACTCTCATGGGATGTAGGTCTATGGTCAGTAATGGGTGTAGTGATCAACACAATGCTCCCTACATCAGAACGAAAGTGAATCTCTCCTGATCCACAATCAATAACGGCTCTCGCAGAGGTGAGGAAAGGTTGTCCCAAGATGATGGGAGTGTGCTCCACAGGGCTGGAGGTCTCCATGGGCAATACGACAAAATCAGAAGTGAAGTTCATAACCTGAATGAGAATGACAGTGTTTTCTAGAATACCCTTCGGCCTCTTGATAGACCCATCAGCAAATTGAACTAGCATCCTAGTTTTCTTGAGAGGCCCAAAATGAAGAGACTGTACCATAGAGAAGGGTATTATATTGATTGAAGCACCGCCGTCAAGGAGATTTTTATCACAAGAATAGTCAGATATGGAGCAACTCACAAGAGGTGTGGCAGTGTCCCCTTTCTTAAAATGTAGATGGTGGGAGATGGTGTAGGCAGTGGCCGTTGTCAAGATGTGACGCTCAGTTCTACTCCGCCGCTTTCTCTTCTTGTGTTGAGGAGCAGATAAATGGGTCTTGACCTGGTGAAGTGGGGCTTTAATGATCTCGTGAATGGTGGCCATCACATCAGGTTCAGTCAACATTTTTTTGAATTTTTGGTCCTCCTCTATACAAGGGAAGAGATCGGACTTAGGATTTACATGAGGATTTCCTAGCACAGTTTGTACAGTGGCATCCTCGCGGTCAAAGTTGGGACATGTTGTGAATGACTGTGTGAGAAAATGGTTTGGCATGAGCGCCCTCTCCTCACAAAATGAATCAACAATGTGTCTCCCGGAATCTTTTTGAATTTTTAGAATTTTCTTATTTTTTTGTATTTTGGGCGATTGCAAGCTCGCATGATTATCCTCAAGTGAATCCATATCCTCAAATAGTGGAGCAGCATTTTGACTTTTATTTATGTTAAATAGATTACTAATCCTCGAATTCATATGCTACATTATCCGGTTCAAGGTCTCAAGTGTGGAAATCATGAAAGGTGAATCCAAAATCACAGGATCGGGTGAGTGGAATGAGGGTGGGTGAGAATCAGAGTCTGACTCCTGAAATAA
The DNA here is from genome assembly GCA_037367405.1 of Ottelia alismoides. Classification (NCBI taxonomy): domain Eukaryota; kingdom Viridiplantae; phylum Streptophyta; class Magnoliopsida; order Alismatales; family Hydrocharitaceae; genus Ottelia; species Ottelia alismoides. Next base: position 199,458 of record JAZKJV010005585.1, on the reverse strand, counting down.
TGGGTTAGGAGGATATGCACAAAAATCTGGAGGAAAGTCCTCCTGGAAAAAGGAAGGTGGATCGGCTAGAGGATACGAGGGATCCGCGAAGATCGGATTAAAATAACTCCAGTCAGCCATCTCCAAAACAAAAAATGGGGATCGAGAGAGCACAAGGGTCAAGTCAAAAGATGTGGAGAAAAAGGTGCAAATTCACAGAAGGATCTAGTATGCACACAAGCTATCAAACACAATACAAACTCCCAGTTCTTCAACTCAACGCAATGTGAAGACCGTAAAGGTTCGGTTAATTATCTTGTCAATTTTTGAAGTTTGGGGAGAATACAATCAATCAGAGAGGTTAAAGTAAGCTGTTAATGCTCCCAGGAGACTGTCCCAATCTCACAAATAGTTCTTACCATCTAGTATGGGTGTGGACCGTTTATCGGCTACCCGATCTGCCCACTCTGCTAAGGAAATCCCGGACTGATTACCGGCTACCCGGTGAAGTCCTCACTAGAACAACTAATCACAAGGTAGTAGTCTGAAGAGAGTTCAGGCGTGGTTCTTTCCTAGTATGCAGGCTGCTCTCTCGTTGCAGATTAATTAAACAAGGCATGGATTACTGTCCCCAAAAGAATGATTTTCCCTTACGTTTATTTTAGGGTCGAGTTTTCTTTAGCAGTCCCGAATTTTAGGCAGTTATAACTTGGTTTGAATATTTTCAACAAATCACCTATCGAGTGTCCAATTTCCTTTTTAACTTATGTGAGTTAAAACAAGGACAGAGATCGAAAATGCCAATGCACGATTAAATACAATGATGCATGCAAGGGTTAGAGATGCGTACTTTGTCGCCAGTACTCTACATGCAGGGTGATCCATGCAGAATTGAAATATAGAAAAATAAACTAACCTATATGAAAATGCAAGTGAACCATCCTAACAATAGCTTCTATTAAAGGTCAAGAACAGGTTAATTTGACTAAGTCCAATTACGCTCTATTCTATAGGTATAGAAATTCTTGTTTAGGGTGTTTGGACCTAATTAATTACTTGGTTCAAACAAATTAACTAAAGCAATCAATTGGTAGCTCATGAAATCCGTGTGAAACAAAGAAAAACAAAGTGATGAAAACAAAACCAATGAGGTCCCCCAAGTGCATCGACACTTGGAGAAACAGACCCCGCAACAAATGAATGTCCGTTTACAAGAGTTCAAATGCTAGAAAAAATTAAATAAATAAAGTCTGATTTTTTTCTTGGTCTCCTTCAATTCTTCTTCTCCTCCTCTCACGCTATCCTACTGCTCGGTGAAGAATCAAGCTTCCTCCGCTTCGTTTGGGTGCTTTGACTCTCCTAAGATCGCCTCCTTCACTCCGCTGGCCGTTGCAAGAAAACGAAAAGAGAGAATATGTAAGAAACAAAGTTATCAAATATGAACAAGAAAAAATGAAATAAATAAAGTGAATATGAACAATGGAGTCAACATAGAGAAATATAAACAAATGTTTACAACCAAGAATAGCAGGTCAAAAGAGAAACCTAAGTACCCTCGCCGTGTCTCCCCGGCAATGACGCCATTCTGTTGAATGGTATCTCCAGGTATTAAATATCAAGATATGGAAAAAAATGCAGTGGTCGTTGCAACCCAAATATCTCGTAAAAACAAACAATTTTTTTTCTATTTTCTCAAGCCCAGATAATTACAGAAAAATATAGCAAGTGAAACTTTTGCTATTTAATTAACATGTATAGCAAGAGGATCGAACTCAGGGAGGCTACAATTCCCGAGGGTTATTCTATCCAATGAAATAAATCAATCAAAGAATGGAGGAATCTCAATGTGTACTACTCTTGATTTTTTACAAGATTTTAGTCTTTTTAATTATTCATATAATTTTTATTTTCTATTTTTTAATTTTTAATGAGTTTGATTTTTGTAATTTTTATTTTCAAAAATAAGGATAATATGCACAAGTGAAGAAATACGCAGACCACGGTGTTTTTGTATTTTTTTAAAATAGATAGAAATGTCCATCATATTATAGAGAAAATATTTTTGAGTTATAAAGACTTTATAATGTTTTTGGGAATTTTTATAGAATTTTCAAGTGTTTTTGTATTTTTCTAAAAATCGAACAATGGCTTTAATGATAAATGGTGCACAACCCGGAGTAATTTGTAACTTAAAAATATTTTAAATACCCAAAACTCTTGGAGATTATTTTTATGCTAAAATATAGACAAATATATACAAACATGAATTGAAATAACATCTTTGGATTTTTTTTCTAGAATTTTTTAAGATTTTTATAAGATTTTTGGTTTTTTACAACTTTTTTTTGGTTTTGGAAAGAATTAATGCACAAAAATTGAATAGGAATTGAAAGATAATAAAATAAAACTAATCTATTTTTTGGAATTTCTAGAACAATTTCAATTTTTATAAATTTTTGAATTTCAGGAAGAGAAAATGACACTGTTTTTTTATTTTTTAATAATAACAAATGAAAATAAAATGCTATGAAAAATTTATACAATGAACATACTCATAACATGAGTATACACAATTTTTTGTAGAATTTTCAAAGCAAATACCACATTTATTTCAATGAAAAGACGAGCCGATAAATAATCTGGAAAGAAAAGGACTGAATTGTAAATGATTAAGTTTTTGCATAAAAAGTTAACAGAAGTAAATCGAGGGATGAAAGATGAAAAGTACCCACGGGGGGTGCGCGCTGCACGTGACTGTTCTGAAGTTGGGCTTTTTGCACTTTCTCAAATCTCCGGGGGTGTAGATGTAATTTCGCTTAACTTGAACTGGCACGGGCTCTTCTTGCCATTTTTTGAAACCTCTGGGGAACTTTATGCAATTAGCCAAAAAATAAAATAATATCCATAGGGTTTTCTAATTTCCTTTTCGTTCTCACGCAGGGGAAGGGAGTGTTGTCACCCCTGTCTTCTTTCTGAAGCGAGCTGTGGGTGCCGGTGCGGCTGACGAGGCTGACGTGCCCCCATGATGATGGAGAGAGGCGACTCACGCGGTTCTGGTGATGGTGATGATGTGCACGTGGTAGAAGAAGGCTGGGCAGCCGGTCGGTGGCGTGCGGTGTTGATGCGCAGGCTCCAAGCGCTATTGTACGAAGATGACGTGGTTGAGGGATGGAGCGATGATCGACGATTGTTGGTGGGAGTACGCGGTGGCACTTTGTGTGCTGGTGGAGTCAGATGGAGGGACGACAGGCGATGAGCGTCGGAGGTGTTGTGGTTGAGATCTGTGGTTGGCCCGTGCAGGATGAGGTGACGGGGTCAAGGGCGATGTCAGATGCTCCAAGCAGCGGAGGAGGTCGAGGGTCGATGAAGCTTCATGGTGGAGGTCGCAGGTAGCGATGAAGGAGGAGGGCAACACATGCCCTCCGTTTGTCGATGGTGGCTTATCGGTGAAGGCTCTGCGGTGGAGGAGGGTGGAAGGCGGAGCTTGATGGTCGATGGGAGGTACCAAGGAAGGGTGGCACTGGACGGATCTGGCAGGAGCAACAGTGGAGGGGCTCCCTCTAGACGGCTGAAGAGGCTGCTCAAGGGGGGCAGAGTTCCGTCCCATATGGCAAAGGAGCCTGGGGGGAGAGGGCGCGGCTATAGTGTCGTACCAATTTTTTATTTTTTTTAAATTTTTTAAATGTTTTTGAAAAATGTAACAGAAGAAAACTTTTTTATATAATTTTATTGATTTTTTGTGTTTTTATTGATCCTGCAAAACAAATGTTAGAAAGAAAGAAAAATAGATTTTTTTATTTTTTTATTTATAAACATTTAAGATGCGAGCATGAAGGCTTGGTCCCATAATCAAAATGAAAGACGTGAACGAATGCGGTTTTAATTAAAATGGCGGATGGAACCGGATCTCCGACCACCATACGTGGTCGGAGGTGAGAGATCGTGCGAGGTAGAATGAGAACGTGTAGAGATAGAGATGTGAGATGAAAATTTTAGATCGATGGTGAATTAAATAGTGAAGGATTCTAGATCTAGAGGAAAGAAAATGACAATGAAATAAAAAAATGAAAATTAATCTACGATTTACCTAGGTTAAAAATAAGAGAAATGGATCTCACCTTAGGAGCAGAAAAGACCATGATCACATCGATGAAGGCTGACTGGCTGCCACTAAACGGCTTGGAGGCTAGGCACCCTTCTGCGACAAGATAGCTCTCGGAGAATGGGCTCCTCTTACTAAAGATTGATCAATTTGAAATGAGGGAGAGGGGGCCATATTGATAGATAAAGAATGGAGTTTGAATTTTTGAATTTTTGAATGAAGATAAGAGATAAGAAAAAAATTGAAATGATATAATGTAAAAATTATTTATAAAAATTATTTTTTTTGTGTTTTCGTCACTTAATTAAAATGAATAAAAAATGTTAATTTTTTTTATTTTTTGCGGTGGATATTTAGGAATAACAACTATATACATATGCTATATACATGTGGTACATTATATACATAGTTAAATAAGGAAATTAGTTTTTTTAGTTTTTTATTTTTAAATTGTTATTTTAAATAATTAGTAAAAATATTTACAAATATTTACAAATACAATATGTACAAATAAATGGTAAAATTGAACAAACCACCCCAGAAAACCAGCTTTTCAACCGTAACTCCCAAAATTATGAAATCATAGCCATTTTAAAGATAACTTAATTTAGAATGCGATGGAAGTGAGTTTTGTTATATTTGAGTTCATATAGAGCCAGAACTGGTCTTTCAATTATTGTTTAATGGCCTTTTCTGGATGTGGTTACTTTTATTTTGTGCATGGTTTTATTTTGCAAACATTTTTATTATTTAGGACACTTTTTTATTTATAACTTTTATTTTGAACATTATTTTGTTTGAGGTCAATTTATGTACAAATGAAATAGCGTAAGTATACAAATATTTATAACACACATTTTTTTGGATTTTCTGATTTAGGACCCTATCTCCCCCTCCTTTATTCCTGGTCGATCAGGTCAAGTCTTGACCTTCTCTTGGGGTCCGGGTCACCCTGTATCTATTACATATATACAGTCTTCTTTTCTTTCTTTTTTCTTTTCTTTTCTTTATTTTTCTTTTCTTTCTTTATCTATTTATTTTAGGTTAAAATGGTAATAAGTATACAATATTTACACACAGATGCAAGTTAGTAAGAATATGGAGTTAGTATTATATACATGTGTTTTATATGGGATTTTAAGATAAAATAAATAAATAAAGATGATGAAATGCATATTCATTAAAGCACCATAATTTATGACCCAACTACCTTCCCGTCCTACATGAAAATTGGTTTCAATGATGAAAGTAGAATTAATACCTTTGGAGCTTTTCCTTTGTCAGCAGACATCAGGTAATCTGGACAGTTACGCTTCTAGTGCCCCGGCTTCTTGCAATGATGACACACATCGGTCTTCTTTGATGTCATTAGTACGTAAACAGTAGAACATGAGGCAACACCTTGACTCTTCTTCTTTCTCCTATGGGTCGGGCCCTTCCGAGATCCTTACATCCGACCATGCTTTCCTTTGACCTGTGTAACCATTGCACTGCTAAAGGTATTATCTTTGTTCATTACATCTTCTGCAGACTTTAATGAATCCAATAACTCAGCATTAGACCAATTGACCTTGCTCATGCAGAATGACACCACAAAGTTATTGAAAGACTTAGGGCATGTTTGGTTAGTGGGATGGGGTGGGTTGGGGTATCCACTTGTGAACAGTAGATGTTTGGATAGTTTGACGGTTGGGAGAGGGTTGGAATAAGGAATGTGATGTGATATGACCTTGATTAGTGATAAATTTCCAACCCAGGTTTGGAGGGGGATACACCTGGGTACACCGGGGTACCCCAGTAACCAAACGGACCCTTAGGGAGCGATAGCATAATGAAGTCGGGCTCTATATATCCATCCGTGTAAGCCCCGAGAGTTTCTAGTTCCGAGAGGTACCCAAACATTTTGAGTAGGTGTTTGCTAATTGAAGTCCCTTCCTGTATTTTGCAGTGAATAAGCTCTTTTATAACATTATAATGCTGAGTGTGGTTGACATCACCAAACATCTCCTTGATATTCAACATTATATCCTTACAGATCTTCATCTCCACATGTTGCTTCTAAAGCACATTAGAGAGAGATCCTAGAATATAACACATGGCCATTGTATGATCTTAATCATATTCTTCATTGTATTGAATTTCTTCTGGTGTCTTAGGGTTTTCAAGCTTGTCCTTGGACAACACATAAGACATACACTCTCCAGATAGAACAAGATCCAAATTACAGATCTAATCCGAATAATTTGGTCCGATCAATTGGTTGACCTCCAGAAGCCTACTGAGTGGGTTCATGGACTTCATTGTGTGAAATTAAGAATGCACTACATTAGAACGTATAGATATATATTCAGAAGTTATATTATTTGATTAAGGATTTGTAATCAAATTAGTCTTACCTTTTCAACTCTGAAATTTCATTCCCTTAATCACTTGCAAAGCAAGAAGTAAACTTACTGCTATATCTCTAGCAAAATTGGGATCTCCTTTTCTACCTTAGTTACATCCCAATAATATGAGAAACTATAACTCGGGTAAAAAGAAGTGGGAACACATTACACCTTGCGATTCCAACTTACATTCCCAATTCGATCTTTAACACCCATGCCCACCACCCCTTAGGCAATGTTAACCCATCATTAATTGAACCAACCATCAACAGGATTAGACTCGTCATGCGCAATCCAGTATTGCCCCAATAATATGAGAAATTGATATTGGGGTCACTCTGTATATGACCTTACTCTTTATAGAAGCAAAGAGCTTGATCCAGATGCGCTTCTATGCAAGAGTTGTTACTTCAGACAAGTGTCTCAAACATACAATCCATGGCAACGGGACTCTTCACCTTGACAGGAGACCATGGATGTCACTATCCTCCACCTCATATTCAAATTTAGTTAATTATTATGATCATATTTATATAAATAATTCTTCCAAGGGAAATACAACTATATTCGTAATAGAGTGTTATTAATTGGATATAATTCATTTAATCATATTTAATTTAATTATCAAGCTAATTTAATCAACCAACAAATAATATTGATTGTTACTTGAAAGGATGGTATGATCTCAAAAATACATATTATTCAAACTTTAATAATTAGAAAAATACACCGTGATCTCTTCAAGCATTATCCTTTCCTTACCCGATGTCATGGCCAGTACGCATAGGATGTGGGACAGATCACTCACGGAGCAACCTGCTACCCCATCAATCCCGACTAGATACCAAATCTATCTCAGGTCAAGATATGTAATTTAATCATTTTGTATTTGAGATGATAATCGGTCTTTCAAACGAAGTTATACTATATAATATTTATCAAAAAAAATTGATTAATATTATAAGGAGATTTGCTAAACAAATCCCCAATCCTATTCAAGTAACAATGTTTTGAATTGTTCTACAACTTTGTAGGATAAAATAGGGTTTTCATAAAACATTCATTCAATGGCCTATGATGATTAATAATTTATTTCATAATTATTGGATATCATATTAATAAAGACAAATTCATAATTTCCATGATTTTCATTGAATTATAAACACATTGAATAAAGAGGTTTGATGATCTAATCATCTTCCAGACCATCTCTAGTAAATATAGAATATCTTAGGCAAACGGACTCGGAATCGTACAAATCAAATTCGAGTGGTTTTATGGTTGATTCTATACTTAATCCAAGTATTTATTTCATATTTCATGACGAAAAAATAGTAAGTAAAAATAATATTCTTATATATCTGTGAATTCATGCAAAACATCTTTCATAGCGGGAACTCTTCGAATCATTTTCATGTACTTTCGGTACAAATTATAGGTTACTATTTTTTGGACATATTTAGACATCCTAAATAGATTTATTAACCAAAAAATACATTCAAATAGCACATAAACAGTTGATTTTTAATTAAGCTAAAAACCGATTCGAATCTTGCATCCAATGCAAAAACAATGATTCCCGCACATTCGAAACTTGAACCTCAATCGCCTAGGGTCTTTGGATCATATCCAATGCCTCAGAACTGGGCTTTGATACCGCTTGAAGGATATGGAAAGATCCTTAAGTGTATCACAGAATTGTGATGATCGCATCGTATGGGATTGAGCGACTAGTTGCACTAGTAGCTCAGTGCATCAGAATTTAAAAAAATTTAAAATGTGTTGAAATCATAAGATCAAAGAACACTTCTCGGATCATTTCATATAACCATAAGTAATATATAGGATTACCTCTTGAAGCGTGGTTACGATCAAGTCTCTAAACCAAGAGACCTCCTGTTTCAAGTCCAATCTGACGGAGGAGACGATTGCGAGCACATTGATGAGATGCATGCTCCTCGTCATCCGAGTTGAAGATCCAATCGATGAATCTCCATATCTATTCATACGAGATCCAATGTCTTCTTCATGAGAGAGGAGCACCGAAGGAGATGGAGATCCACGAGCCATCGAAGCAGCGGTACAACGGCACGATGTCGATGGTGACTCTCTCTAGGGCACAAGGTGGACGGCCACTAAGAGAGAGAGAGAGATGGAATGTGTAGAATGAGAATTAGAGATAGATGACTAAATTGATGTGTGTAAAAGAATATATTCATTTTCTTCTTTTATAGTATTTCGGGAGGCCACCCAGGTCCTAAAAAAGGGGGGGATGGCCACCCTTGAGACAAAGTCAAGGGTGGTCATCCAACATCTATTGAATGGATGGTGGTTGCTTCTCCAATCCTTCATATTTCTTTACAACACCTTTTGTTGTAAATTAATTCAAAAAAATAATTCCAAATTAATTTTTTAAATATTACAATCATGCCATTAAATAATTGTGAATCATATTCACAGCCCAAAATAAAATGTAAATTGTATTTTTAATTAATTTCTAATGTGAATCCAATTCACATCAATAATTAGTTTGAAGATACTATTTATAATAAGCTCTCTCTAATATATTATAAATCACATTTATAATATATTTATATATATAATATGGATAGTACTATCTATATTATTCATATCCTTGATAACTAAATCACATTTAATTATCTTGGATCATCATTCTCATGTATTTAAATAATATGAATCGTATTCACATTATTCATGATAATTAAATCATATTTAATTATCAACATCTCAATGCTCAGATACATAATTCAACAATGGGATTATTTATAAACTCTTTCAAGAACAATGCGCTTTCTCCATGGATACTTGGAGATAAAGACATGGCGATTGTACATTCCACGTTTAGTGACTTGGATATTGAGATCACATCTCAAATCCAGATCTTGGGGTCCTCTCATAGATGCTTGATTAAATCAATATTGTAGATCTAATCTTCTCATTGCATCTAAATCACATTCAGAATAATTTCTAACACTTGGAATAAGATCAGATCACTTCTCTAATAAGAGGAGTCACTAAAATCCAAACATGTTTCATCACTCCCTCGGAATGGAAGCGTCATGCTTATACAATCGTTAATGATCACATCACCCTCAGGTATTCATAATACATGTACATCATGCATACTGGAAGACCTAGATTAAACCCAAAGATATAGATCAATTTACATTGTCATCTTCGAGGTTTTATCAGTAAGTTTCTCATTCGGTCATTGGGAATTGGTATCAACCGTATGCTTTCCAAAAACATATATCATACCTACAAATCTTGTCATGCTTCCAAAGTACGATGACCATGCATGGAATTAGATCGGGTCCTAACATCTCATGAGTGAGCTCATGTCTTTCAGTTCACAAGTGAACCTGTATGATCCTTTTGAAAGATTGTATTACTCATATGCCCTTATATGCATACCAACTCGTTGGTGTATAGACCTTGATTAGGCCATCAACCTATCGGTCTGCCAAATATACATACTTAGACATATAGTGATACATATGTCTCTAGTCAGAGGATGCATGCATATATCATGACAGTATATGACATAGGACTTGGTTATCTCGATCTCATTAAGTCAACCCTTTCACCTAACTTATCTGACACCTCTAAATCTCTATTCCTATGTAAAGGACCTGCATCAAGAGGTCAGTCAGATATCAGCCAAATGAGAAAGGATTGACATCTCCTACTAAGGATGGAGATCATATCTCAACAATCATTTGACGATGCTTGATGAGTCCTCAGTCTAACTCTTTAGATATTTATACAAGCATCAGCCTCTATGATTCAACAATTGAATCAGTGGTTGTATGATCATCAAGATGGCCATGGTACATAACCCTAATTGTACTAAGGGACCTTATAGTGATTTCATTCATTTAATCTCAAACAGGTAGTGAAAATAAACCAATAACTTTTTATTAATATATCAAACATTACAATAACATTTATTATAGGAATGGTTCGCCTCGAGCTCACATTGCTAACAGTAAGGTTGTTGATGCCTCGGTGGTTGAGAGTGGTAGGCTCTAGAGCTCAGTTTTGTTGGAAGAGGTGTAGGTGTGAATGATGTGTTATGAAAAGTAGGGGCACTAGTAAAAGTGGACGGTCCCTTGAACTTCCCTGCCCAGCAGGGTCATGTGTGTAACATACACCATTCACCTCCCACACCTTGGAAGGCTCCTATCTAATTGTCTCCTCTACTGGTGTCTGTTGCTGATATGAGTGAGTAAGAGTCTGGTCCTCTACCCAAGGTTGTGATGGCCTTGACATTGGTTGTTTCTGTACATGATGTACTTAATATATAGGAGCAACAGATATAGTCATGGCAAGTATCTTCATCATAGATACCCTTTCTGTCAGATTTGTCATCTGCTTTGGCAACTTGGATAATTTGTTGTCCAACTCATCCATCCTCTTGTCGATCCTCTCTACAACCGTCAACTTATCTACTATGATTCCCATGTTGGGAATCATATCCTCAGAGAGATCAAATGACTTCTTTCCCCCTCTAGATGGGAATGTGATGGGGGTCTCTGTATGAGCTCTGCTAGCGGTCTATGCTCTGCTCATCTTGGTCATCCTCTCGAACAATTTCTAGATAGTGTCTGCACCACGTGAAGCATAGTTGCCTACACAAATAGCACTAACTAAACCATGCACCTTAGGCTTGAGACTACTAAATACTGACTAAACAAGGATGGTAGGCTTTAGTTTATGACAAGGACACTTCTGCAATAATTCTTGAATCTCTCACATGTATCACAGAAAGTTTCATTCAATAATTGGGAGAAACTCATGATGCAATAATGCATCAAGTTAGTTCTACTTAAAGGGTAGAACTTCTTCAAGAAAAAGATCCTTGAATTGAGTATAGGTAGTTACAACTACCCACAAGATCTTCATCTAATAATCCACCTTATCTTTCATGGAAAGTTAGAGATTTGAGTCTAATATAGTCTTGGATAAACATAGGATGTCTAAGGTTAGTACAAATCTAACTCAAAGTCTCTAAGGAATGTGTACGGCTCCTCGTGTGCATTCTCGTTGAAGTGAGGCAATAGATTCCAAAATTGACTTCAATTCATATTCGACTTCTAGTTCAACTGGACTTAACCGATTTATCATATGATACTGTCAAGGATTATATGATGCATCTATAGGTGCATCCACCCTAGGTTAAGCCATTCTATTTGGGCTCTCAATAAATCTGCAATGGGTATTTACGTTCTCATTCCTCCCCATTTTATCTCTTTGGAGGCATCTTAGCCGAATCTTCTAAACCTTCATCAAAAATAGGGTTCAAGTGAGATCGTGATGAAGATATTGACACCATGTCAACCTCACCAAGGCAATGTTCTTCCTCGATGAGAAGAAAAGAGAGAAAAGGTTCGGTTAGAATATAGCTGTTACATAAGAAGGACTCATGAAATCCCAAATTGAAACAAGGGTTATTTCTAATCCATGAAATCCTGGGAGAAGAAGTTGGTTGCACCTTGAAAGATGTGATGATTAGATGGTTCATCGATAATTTCGCAAAATCCTAACAAAAATCCAGCCAACTATCTATCTTTGATTTAAAGGGAGTATGGAAAAATGAGCAAGATAGATTCAAGAAAGATCTAGTACTATGTTGCACTTGAATGTGCGGAATCAACTCACACAAATCGAACATAAGGCAAACCCTTCTAATATTTTCACCAACTCAATACGTGAGGGTCGTAAGTGTTCGGCCTATTTTATCTTGATCAATTTAAATTGGTGATAGAACAATCTTTACAAGCACATAAGGAGTCTCTGCTACACCCAGTTGAAGTCTTATAAGCCCTCAAATAATGGAGTGATCTTTCTGAACTGCCACATTCAATATCACACCCTAAATTGAGCTTATAAGTGCAGACAACCAAAATGTATTTTCAAGCTCGAAGGCAACCGCTTGTAGCTCCCAAAATCTGTGGGAGTCAGACCTGGAGACTTAGGGTGGAGGTCCAGGGATTTGGGCTCTAACCTTAGGGATATATCCTCTCCCACTCTATCTGGGGGTAAGTAACTGTGTCCAGTGAGGTTGTTACTACTCGTAATACAAGGTTCCTTTTATTCCAAGTTAATTAAGGTCAACTTACATAATTCAGTCCCAATTTTTAAGAGTTAGGTTGTCTCTTTATTGAGGTGACCACATGAAAAACACGTCTAACGTTCAGACTCTTTTCCCTTTTCCTTAAGTTTTTAAAAACTAAGGGAGAAGATGGAAAATAGAATGCAGGCAAAAATCAATGATCCATGTAGTCATTTATAGATACTTACAATGCTTCTCAACACTCTTCCTATGGATGCTATACTGAATTTATAAAATCTAATCTAAATGATGCAAGTCGAGAAAAATATACACCTAAGCAGGAGTTTTATTAGCGGTGAAAAATATTAATTAAGTTTGACTGAATTGAATGTAGCTAACGGTACATCTAGATGAATCGCTAAGATAGAAGTGAATCTTATGAGATCAGAAATTATGTGTCCTAAGTTACGAAATAGGAAAAAGCAATTTGACCTAAATTTTGTCTATTTGAAGTGATGTACCTAATTATATTTTCTCCACTCAAGTTGAGAACCACTCTCGACATAGCCAAACAAGAAAAGAATAATGACCATTTTTACATACGCGAGAACTCAATCGAGAATTGTTTAAATCCAGCAACTAATTACAAATAATAAAAAATATTACAACCCAAAAAATTAGTCCTTAATTAAGCTAGGAATTCTTCCTAAAATGATTGCTAAGTGGTCTCTTCAACTTGTAGCTCCAAGCTTCTTGCCTCCACATTCCTCGTGTCCGTCGGCTTCACGTGCCCTACCAAAAAATAATAAGATTACTAGAAAGTTCTCAAGAGAGATTAAACTAATTAAATAGCTAAACATCATGTAGATAAATAAGATAAAACAACAAATAAAACAATATAAACATTTAACCTTAAATGCATACAAATCACTAAAAATAAATATCTAAACCTAAAATAAACTAAATAATGTGACGTGTCCCCGGCAATGGCGCCATCTGATGAATCGCTATGGCCAATCAGCACTCTGTCAAAACCAAGTCAAATGATCTCTGCAAGGAGGACTCAGCTTTAATTTATACCTGGGCAAGTCTAAGGTCGAACACACGAGCAACTAATAAATTTAGTCTAGGTGTTAAATTTTTATTTAAGCACTTAAAAAGTAATCTAGGTCAAGTAAATGCTACATACAAATAATGCATGAATCCAAGTCAAATGATCTCTGCAAGGAGGACTCAGCTTTAATTTATACCTGGGCAAGTCTAAGGTCGAACACACGAGCAACTAATAAATTTAGTCTAGGTGTTAAATTTTTATTTAAGCACTTAAAAAGTAATCTAGGTCAAGTAAATGCTACATACAAATAATGCATGAATTTTCAAAACAATTTATGCATTTTTTTACAAATTACATAAAAAACTATGATGCAAATTCATCATACAATAAAGGAACAATCACACAAAAGTACTCCTGATTAGTTGATTTAATGACATGTGAAATGAATTAAGACTCAGTTAAAATCAAGACACCAATGTGTTAATCAACCACAAAGTAAATCAATTCTAAAGGCTGAATGAACAAGTTAAGCTATCTAAAATAAAGTACTTAAAGTAGATATCAAAATAGTGAGTAAAATACACCAAACAAAAGAGCATGAAAGATCTTTCAAATGACACCAATTTCATTCAAATTGGATAAAAGGTCAACAAGTTCTTCAATAAACATCACTGGGGCACAATTATAATAAAACTAATTTATTTACAAACAGGTCCTCATAAGGACTTAATAGCAAATAGGCAAAACGGTTTAGACATGTATGTAATTTAACCAAGGAGGGGACTTATATGTAATTTTTGGAACTTGCGAGATGCTTCTGCAAAATTTCCACCTCATGTGTGTGTCGTATGCGACATCTATGCATGGAATCAGACTCGTGGCTTGCGCCACCTATCGTACAAAAGCACTTCAGCACTGGCTCAGTTGCCCGAATTGTAGGTTATGAAGCGTTGCCTCGACGTACCTCATATCACGATGCAGATCATTAGATCATGTCATAATCAAGTTGATCCAATGGTAACTGCTCTTCCTTCTATGACGAACTCCTCGTGTGCGGTGGAGACAAGACTAGACTCCGGCGAGAGCCTCCTACCTCTTTTGTGATCCTTTGGTTGCTTTAAAGGTTTGGAGACCTTCGTGAAGGTCTTGCGAAGAAGCTAGTACTCAGGCAGAGTGCTGAGGAGATCTGGTTCATAGGCTTGATGGATTGTCGTCAGAGATGGAGTGATAGAACTATGAGATGCAAAGATTCTGATGAATGAAGAACCTACAGTGTTAGACCAAATGTCGAAATGAAGGCCAGGGATTTTGGAGTGAAATGAGCTGGAATGAAGGGTTGAATTGAGTAGAAGAAGAGAGCCCTAGGTGACTCATTGACCTTTGCAAGGTTGGTGAAGGATTGAAATGCATTGGTTAATGGAGAAATGATCGGAGTAAGAAGGTGAATGCATGTGAATGGTGGACTAATCACTATGGTATATAACGGTTTTGATATGAAATGTAGTGAAGAGTAGTACTTGAAAATAGGAAGAAACAATAAAGAAATAGAGATCGAGAAATTGCCTGGAAGTGTTAAATGATGAAGATGATGAAATCGAGGATGAATCAAGGCATGTTTCGAAGCTTCAAGGCTTCGCTGGCCTCAAATTCATGTTCTTCATTGAAAACAAAGCTCAAGAAGTAGATTGAAGAGGTGTAGCATGAGGCAAGTCTCGTGGATCTCACCAGACCAACAAAATTATTTAGGCATCTCTCTAGCTCTCTCGTTGTCACATGAAGGAAGGGAATGCTCTGGAAGTGGTCTCACAAGGGTGGATGGCGGTTGTGGACAATGGAGGATGGTTTTTGATTGAGGAGGTTGCAGGTGGTTATGGGGCAATTTCAACTACCTCAAATTGGCATAGGAGTTAAAGTTAGAAGTTTGGTGGTTGGAGAAGAAGAGGGGAGTTAGGGTTAGAAGTTAGGGGTGTTAGTTGATGAAGGTGTTTTGAGTGGAGGTTTTGGAAATATGGGAATGATGGAGGGTTGGAGAACTTAGTAGCGTGAAAGGTTGCGAGGTAGAAGATGACTTCCCAATCATAGGATCGTGATCAGAGCATCTAACTTTAGGCACGCATCTACGGTTTTGATATGTCTGATCAAGAGATATCAAATGGTTGGAAATAAAGCACTAATGAACAGCTGAGATAGAAAGGCGCTAAGATCCAACGATAGAGAAAAATAGGCACACTGAAATAAAGAGCCGGCTATGTGGCTTGATCTAAGGACACCACGTGGTCCAATAAGAATCTCGGAAATTGTATAAATCAATGGTAAATGAAAATAAAATAATAAGGAGTGGAATCAGAAAAAAAAAGTTCAACATGAAAGTTGTAGATCTCAAAGAGAGAAAATAATATATAAATATTGTCATATTTTTGTAAATATTATTAATGTATTAAACACACTTATTTTATTTCCTTTTCCTTTTTTTTAAATTTTCCATCTATGTTTAATGTTAAATTAATTATATACAATATTATAATAATTTTTATTGTGTTTTTAATAAACAAAGAAACACATAAAATATAGGCATAATAAAGGTATGAATAAATAACATAGAGATAAACAATTAAGAAGACAATAATTGATGTTAACTAATTAGATAGAGTTAGTTGATAATTAGAGTTAGTTGTTAATTAATGTTAGTGAATTACTTAAGCAAGAGAGATAATAATAATAAATAATGTTGATAAATCTGGGATTTATCAGTCGCACGTAGGAGCCCCCTCCCCTTTCGTCGCATGCATGTCCTCCTCTCCCCTTCGCGTAACCGTCGTAGAGGCGGTTGGCCTCCAACCCACTGCCACCTCCTCTGCCTCTTCTCCTCCCTCGCATCATTTATAAAGAGGAGGAGGAAGCCGAAGAGAAGAGGACCCAATGGGAGCTTCGGCTCCAATGACGACAACTACCACATACTCCCCCTCCCTCACCACACCTTCAGTTGACCACTATTGCTCTTCTGCTTCTCCTTGACCAGCCACTGCACCTCTCTGTGTGTCGTCGCTAGCTACTCTGCAATTGTGGCTGAGATTTGCCATCTTCTCTGACCTCCGATAGTGGTGTTTGCCTCCGCTCGTCCCTCCCACCACTCAAGGAAGAAGGGATCTCGGGGACCTTTTTCCATAATTTTTGTTTTCTTTAATTTTTATAAAATTTGGAGCTTTATGTAATTATTCAAAGCATTGCTTTCTTTTATGTAATTTACCCATTTTATTTTCTTATTTCCTGCAAAAATTATGTTATATAATTCTTTCTTAAATATATGCATTTTATCCTCTAAGGACCTTTCTATAATTTCTTAAAGTTTCTTATTTTTCTTTATAACTTATCCATTAAGCATTTATTGAATTTGGAAAATTTCACTTCTATCCAGTCACTTTTATAATGGCAATTTTGTCATTAGATTTAATTTTCGTATGCATGCAAGCACTTAGCTTTTTGAAAAATTACACTCATACCCTTAGAAATTCCAAAATTCTCAAAAAATAGTAAAAAATCCGAAAATACCCAGAAATTCCTATGCGACCATTATGATGTTTAGAATCTAACTACATATGTTTTTTACATTCCAGGGTCTAATAAAAATATGAAAATTAGGATTTAATTTGAAATAATAAAATGAAAAATGCCTTTGTAAATTTAATAGAACTTCACGTAAAATATTCGAGTCTCTGTGGATCGGTCCTCTACTTACCTTATGCTTTATTTGATGAATAAATATTACATGAAATCTGTCAATTTTCGTGTGTGCACAAAATGACGTTAAAAATCACTTCTTAGTGTATAGAAAATCATAGTTTCACATGCCACATAATTACATATCATTACATAAATACAAAAAATACATAAAGAAGTCATGATATGATGCTTTGAACTTAAGCTTGAATCAATATCTAATTTAGTCCTAAATTACATCAAATTATGCTCTAATTTCACCTTGATAAGCTAATGCACCTCATTCATAGAGCACCTACATTACTTAATGTACATTACACTTAATCAGGATATTAATGATGTTGAAACAATTAATCGGTCATCTAATTAAATTTTGAATATAATAAGTAGATCAGGTTTCAACTAATGTATGAATAGGAGCTAATGAATTAATGGAAATTGAATCAATGTGTGATAAACTTATAACTTCTCTAATTAATAAATGATTAAATGTAAATCACATTAAAGATCTAATTATGTCAATAAAAAATTGACATAGCTTTCAAACAATATCAAATCACTAAATTTGGATTTAAGATGTTAAATATATTATAGAAGCATTCCAAGGACTTAATTGCAAAGAAAAAATTAATTAAAAAGACTGAAATACCACAAATAGGTACTAAAAACTAAAATGTAAAAACAAGATGTTGTAGGGCTTATCTACAGTTGTCTAGATATGTAAGGGTAGAAGTGGAAATAAGAGAACCTGACAGGCCACTTCTTCAAGTTTCCCAAGTAGCACCGAGGTTAGTGTATGGCTCTGGCTCAACTCGAGGGTCAGAAAGCAGCTCAGGCTCATGCAACATGGGTGTTTCTACTGCTTCAGTAGAGATGCAGGTATTCCAAGGTTGAAGGCGTGGAGAAGAGCCTCATTCCTGCTGTGAATTGTAGGATCAAATAAAGATGATTTGACCTGACAGTATCTTCTTCCATCCTCCTCGGTCCTCCTCCTCAAATGTCATCACAAAGGCTAGGCTCTGACGAAGCTACTACTCCTCCTCTATAATCCTCAAGGCTCGATGGAGATTAGAGAACCTTCATGGATGGCTGGCAAAGGAAATGGCAATTCAGTAAAGGTTATGTGAGGAACGAGGAGTCTATTCGATGAAACTTTATTGAAGGTTGTGAGAGATATCAGAGACGTGTTTTTATCACTAATAAATGAGGTTCTTATGTACCTACAATGGTTAGCTTAATTAGTCGAAGCAAGAAGGGGGTTGAATGGAGGGTTGAGTAGGAAGCTGGAGGGAACACCCGAAGTAGGTTCTTCATCTTTGCAAGGTGAAGAATGGATCGAGATGAAAGAGGATCTAGATGGAGGAGATGATGGAATCAAGGGTTTGGTGAAGATGGGAGTGGTGTGACGATGGTGGAGTGTTCAGATGGACTAGAGTGTGTGTGCTTGAGCAGAATAAAATAGGAGAAATCACAAAGGGGGAGAACGAAGATTCACCTGGAAGATGGAGATGGTTGAAGTGTGGAATCGAAAACCTGACATCGAAGCTTTGGAAACTTCTGGTCTTTGCTTAATGCCATGGTAGGTGGCTGAGCTCAAGCAGCACCGGTATAGGGGTTGTGACAAAGGTCAACACCTTCGGATCTCATTGGAATATGTCATTTGTCATCACTCCACTTCGCTCCATCTCTTTGTCACAAAAAGGAGGAAGAAGCTCAGAGGAACACTCGCATAAAGGCAGATCCCCTCCAATTGTCGCCATCACCATGGTTTTGTTGAACAAACAGTTGTTGAAGGCGGAGGTTTCAACCTTTGGGAATTTGGCATACTGACATGGACGACCAAGGAGATGTGATTGGAGAACAAGAGGAATGAAGGATCTTGCTATTGATATCAGAATCATAACGTGAAGACACATGGAGACGCGAGGAAAAATGTCATATGGCGAAGTGGTATAACTCATGGATCAAAACTGTTATAGGTTGACGATGAAACCTGGCTGTTTGATTGTGTTCAAATGGTGAAAATAGGAGAAATCACAAAGGGGGAGAATGGAGATTCACCTGGAATATGGAGATGATTGAACGGCAGAATCAAAAGCCCGAGATCGAAGCTTTGGAAGCTTCTGGTCTTCGCTCAATGCCATGGTAGGTGGCAGAGCTCAAGCAACACTGGTATAGGGGTTGTGACAAAGGTCAACACCTTCGGATCTCACTGGAGTTTGTCATTTATCATCACTCCACTTCGCTCCATCTTTTTGTCACAGAAAGGAGGAAGAAACTCAGAGAAACATCGCATAAAGGCAAATCCCCTCCAATTTTTGCCATCACCATTGTTTTGCTCAACAAACAGTTGATGAAGGTGGAGGTTTCAACCTTTGGGAAGTTGGCATGCTGACATGGACAACCAAGGAGAGGTGGTTTGGAGAACAAGAGGAATGAAGAAGCTTGCTATTGATATCATAATTAGGACGTGAAGACACATGGAGACGTGAGGAAAACTGTCGTATGGCGAAGAGGTATGACTCATGGATCAAAATTGTTGTAGGTTGACGATGAAGCTTGGTCGTCTGATGTTGTGTTCATATGGTGGAGATGGAGGTGGAGTGGAGCGGCTAGGACATCATGATCATTTGATCAAGTTATCCCAAATGTGGTAGGCATGGGGCACTGCGGACCATCTGATTGATGGATCAGATGGTGGGAAATAAATGCGAAAAAGAATAAAGGAGATGGTCATGTCGCACGCCCAAATGTGGCCACATGGCCCAATGAAAAAAAAGAGAAATGTGAAAAATAACATAAAATAGAAATAAATTATAAATGAAGTCAAAAAAAGTGTTCAACACAAAAGTTGTGTAGTTTTTTAGGATCTGCAACTTTTATATAGAACCCAGAACCAAAATACATCCTATATACATAGTAATATTTTTGTAGGTATTTTTATAAATATAAAAGTATCCATTTTAATTGTTTTATTACTATTATTTTTATTTTGAATAAAAATTATTATATTATATATTATTTACAATATTAGACTATATGGGATTTTAAATGTATGGAGAACACGTAAAATAAAGGGAACATATAGATACATAAATACAATAATTTGATATTTTATTTATTTACACTGATTAGCATAAATTATATATAAGGTGAATAAAGGTAATTATATTTATTTAATTATTAAAGTAATTTAATAGGATAAGATAAGGGATTAAATAGTCAAATATAATGTTGATAAATATGAGATTCATCATGGACCATAAATACTTGATGCACCGGGATTTCCGTAGCTAGACTCCGACTTAAATTTGGGGCGGAGCCCCCCCCCCAATGCCTTCCTTTGGTACGGCCCAACATGCCGCTAGTCGATAACCTACTACCATATCTTAGTGTCAAAGATTGTACACTCTGAAGTGGAAATTGACTCATGCTTCTTACCATAAAGGGTATTGTATCAATTCTGTTAAAGTCACTATTTAGTAATCACATTAAAATTTCCTACTTCTGACTGAGATGTTTATGAACAACATAATAGATCTTACCACAACAGTTTGAGCTTTAACTGTTGACCTCTCATTACCCCGCATGTGCATATTCGCCCACCATTCCCTAAGTGTCATCTCACAGTACGAAGCCAAGTGTTGCGATAATGATGGAATTAACAATCACATAATAGTTATTTCTATTCCAAGATGTGATTATATGCGTACCAATTTAGCCCTCACAACCCTGAAGCTCTTTGTGCTAATGGTCGATCTAATCTCTTGTTTCGTATGTTGATCATTCCCACAACAGAACACATCCTAAAGTCATAAGAAGCAAAGAAATCACAATATTAACTCCATCTACATGGAAGAATAGAATTTCATGATTTCAAACATTATTTCAACAATAGTAATGGACAAAAGTTCTTTACCTCTCAGGAGTGCACAATGATGAGTGGAACTACTTCGTGTCCTTCCTTGCTTTGTATATGGTGTCTGTGATCATACTATTGGTCAGGTGGGTCAATGCACACGAAGCATATCTTGAGTGTCTTTAGGAGGATGCCATATGTGTCCTACATTTCATAAGTATTTTAATCAAACATATATGGGACAAAATAACTGTTAAGTTTCTGCAAATAAAAATACTCATGTTGACACTATCCAAAATCCTCTGCTTGTCATATGGACTCATACTAGTCCAACTAAAGTCTCCACAGTCCTCGAACTTCTTCGGAGACTTGCACAATTCCTTCACGATGTTATCTTGATCTTTAAGAGTATACCTAGACTGAACAAATGTTATAAATAAGTTTAACATACTACTGCTGAAATATGAAAATTAGAAAATATTTGTAAGGGATATCCATGGGACAAGAATGCCCACATACCTCAATACATGCTTATATAAACACTTATATATTGTCATTCATTCATACTCCCATAAGGTCATATATAAGTATATAAATACATGGCCAACCTGCATACCTTTGCTTACACTTGCATACAGATCTACACTCCCATCTATATATCTTTATGCCCACCAACCACATACCCACCTAAATACCTCCATTCGCACATTCATGCCCACATTGTAGTATATAAGTATATAAATACATGGCCAACCTGCATACCTTTGCTTACACTTGCATACAGATCTACACTCCCACCTATATATCTTTATGCCCACCAACCACATACCCACCTAAATACCTCCATTCGCACATTCATGCCCACATTACATATCCATACAATACCCTCGCATACATGCCCACATACCCATGTACATGAACACATACACACACACACCGTACACTTATAAATACATATCTACATCCATACACATACTTACGTAGCCACCAAACTACATATATGCCCACAAACCTCCATTCGCTAACATTCAACAAACATATAATCATGCGTTCATACTCGTGTAATGCCATATATAAGTACATACATACATGGCCACCCACCTACATACCTTTGGACACATTTACATACATACATACACATCCACCTACATATCTCTATACCCATACACTGTATACCCACCAAAATGCCTCCATTCATACTTACATACCCACATTTATGGCCACATTACATACCTATATACCTCCATACCCTTACATACATGCTCATTTATGCACATGCCCACATACACACACTGCACAATTACATACCTACCTACATTCATATAAATACTTACATAGCCAACCAACTACATACGCATATAAATATAGATCAGCATACATGCTTATATTCACGCTTTTATTCATACCCATATAGTTATTTCCATAACCACCTACATGTATATTGTCATTCCCACGTACATACCCACATGCATACCCATATGCTTACTTACATAGCCAACCATCTGTATACTTACATAGCCATGCACTTATATGCCCACATGCCTCTATACACTCTTACATACCCACATACATACCATATACATAGACACATACCCACCCACATACGTACATACAAATTCATCTATCAAATACCTCCATTCATACTTACATACCAATATTCTTGCTCACGTACTTAACTAATACTTACATCCAATACGTATCTATTATCATACATTCATTGTGCAAAAAAACACATGTTGAGTCATTATTTCCCAAATTGTGTTACACATACCTCTCATTGAGCAGGGTCACACCTCAGCCAGTGGGGAAGGATGCACGTGTCTAAATGAGGTTTTGTGTGATTTCATGCAATACCTTAAAATGCATTTTACATGCTGGACCAATCTAACAAATAAATAATAGAAATTTATATCGCAGTTAAATTAGGATTACATAGTAAATGAATTTACATTAAACATTAAGATCGATTAACATTAACAGTATCAATCACATGAACATTAAATTATCATTTATCATAAATCACAAAAACACTAATACACATACATTTAAAACATGCTTCCATACCAACACACATTGTTATGCATGCGCGCTCACTATAACACGCATGCACACACACCTTAGCACACACATAGAAAACACTAGCACACACTTCAAAGGCGCGCACGCACGCTCGCGCACACACACATATATATAGATACACATGCATACATGATTAGAAATCACACATACATATGTATATATATTTATATTTTAAACCATATTATATGTTAATTAAAATAGTAGAAAACAGAACATTTACTAAAATACATAGATAAAATTATAAAGACAAAATAGAAATCCATTTAATTCATCATTTTGTAAGTTTATGCCACATAAGCATCTCATTGAACACACAGGATGCATCATAAAATAACATATTACAATCAAACAACCATTAATCAAAGTAATAATTAACTTAGTAGACTACAAAATCAAAAGAGAATAGATATAACTAGGTGGTTGTGGGTGGCCAAAGCTAGTGGACGAGCAGAGGAATACAAGCAATGTAGTGCTGGAATCATTGGAGGAGGAGGAGGACATGGAGGAGGCAATGACAATGGTGATTGGAAGCTGACGTGTTGAGGTGGGTGCATGAGAGGAGGATAAGGAGGAGGGGCACTGGGGAGGAAGGGATTGCTCGTCGGGGGCTGAGAGATGGTCAGAGAAGGGTGAGGGAACTGCTAGATCGAAGGAAGAGGGGAAGACTCGAACGTAGGAATAAGGAAAAGAGATTTTGCATAGAAATGCTTTCAGACGTTGAAACTACATATTGTGACCACTAGTTGTTGCAAATTGAAGCGTGTAACTGGTTGCTTCAATTTGTGGTCACATTTTTAAAATTTGACCTTAGGTTGTGGTGTTGCGGCCACAATATGTTACATGGCCACAAACCCACAACGTGTGGTCACAAATCTATGCTAGTAAAATTTTAATTTTCTTGTGATAAGATATATCTTGCAAAAAAAATGATCATTTCCACAAAAACTATATATTATGTTATTACAATAAATCATTTGTAAGAATAAAAAGACATTCGTAATATAAATAAAGACGCAAACAATTCATATTATTTTTAAATTTTATTTTAGTGAAAATGATCATTTTAATAAAAGTATGCTAATATAGTTGTAATTTTTTTTGCTTAAAATGATATAAACACTTGTAAAATGAGAATACTCATAACGTCCTAGTCAACCATGTGCTCATATTAATGTATATAGGTTTGTATATTTATGTGTATTTATAGAATCTATTTTTCATCATGGACGCCATTTCACCGCAACAAAATTAGCTTACAACAATGAAAAATTGAGTATTCATTGTTGCATCTTCAGAAGTACATTAACTTTGTAAAAAATTAAAAAGACATTCGTAATACAAATAAGGACACAAACATTTTTTTATTTTAATATTTTATTTTGGTGAAAAATAATCCTTTTAGTAAAAGCATGATAATATAAATGTAAAATAAATTTTTTACTCGAATGATTGAAACACTTATAAAAATGAGATCACTCATAAGGGTCCTAAAAAGCCATTTGCTCATTGTAGTTATGTATATGAGGTGTGTTTATGTGTGTATTTATGTATGTGTGTATATAATCTATTTTTCATCATAGACATCATTTCTCTGCAACAAAATTGGCTTACAACAACGAGAAATTCAGTATTCATTGCCATATCTTTCGAAGTTAATATATGAAACGAATGTCAAATTCAATATTGAAGGTTTATATATATATACATATAGAGAGAGAGAGAGAGGACCCTCCCAATGAAGTGCACCTTTCCTGGGTGCATGGAGAGCCACTCATAATGACCGTATGATGTAGATCTAATGGATTAGATCAAAACCACAATAAAAAAACTAAGAGTGGTTTTTAAAATAACTACTTAACTAAAATTAAGGAAGTGATTGAGCGTTTGAAATTTAAACAGTAAACTTTACAGAATTTTGAATTCTGTTCAAATAACATTTCCAAAATTGATCTAATTAATTTGAATTACTATTAAAATATATTCCAAATTTGGATTATAATCTTACCGTATACCTATGTATTTGCAAATGAGAAGGTCGATGTGTTAAGAAAAAGTTACTAAGATTTATAAAAAAAATGGAGTACAATACAAAACAATGGCAAAGGAATAAAAAATAAATCCTTTCGTACGTGTAAAATGTTGTCAAGTGTTTTACAATTTCCAAAAGTGACATGAAATTTAACATGACATTTTACTTTATATATGTATAAAAACACAATATCCAGAAAACACAATATCTGACCTAAAGGTTACCAATATAAAAAATCTCGAAAAGAGCATATGTATTTGTAAATGAAAAGGTCGGTGTGTTTACTTTAGACTACTAAGATTTACAAAAAAATTAAGTATAATACAAAATAATGGTAAAGGAATACAAAATAAATCCATTCGTTCATGTAATTGTTGTCAAGTATATTACAATTTGAATCAGTTAAATGAAATATAACTTGGCATATTACTATATAAGGGAACATAACACAATATCAAAATAACACAATATCCGAAGTAAAGGTTACCAATATAAATCAAACTCGAAGAGATCATATGACTTTGCAACTGATCAGGTCGGTGTGTTTACTTTAAGTTACTAAGATTTACAAAAAAAACCAGTACAATACAGAACATTTGTAAAGGAATACAAAATAACTCCATTCGTACATGTAAATATTATCACGTATATTACAAATTATACCATTTACATACAAAATTAGTCTGCATGTTACAATATACACGTAACATAATAAAATATCCAAATAGATATTTTCAAATTATGTAGCTTGAAATAATTTGAGTATGACTTTTACTATATAAAGAAGAACAGAAATCAAAATAAATATATTACATTATAAAATTTTAATACATATTATACAAAGAAAATTTTCTAATTGAAAGTAAATCGAGCACTTAACAGGTACACCATTTAAAATAAAGTGACATGAATTTACAAAATGTATTGCTGCGATACAAAACCATGATATAATATTATAAAACATCGGTGTTATTAGTTAGAAATAATGATAAATATTTTACAATTTGTTATGACCAATTACAAAGTTAATCATAATAATACTGAACAACTTAAATAAACACAAATCTTAAAAGAACTACTTATATATGATAAAAAATATTAACGGATACCGGCTTCTCGGAGACATACAAATCAGATTAATTATATAAAAAAGGAAATTTTGTAGCATAAGCAAATCACCTGTGTAGTGAGAATCGGTATCCAAATTATCGGGACACACTACAACAAAAAGGCATAAAGCCTACGGACATTTAACCACGGAATATTATTTCCTACGAAATATAAGGTGGCCTACGCTAATTCCGTAGCTAAAATATTTAGAAAATAGAACAAAATGTGGCTACGAAATTATCGTCGTTAATTGTTCAGTGACAAATAGTTAAAGCTAATGCATAAAAACAGAACATGTATATCACATTTCTTCCCAAACCATCATAGCTTCTTTTATTAATATGTCTAGGATGAGATAAAAACTCTATTTGCATTCTTTCTCGTCAATTTGTCTTTCTTCTAATTTAAAATTAAAAATAAAATAATGAGATACTACATCAACATTTGAATAGTTAATTTGAGCTATATCACGAAATTAAGAATTTTATTTAGAGAATGGGTATATTTAAATTAAGAATGATGCTAATATTCATTAGCATATAATTATTTATAAAAAATGAATGGTAGAGATCTAATTTCAGTTATTTCATATATTAATTTGAACAGTTACTTGACACTAACGGGGTGATGAAACGACACGATTTTATATCATTTCAATACATAAAGATTTGATTGCTAAAAATCGGGAAATCCAAATCTCGATTTACCCCCACCCCCAAATGTGGCGCCTTTTTTTCCCAAATGAAAATACAGTTGTATCCTTTCCCTCTCCCAGAATCACGTATCCTTCTCTTTCCCTAAACTGAAGGCTCCCTCTGATCATATATTGCCGGTGAACTCTGTTTCATTTGATTTTTCTCCTCCAAGCGTGGCTGTCGTATTTGAAGATCCCATTTGTATGTTCGTTCAACACTGCCTTCTTTTGAGTGCAGTTGCTAATCACGTTGCTTCTTTCCATTGCACCGTCATTTGAGGTATTCTAGATCTAATTTATTTTCCATCACTGATGTTTTTTGATAAGTTGTATTAAATCTCACTATTATAAGATGTGGTTTACACAATTTAAATTCATTATATTATATAAATACTTTTGTTTTCCATCATGTTTACGAAATTGTTAAAATCTCTTACCTTGTACTTATAGTCTTGTCACGTTCTTTTTTTTCAAACCGTCAAGTTCTTGATTAATTGTCACTGAATAGTATATGATCCAGAACACATTCGTAAATGAAAACGAAGACGATACATTCAGTTTTGTTCCCAAAGTTATCTCATATTAATATGATAGCATGTAAAAATCCATTACTTCTTACAGAACTTTTTGATAAAATTTACTTATATATTTGATGATATCTGTCAGATTGATTTGATATGGTTATATATTAGATTTGCCTGTAACGAGACTTTTGAAAATTTGTCAAAAAAATAATGAGAATAAGGCTTCTTCCAATATGCTATAAATCAAAGTTTTGTGGTCAATGATTAGGAGAATGGATTATGTGAATGACAAGAGCTGGATGTACTCAATAGATAACAGATTTGATAGCCCCATCTTTGAATCAGGACTTCGAAAATTTATTGAATTTGCACTTGAGAATTTATCGGAATATCAATCGGGGATTATTCCTTGTCCTTGTAAGAGGTGTGGTAACAGATTCAACAAGAAAACAGATGAAGTCTATGATCATGTCATGCTCAAAGGATTTACTCCAAGATATTTTACGTGGATGCATCATGGTGAATTGAGATACAATAGAAACAAAAATAGTCATTTACAAGAAAATGATAATGATCATATTCATAACATGTTAATGGATGTTTATGGTATGTTTGAAGATAATGATTTAGTCAATGGTCAAGATAACCCTCTAATGGAAGTAAATGATACAGAGGAAGAACCTGCAAATAAAGATGCGGAAAGGTTTTACAAACTTCTTAAAGATGCAGATGAACCTCTTTATAGGGGATGTGAAAGATATAGTAAATTATCTTTTATTGTGAAACTCTTGCATTTTAAGGTTCTATATGGTTGGACGAACAAGTCCTTTTCTGAGATATTATTGTTGTTTAAAGATGTTCTTCCTAATGGGGCCGAGACATTACCATCTTCATATTATGAAGCAAAATTCGTACTTCGGGAGTTAGGCCTTGAATGTCAAAAGATCGATGCTTGTCCTAATGACTGCATGTTATTTTGGAAAGATTCAGAATCTAAAGAATTTTGTGATCAATGTCATGCATCGAGATATGAAGATCATGTTATTTCTGAGAAGAAAAGGAAAAAAGTACCTGTAAAGGTATTAAGACATTTCCCATTAATTCCAAGATTACAACGCTTGTTCATGAATGAAACTTTAGCAAAAGAAATGCGATGGCACAAGGATGAGAGAGTTAATGACGACTTATTAAGGCATCCGGCAGATTCTCAAGCATGGAAAGCAATGGATGATTTGTTTCCTCAATTTTCTAGTGATCCTCGAAATATAAGACTTGGTCTTGCAAGTGATGGATTTAATCCATTTGGTAATATGAATAACGCATATAGTATCTGGCCCGTAATTGTTATTCCATATAATCTTCCTCCTTGGTTATGTATGAAGCAACCTAATTTCATATTGACACTTTTAATTCCTGGAAAAAGGTCTCCCGGAAAGGAGATAGATGTGTACCTGCAACCTCTTATAGAAGAGTTAAAAAAACTATGGAACTTTGGAGTACTGACATATGATGCATATTCAAAGAGAAATTTTACTATGCATGCTATGATCATGTGGACAATAAATGATTTTCCAGCTTATGGAGATTTATCTGGTTGGAGTACTAAAGGAAGATATGCATGTCCCGTTTGTCATAAGGAAACAATATCTACAAGATTGAAACATGGAAAGAAACAATCTTACTGTTACCATCGATGTTTTTTGAAAGAAGATCATCCTTTTCGTCGAGACAAAAGGAATTTCAATGGCAGTGTAGAATTACGTAATGCACCAAAGCCTCTATCTGGATTGGACATCTTGGAGCAGTTACGTGATTGTAGAAACAAGTTTGGTAAACATTTACCACGCATTGCCAAACGTACAAGAGATGAAATGCAAGATGAAGGTACAATCGAACTTGCTTATTCATGGAATCAACATGTGAGTTTCCGGATTAGTCGTTACATCAAGATGAAACATCATCTTGAATTTCCGGATTGGGTTAATCAACATGTGAGTCTTTTAACTTCTAGTATTTTAATTAAGTTAATATATATTATAATGTAAATTCTTTTTTAAATAGGTCTCATATATGCGTTCTCAGAAAGATGTGGAAATATCTGAAGAGGTCAAGTGGTTAGTCCAAGGGCCTTTAACAGATGCCATTTCATATGATGGTTACATATCTAATGGATGTCGATTTCATTGCAAGAGATTAGAAGTTACACGCCAATCTCAAAATAGTGGAGTTTATTTAACAGCTGATACTCCAAGTGGTGATAAAGATAACACATCAAAAAAAATTATATATTATGGTCAATTAGAAGATGTTTTGGAGTTGAAGTATGGACCAAGTATAAAAATGATTTTATTTAAATGCACATGGTTCAATGAAGAAGTTGGGAAAGGATGTCAAGTAGATAAATATGGCTTCACTTTGATAGATTTTAAACAAACCAAACATAAAGATGAGCCTTTCATTTTAGCCTCTCAAGCTCAACAATGATTTTATGTAAAAGACAAGGCGAAGATAGGTTGGCATGTTGCAGTTATTGTTCCACCTCGAGATCTATATAATATGCCAGTTGATGGTGTATATGGAAATGGAATAACTCAACCCAATAATAATAGGGTTGAGAGTGAGATAAGCTCATGGGCAAGAACAGATTTACCAGGAGAATGTGTACTGAATTTTGAATGTCAGACTCATGATGAGTAATTCTATTATTATCCATATTCTGCTTGATTGAGGTAACTATTTCTTTCACTTTTTTTTACTTATTTTTTTGTCAAATTAGTAATCTTGTTACTTACAAAATGCAGGATGATGAGAAAGTCACAAAGATTATTGTCGAGGTCTAGAAATGTTGAAGGAAACACAGAGGAGATGATTACACAACAAGAAGATCAATCACAAAAATGTGGAGGAACAAGAGCATGAATTTGAAAATGAACTTATAAATGGTAGAGCACAAGTAGATGATCTACAACTTAAGCGTAGAAGTGGTCGAGGAATTGCTTCAATGGATGGCTTCAAATCAAAAGATGGGAAACCACAAGTTGTGGAATGGAACAAACATGGTCAACCAATTGGTGTTAATGGTAAACGTTTGATAAATGCATGTTGCTTCTATGCACGACAACCAGAGTTGTGGCCCTTACACAAAAAAAGAAAAGAAATGAGTGATGAATCATATACAGATACATGGAAAATGTTAAAGGTAACAAGCTTTTCGATATTTAGTTTCTAACTATCTCATCTAGTTCTTACTTATCATATTTTCTTTCAGGAAGACTTCATTTTAGATGGTCACATAAATGCACAACATTTCATTTTTGAGAAAATCCATGATAGGCTTAAGGATTGGAAAGCTACTGTAAAAGCACGTTGGGAGAGTTGTAAAGGCGACCTTGATGCAATACAAAAAGAATTCAAAAACGACTCTCGTGTTAATCCAAATCAATTACATAAGCTTATTGCATTATGGGAGACTTCGGATTCAAAGGTTTGTAGTTTAATTTTTTTTATTTATTTACTTATTAAATATTATATAACTATTAAAAAATTTCAGATCAAGGCCAAAATTAATAGAATAAATCGTTCAAAAAAGAGGTTGAAACATTATTCTGGATCTCGCTCTTTTGCAAATAAAAAAGTTGATTTGGTAAGATTTTCAATTTTATTATTTCTTTGATCATATAAAAGTTGAATGACTAAATTTGAATTATTTTAGGAGAAAAAGTTATTAAGAGAGCCTACTGAGATGGAGTTAATGAAAAGTATATATCGGAGATGTGAACTACTGGTTAGATGGTTGCAAATTCATTATGCAATATTCCTTTGTATATATTAAGTTTTCTAATATGATGTTTTTTTCTATATCTTGTAGGATAATATTGAGGATTTTGTGACTACAGAAACTCAAAAAATTCAAACTGAGTCATTGGATCCACAGTCAGAATGTTCTATTTTGGCAACTGCTTATGCTCAACATGCAAAACCTGTAAAGAATAATTACATTCTTAATCTTGGAGTTGGTCATGAGGCTTCACATCATCGATCTATATCTTCAAGATTGCAGTCATCTGAACGTTCACAATCTCAAGATCAGGTTATATTATTTATTAATTTTCATTTCTATTAGAAATGTTCCAATGACCAATATTTAAATTATTTATTTGTTACACAGGAGAAGATAAACATATTAGAAAAGATGGTAATGAAACAAAACCTTGTGCTTGAACGGATAAGCCAACACCTTGGGTTCAAAGTCCAATCTTGGTGCAATGAGGAAAAACAGGTTATATATGATTATATACTACATATTTAAATCAACATATCTATAAGATTCTTATGCATAAAAATGTAGGTACAAAGAAGTGAAGACAATACAACAAACACTGGATTTGATCAAGGTATACAAGGAAGCAATTCTGAACGAGGTAATAGAGACGGGGGAGATAACATAGTCGGTGGAGGTAGTGTCCCTTGTGTTGATGGAGATGGACATAGAATGAACACACATTATAGTTCATTTCCATATTCGTCAGAATTTGCTCAAGGAAATGCAAATGATACCTATGGTACCAAATATCCAAATCCACATTTTCTTCCCAATCATCATCCACGTCCTTCATATCCACATCCTCCTTCATATATGTATCACTCGCAGGTAAGTTGTTCATATTCTTCAAGTATTTTTATTAATTTCATCTAATTTATCGATACTTCCATTGCTTTTGTATATAATGAAGCTAATGATGCAGGGTAACAATTTACAAACAAATGGAGACAATAGTAATGCACCCATTTCTCATTCACATGGTGCATCCAATACTCAATTACATATACATCCACCACCACCTCCTTATCCATATCCCTATCATTTACGGGTACGTATGCAATTCTTCATCTCATTAAGAAATTTGTAAGTTTATTCATTATATCTTTCATATAATGAAACTATTGATTGTAGGGTGGTAATTTGCATCTAGACAGAGAAAATATGAATATTGCACATCTTACTCAACCATCTTCTTATTCACCTCAATTTTTATATCCATATCATCCACAGGTAAGCTTCATTGTAATGAATTCTTATATTTATCAAGTAAAAATTTTGTAAATATATTGTTTTTGTTTAATTATTGTAGAGTTACAACAAATATCAAAGCGGAGAAAATGCAACCACTGCAACTATTATTCATGATGCACAACAGGTAAACTTGAATATTTTTAATACAATCTTTTTTGAATTATACTTGACTAGCTTGAAACTCCTTCATTTTGAAATAGATGTGGATGATACCAACTTATCAATATCTAATTTAATAAAAGTAATTAAATCAAATCATGTATATTTTTTTAAAAGTTTTTCTTCTAATTTTTATCATGTCACTTATGCAGAATCAGGGTGAAGATTAATGCAAAATTTTTGAAGAGTAATGCAAGATTTCTGGGCGTGAAGATCGATGAATATTCCAGAATAGACAAGCTTTGATTTTTTTTCTTGTACTAGTTGTGAACGTTGAATTTTCGTCAACTTAAATTTACTATTGAAAGTTTAATTTTCATTTCATGTATGAGGAAGTTGAAGATGTAAAAGTTATTTGAATATTCTACGAGGATGTTATTTTAGACATTGCTTAATGCTAATTGATATAATAATACAATTCTTCGATATGGTGCAATGTATGATATTCTGCATGCACAATTATTAATCTTTGAATTATTTTATATACATTATTAAATACTAACTATATAATATATACATTGGTATTGGCTACAATTAGAAAGGCATACATATAGCCAAAATGTGGATATTAGCATCAACGATTTTGTAGCCAACAACTACTCTCTACATATTATGACGGTGGATTATAGATCATAACCAACAATACCTACGACTTTACTGTAGGCTTTTGCCATTAGGTAAATTACTAGAATTTAAAATCCACATCAGCGCATTTATTAGCGACAGTCATTGACTACAATTAAATCGTCGTAACCAAACTATAGCGACGAAAATTTCGTTGTTTTGATCTTTAGCTACCATGGTCATGGACTAGGAACAATGGCTACGGATAAGTTGTCGCCCGCCTATATTCCGTAGCTATAATATATAATTTCGTAGTACCAAGTCGTCGTTAAAAATCATTTTTGTTGTAGTGACATGTATCTTTGTTATGACTATCCTGTTTCAAAACGTAATATATACATAACCTTGATATGTAAACAAAGAAAAAAATATAACGTAAATAACCTGTAAGACTTCTTCTATATAATTTGATATAAACTCGGATGCAGAATCATCGTCGCCTGAAGTTGACGGATCATCCATAATTTGGAACGAATGATAATGCGGAAAAGGTAGAACGTGCAATAAAATGAACGGGTATAGAATGACAAAAACGCTTACCGAAATAATCAGGACATTTACCTAAATTATATCTCGGGACGACAAAATCTAAATATTGAATGTCTATTAATTATCGACAATGATGTCGATTTATATTAATTGATTGTGGGCTAAATATTTTAGATTACTATAAATAGAAAACCGGGAATGGTATATAGAGTGATTTTTCGTATTTGATAATAAACTTATCATAGCCGTAGATGTAGATCAAACGGTCAGGCATCGTGGCTTTCCTTAGTACCAGGAAAGGTGCACCTCATTTGAAATATTTCCTATATATATATATATATGGGATTGAGGAAGCTGCACCCAGGGGTGCACCTAACTTAGCTGCACCCAGGCATTTTTTCATTTATGTTTGATGTTTTTGAAATGAAATCTAGGGGGATTTAAATCACTATATATCACCATGATATCATACCAATTTCAAGTAAATTCGACATTTCTATCATCTCCATCAAGGTTATGACATTTTAACGGTTTCAGAATTATTGAAAATGACCATATCTAGATGGGCATGATAGGAGTGTTTGTTTTGCATGAAATTTGAAACACATATTTTACATAATAAACTAAGTAAATCCCCCATAAGTTTCCTTCAAAAAAATAAAAAACCAAGGAGAAAAAAGCCAGGGTGCACCTAGTTGGCTGCACCACCGGGTGCAGCTTCCTTTTTCCCTATATATATATATATATATATATATATATATATATATATATATATATATATAAGTTGACCTATACATTAAAATTATATTAGTCATTGTTTATAACATCGATTTGAAAAATCTACGCATAACCATGTTCATTGATTCATCACTAGGAATACATTAATCGATACGGTATACATAGCGAATTTGAAGAGTCAAGTAATGAATAATAATCATTATTATATATTAAAGTTATTCTGATTAGGGTGTTTGTTCTTTTGCAAGAAGCCATGGTCCATTTGCTAAGGGGCACTCCTCCATGCTAAGTTGGATTGAAAGAAAAAGATTAGAGTATAACCAATTAAGAAATGGATCTTGCAAAAATAACTAAAAGTTATGCAAATCACAATTTCTCTAAAGATTCCGTCAAAGGCTCTATACAGTACATTATCATTACAAAATTCTCCTTATATTTTTTCCCTTAGCTTCTCACCTTCATCATGGCCCTTACTTCCAAAAGGCTAGCTTACGGTTCTTGTATCCCATTACAAAAATGTTGCTTATCCTACGGCAAACAATTTTTTTAATATTTTTATATTATGTATATACATAAATAAAATTGACCTATAGTGATGAATATTTTGTACATTTGTTACGATTTTATCTGATATGAAGTATTAAAGAAATGTTCGCAAAGAATGACAGATTCATTACTATTCTTGTAACTGATAATTGTCATGTTATCATCGATGATTTAGCCATGATCAACGAACAAATCTTAGAAAAAATAACGAATAACAATTATTACATGATTCACTGCCAGTAATTATTATGCAATTTACCTTCGTAGATTACGACAACGAATCCTTATAATGGTTCATTAATATAATTACATTTGTTGTAGCAGTCTCACTTCAAGGGTAAAAGTCCGTGATAGATCGACTGTGTACGCTCATACTAGCCCCCACATAGATCACTCCATGGTCGTGTGCGACACTCTCGATACAATATGCTACTATTACATGTATCCTTGATAAGAGATGCAATTGGATAGCTTAATGTCTAAACATCATGGTTTTTTTGTGTGATTATTTTGAGTATAAGTGGGCTTATTAATGCCATCGATCATCTTCGTTATTGGTCTCTCGGCCCATTTTGTAGCCTGATGTCGCCTTCTTTAGTACAGATTGGATGGAACAAAAGGCAAGTGGAAAGCCCCTCCTCTCCTGTATAAAACCAATAGAACAGTAAAAAGATATCAATATGCAACAAAGGACCTTGATCTTTAATCACCCCCTCATGGCTTTTTATATCCATCTAATTTTTTATGATAATCTAAGGTTCCTATCCTCCATAAATTTCTAAAAGCATCTAGGAGTTTTAGTAGCTGTATTGGTTCACAAGTGATTAGATCTAGCCAGCCAAAATGCGAGCCAGGCCGAGCGAGCCGGTGTTCTAAAATCCCATGTACAGGGCTCTGGCCTGACTAGCACATGGAGTGAATGTAAAGTATTTTTTCTTATTTTTCTATCTAATTTATTGATATAAATAAATTTTGTGAGTATCTTCTAATTTTCTAAATCAAAGTAAGCATAATATCTGTCACTTGACATATAAACTACAAAATACCGTGTAACATTTTTTTTTGATAATGAAGAGGGTGATCTTCCGAGTTGGAAGTCACCGCAGTAATTTTATAATAATAAAATAAATGTTACGAGAACGGTTACCCGGACTCCCAAAAACTCAAAAAAGCCCTACAGTGCGATACAACATTTTCAGGGTAGAACCTCTGATTTCTAAAAATAAAATACCGTGTAACATTGATAATGTAAAATAAAAACTTGAAGTATAATATATTAGATATATATGTAAAACATAATTTTTAAATATATTTTTATATTTACGGGTCGGGTCGTATTTTATGATAGATGATGTGACATGTCCAATTGACGGACGAGCCAAAAAGCGGATCAGGCTAATCATAAAATTTGTTGACTCAAACCCGACCCATGAGCGTGTTGAACGAGCAGACCCCCGGACGACTTGTCAGGTCAGGTGATAGTAATAAAAGGTGAGCTGCTGTTGAAATTACCACATTTTTACCGTCTTTTTTTTCCGATCTTGAGGAATTTCCTTTTCCTTTCATAGTAATGCAGATGTTCGTAATACATACGAAATTAGTGCATATTCTGAGATAAAAAGGAATATCAACCTCTCACTACAATAAATTAAATCTATAGTATGTTTATTTTAAATCCGTCACAAAATTGCCTATTGTTAAATATAAAGTGACGAATATTATTCATTGTTAAATGATTTTTTATACTACAAATTAGAGATGAAAGTCACAACCATTGCTATATCATTGACAATGCTATATATAATAATGCTTGTCACTTTAGATCCGATTTGTTGTTGAGGAAGAAGATAAATATCGGCTTTTGGGGTAAAGCCTATATGACTTCCAACAACTAGAGAATGCATATCACGTGCATTCGATTAATTATATCTATATCTAAACTTCTTCATACACAAATATATTCAATTCGTATTTTAAGCCGATCACCAAATTCTATCCGAATAGTCTTTGAATTTCCATTTCTATGATTGAAATTGAGACCATATATACGACAGCAAAGGACAACGAAATACGTACCTACGTACACAAATATATTGGTTAGGGTGTTTACTTCGCAGAGGCAACCAAAATCTCTCGATCGAAACATTGGAAAAGTTTCGACGAGACACATAATCAAGAGTAGAATGCACGGAAGGAGAGTGTGTATTACATAGATGCTCTTGAATTAAACCCTCTCCTTGCACGTGACGTGGTAATTATACTTTACAACTTTAATGTATAACTATTAGGGCTTAAACACATGCAAAGCTGACAAAAGTAGTTTGGTCATAGGGAAACCAACCATCAATGTAATGTAAAGCCAGGCTGTCCCTGCATATAACTAGTGGATGGATGGGTATTAATTCCAATGAACCAACCCCCATCCCCCATGTGATCATGGTCTCCCCCACTACAACAAACACGCCTTTTCAACCCAAATAATCCAATATAAAAGTGATGGGAACAGAAACGGTACCAATGGAAGCGGTATCAACTATGCTATGACACCAACATAGAAGCAACGGATGCGGGTGCACAATCAACCACCAACATAGAAGCACGCGAAAGAAAGAACAAACAGATATAACGGTGGTCGGTCATCCTAAACACATAGTCTTATTCTCTTTTGGACTATAAATAGAATACAACTCAACTAATATTAAGATTAGGAATCCCACCCCATTAAGATTCTCAATCCTAATATTACTCTAATCATAACAAAAAACCCTAATTTTCCCCTACCGCTTAAGAATGGTTTCAACTAGGTGGCATTGGAATCCTTTCTACTAAACTTCCATGCCCTGCTGACATGTCACCACGACTAAGTGCCACATGTGTAGGGTCCGCTAGGGGGAGTAGGCCACATACATTCCATATGCATCATCTTGACCTCAACTCCGTCCAGACACGTGACACACTCGAGGCGTGCAATTCGTCGTATATGAATGATGATTGGTTTTCATATATATATATATATATATATATATATATATATACATGTATATATATATACATGTATATATATATATATATATATATATATATATATCAACTAGTTCTTATTATCTCCTCCGTGAATCGACCGTTGAAAGATTCTTGGATTACCAAGCGATCGAGAGATCTTCACATCAAAGAACATATAATGAACTACATGGAATTCCCCGAACTATATACCCGATTTCAATCTCATACATGAACGGGTAACAATTTGATACTCCGTCTTTAAGGTTCTCTACCCCAATCTATAACTTTTTGGTATATAATTCAAGAAGTTTCATATAATTTAGGGATTTTTACTCGACAGATCCTATAAACTTTGCTAATTGCTTCCACGACCTTTGAAACAACATAATTCTCCCCTCGACCCCGTAAACTTAACAACTCCTACCCTATGAACCTTGTGGTTACTCTGTTTGAAGCTCGCGAAGGTTCTTGGGTTAATTTATAGAGTCGATATAGTAATTACGTTATGCAAAAGGTTGTGGAGGTAGTAAAAATACCTATAATTTACTCGGAAATTTACCAGAGCGTAAAAATATCATGTCATTACAGAAGAGGGTGTGAGCAGACAAGATTTTGCACCCTCTACAAAACTCCGTACAGCACAAGT
Source organism: Ottelia alismoides (assembly GCA_037367405.1). Lineage (NCBI taxonomy): Eukaryota > Viridiplantae > Streptophyta > Magnoliopsida > Alismatales > Hydrocharitaceae > Ottelia > Ottelia alismoides. Next base: position 160,569 of record JAZKJV010005585.1, on the reverse strand, counting down.
AGCCATCGAAAGCTTCCCAAATAATTCCTCCCTCCCCACCATCCAACTTGGCCCTAACATCAACTTCTGTAATTCAATGATCAATATCTTTCGTAAGAGCTTCTCCCTTAATTTAACTTGGATTTTATTATATTAACTATCTTTTTGTCAATATCAATTTATGGACACGAGCATGCACGTGCTCGCTGCCACTGGGGTGTGAGGGGGCACAAGTTGCATGCATCGCTATCATCATCCTCATTATCACAGCTGTGATTAAATTAGTAAGGGAACAATCCCAAGATAGGGAGCAGAGGCCATAGGATTCCAACAACGCAAGCACATCCATGTCAACCCCAAGCACATCCATAATCCCTGAGGATGTTTAATTATTAATTAACATATTTTAATGGTTACAATAATCGACGGCTTACTTGCCATTTTTTAAAAATATTCTTCAAGCAATTCCGGAAAAGTTACGCCATCTAAAAGGCCAGTATAAAAGAGTCTAATCCTATATTTCCAATTTTTTGTCAGGATTGAAGTGCAATAAGGAGGTTTATACGTATTTCCTTTTTTGTTATTCTCGATAATGAGGACTGACTGTTTTTTTAAAAGAAATTGCAGGGTAAATTAAAAAAAAGGTGCTCAATTATGTGTCAATTCTCAATAAAAACATCGTGTTCCAAATATAACACGGTATGAACTTTCATCTTGAGATGGCCGTAGAAGCTTACGCAAGTCTGTATTTGAGATGAAGAAAATATAGTAAATTACAAAAACGTCCCGTAGTTGTACACTCAATTTCAGTGTCATATCAGAACTCGAAAAGGTAACAATGCAGTACGCGGAATTTAAGATGTCTCAATACAATCATTGACTATTAAAGTTTTAGTCTACTATTTCATCTTTTCCGTCTTAAACTTCAATAGTTAAGGATTATATTGAGACAAATATTGTAGTTCGGGAGTCACATTCTATGTATGGAACTAAAATTATTTGTATAATTCAGGGATTTTTTTGTAATTTAATCAAAATTAAGATCAGTTTCTTCTTTATTATGATTGAAATATGAAGCTCAGAACTGAGAATTAATGCATAATTAAAGCTCTTTCGGGTAATTTACCCTAAATTGCAATTATTGTGAATAGGTGGTGTGAAGATGAGATATATATATATAATTATTATTATGCAATGAATAAAATCTTACATTTTATGATATATTTTACAAAATATTTTTCTTTCTTCCTGCTAAATATTTTATCTTTTCGTTATCATGAGGAAAAAACTAGGGAATATCTTGGATCCCATTTTCTACGATTAAGACTGCAGTTCAGGGCACTTTTACGCTTTTACCCCCACATATTTTACCTTTTTACCTATGCCGTCGCCTTTTCTTTTAATAGGCCTCGGGATTGGAATCGGAGCGCCTCCGTCACGTGATCCGATGCCGCAGCACGCGTTGACAGCAGCGGGGCCCACCGCCAGCATTATTACAACCGGTAGGGTTGGGCACACTGTTTCCATATTATTAAATATATTATAGAATGTAATTTAAACGAAGGGAAATAAATACATAAAAAATGGACGCCACGCTTAATTGCAATTACCACGAAGTGGAAGATCTATATGCGATATATTCATAAAGGATCTCTGCATGTGTGTACGGATGGAAGAGCAGAGCAGCAGTGCTGCTCTCATGCAGTGCCGTTTCTTTTTCTGCTTCTTCTCCCATTGTTCCATCTCATGGACTCGAGTGATGGCGTAATTTTGCATGGTCGGTACGTGATTAATGGAAGGGTTGAACAGTGGATATATATGAAGGATCCATGATCTCCAGCAAATAATACGTGATTATTTTTATGGGTGGTTGAGAGATGGGGAGAAGAAGAGGGATAACAAAGGAGGATAGGTGGGGGGTGGGGGACCGGAGCAGCACGAGAATAGGGGTCCGGTCGCATATACGACGGCGACTTCCAATGGAAGGACAGCTGGCGGCTCTGACACTCCCCACCCGCCGCTCTGCAATCTGTCATATGCTCCTCCCTTCTCAGCTACACTTGCAGATTTTACCTGTACGTCTCTTTGTAGAGGATTCTTACTTACTATATTGTTTAGGAGAACACGGCAAGTTTATAGTTTAATGCACCTTTCTTCACGCATTTCAAATTCCAATCACCCCATGCCCATGTTAGGGAAGACCGTGTCTCCGCCACCACCTCAAAGTTCAGCAGTTCCGAAAGAAATTGCACTGTGAAGGAGAGAAAACACATCGAGGAAGTGACATGCTCCTCGTATTTTGACGTAAATGACATATGTTTTTTTAATTTTTTAAAGTAAAGGAATGGAAATATTACGTCCTTTTTATTTTTATAGGATGAAAACAAAAACGTGTCTGAATTATACACCTTATTTCAATGTCATGCGAACTTTAAAAGGTAACAATGTGTTACCCGATCTTTAATTTTGACTTAATTTAGTCCCTGACTATTGGGATTTAGTTGATTGTTTGATTTTTCTAATATGAAATCACTATAGCTCAAAATCTACATTGAGATAAATATTTATGATTGGGCACCACATTGTTCACCTTTTAAGATAAAAGCTCTAATTTAATCTCTCCCTATGTCGTCCCCATATATGCCACAAAAACCCTAGGTCGTCCCCACAATAGCCTTCCCGTCCAACTCCAACTAATTTTTTAAATCACTAACTTCTTATATGATAAAATTAAAAGCTCTAATTTTTTAGCCGAGGGGAGATCTGAGGACAAGTTGGTCTTTATATCGCAACCAAGTGTGGCGTCCAACTCCAACTAATGCCACCATCCAGAAAGGACCTACCCATCCCATCCCATGTGTTCTCGCCGACCCAACACATTCCCCAGATGGGTTACATGAGGCTTCCCCATAACCATCAGATATTTGTCTATGCTTATTTCCTATCCCTTAGATGAAAGGGTAGGAAAGTTGCTTCTACACCACCAATCTCTCCCCTAATTACCAAAGAGATCCGCATGTGGACAGCTCCTAGCACGCTAAGTCTGGCCATTGGATTATTTACGTGAGACCCTTGTCGTTTCTTCTATTTAGAAATGTTCAATTAATCTTCACATATTTTATTTTTTTATTTCAATTATATCCTTATGCTTAAGCTTTTATTTCGAAATATATTTAATTCTTTAAAAATATAGTATGATGTAGAGCGAGTAGTTCTCTTTATTTTGCGTATTTTTGCTCATTATTATTAAATGCATGGAATTAATAGTAATTAATTAGTAAAAATAACATTATTTTACACAATTTTCATATTGAATTTGGTAGTTCATATTTAACACCATAAATTCCAATATGCATTTTGTGTACTTTTGCATGTTCTATAATATCAAAAATCTTCCAAAATTATTGCACCATTTTCTTCCAATAATTAGTTCTTTATTTTTAGCATTTAATTAATCAAAACTTCAAACTTGGTATTTTTAGAACATTCCAGTGTCCGTTTATTCCGTTTATCATGATGTAGATGTGAAATTTTATAATTACAAAATTATTATAATTTGTTGTTTTTAATTAATTAAATAATCAAATCTTGATGTGTTCATAAAACATTCTTATTTATAAAAATGTCAAAAAATATTAGGTGTATCTCACTGTCCAAAAATTATTCGCTTGTATTACTGTTTTCTCTAAAAATTGCAAAAGACTAAAAAACCCATTTTTATTAGTTGCATGTTAAATCATAAAAACACACAAATGCATTTCCTATAGCATTTAGTTTTCTTGATGAACCGTCAAATGACCAATTTAATATCGTATTGTTGTAATACAAGCCAATGACAATCTACCAGAACCACATTAATAATATCTCGCTGAAGAGAAGGTGGCTAAAATTTATCCTGGATAAGTCTAAGGTCAAATATAGGGACACGAGATTTTAATGAACTTAATAAGATGTTCAAATACTTAGGTTAAGTGATTAATGAGTTTATCTAGATCAAGTACACAACATAGTATTCAAAATTATGCATTTTTTTATGAATTTTCTAATGCAAGTTACATAAATGGCACAAGATGCTACGAAATGACATTACAATACATATACACACACATAAAAAATTACAGAGTAATACTTTTGAATTTAAAAGACATTAGTGAAATCCAATTAATATCACTTATGCCACTAAAACGTGGATAAATGCTCAATATCTAAGTAATTAATCCATGCATCTATTGAAGTAAGCACCTAGTTTAATGAATATGGATCTAGCAATTAATCAAGTCATTAACCATGGAATCAATAAGTATATGACTTAATTGAATTCCAGGTACATAAAACATAATCATAGTTCGATTACTACAAGCTCCTACATTCAATTTTTTTGCATCCAACAATGAATAAACAAAACATCTCCCTGAACATTGAATGGATACATATTGACCAAATATGATCATTAACTATATTAGTTTAAAGAGCATTGCAAGGGCTTTTAAAAGTGACTAAAATCACTTAATTGGATTTGTGGTTCAAAAGATTTTAATGTCTTAATCAAGGGGTATAAGTGCCATAAAACATAATTAATAAAATAGAAGAACACCACAAATCAGTCTAATAAGGGTATAATTGCAATAACTTAAAACCTCTTGGGTCTTATCTATAAAAAGTCCACGTGTGGGGGTAGAAATGAAAACAAGATAACCTGGTATGGCATCTGTGCAAAAATCCCAAGCGCACGTGAGGGCTAGACCAAAATGCAATTTGAAGAAAGAGTAATTCGTCGATTGCAAATTCCCCATGAGGCACACACTTGAAGCATGTGGTTAATGCCTAGAGTGCAGCTCGGTCGGGGCTTGTGGTCATGGCTAAGTGGGCAGCTCGGGTGCTTCGGGGTTGGCTCGGTTCCACATAGGCTCTAGTTTTTAACGACAGCTCGTGTATCGATCGAGAAAGTCAGATCAGATCAAGAGGATCTAATCCAACTGTGTCTACTTCTCTTCGTTTGATTCCGCTCCACTATGCACGACGTGGAAGGCTAGTCTTTAGTGAGAACTTGGGAGCACCTATGTGCCCCAATCACCTTGCGGAAGGTCAATGAACCTTCCCAAGGGCCTCACAAAGATGATGATGGAATTGGAGAAGGTTGAGGTTGCATGGAGCAATGGGTTGATGAACAGTTGTCGGAAACGATGCTCTAGAACGAAGCAAGCTTTGAAGCTCCGACCATTGAAGGATAAGGGTAAATGCAGTGTTAAGAAAGTAGCAGAGGCCTGCAAGAGTGTGTGCAAGTGAAGGGATAGGTGAATGGAGGGTTGTTGAGGTGTAAGAGATGGAGACCTAGTTTAGTTCCTCCTCTGTGCGGGATGAGAAAGGGGTCTAGGCAAAGGAGATGCTGGAGAAGAGGAGAGGGAGAACATTGTTGGATATGCAAGCCCACGATGAGCCACTATGCAGCAAATGTTATTGCAATTCACTCCTTGATCCGAAATGAAGAATACTAATTTGCATAATAGGTCCCTTAGTAAAAGTAGGGTTATATACCATGGCCACTTGATAATCATACAACTGTTAATTCAATTATTGAATCATAGAGGTTGTTGCTTGGATTTTATCTAAAGAGTTAGATTGAGGACTCATCAAGCACCGTCAAATGATTGTTACAAGATGACCTCCAGCCTGAGAAGGAGATGGCAATCCTTTCTCCAAAGGTTGATGTCTGGCCGACCTCTTGATGCAGGTCCTCTGCATAGAAATAGATATTCGAAGGTGTCAGATAAGTTAAGTCAAGATGTTGACTTAAAGAGATGGATAACCAAGACCTATGTCGTATGATGTCACGACATTGGCATGTATCCTCTGACTGAAGACAAATGTGTTGCTATATGACTGAGTATGTACATTAGCAGACCTATAAGTATATGGCCTAATCAAGGTCTCTACACCAGCGAGCTAGTGTGCATAGAAGGTCATATGAGTAATACGATCTCTCAAAGGGATCATACAGGTTCATTTGTGGATCGGAAGACATGAGCTCACTCATGAGGTATTGGGACTGATCAAATTCCATGCATGGTCGTCTTGCTTTGAAAGCATGACAAGAATTTGTAGGTATGATATATATTTTTTTGGAAAGCATATGACCGATAGCAACTCCCAATGACAAATTGAGAGACTTAATGATAAAATCCTAAAGGAGACAGTCTAAAAGAGATCTAAAACTTTGAGTTTATTCTAGGTCTTCCAGTATGCAGGATGTAGTGGTATTAGGAATACCTGAGGGTGATGTGATCATAAATGATTGTATAACCATGACGCTTCCATTTCGAAGGAGTGACGAAACATGTTTAGATTTTAGTGACTCCTCTCAATAGAGAAGTAATCTAATCTTAGTCCAAATGTTGGACATTGATCTGAATGTGATTCAGATGCAGTGAGAAGATTAGATTTACGATTTGATTTAATTAAGCATCTATGAGAGGTTCCCGAGATCTGGATTTGCAATAATCTCAATATCCAAGTCATTATTCATAGAACTTACAATCACCATGTCCTTATCTCCAAGTATCCACAGAGAAAGTGCATTATTCTTGAAAGAGTTCAAGAATAATCGCATTGATGAATTATGTATCTGAGCATTGAAAAATTGATAATTAAATATGATTTAATTATCATGAGTAATGTGAATGTGATTCATATTACTTAGTTGCATGAGAATTATGATCCAAGATAATTTAATGTGATTTAGAAAGATTTATGGCATGACAATTCTACAGGCTCTTGATTGGTCTCTTCCCATTGAGATCATTGCTGATGCTTCGCATTTCGCTATATAAGCCGTTATTGGGGTAAAGGAAAGATCAGATTCTATTTGCCTACTATGCGAGTAAAGTATTGGACCACATCATGACCAACCAAACTTAGATGTGGGACACTATCTTGATATGGACGACATTGATAGTCCCATATTTGAGAAGCCTATCGTCTTGTTTTACGAGATTGATACATTTTCTGAGGTCCAGACATTTGCCATCAATACCTAAGCCAGATGTTCAATTTTAGAAATTTCTACAGTAGCCATGTGGTGGACTGATAACTGAGATTTTGAAAGGGTCTAAAGTATTCTACACAAGGTGAGAACTACAATGTCATTGAAGCAACTGCTCACGAAATCCCAACGAATCAACAATTAATCTAAAAATAAATATACAATGATGCGAAATAAATTATGGAGTTCAAATTTATTTATAACTCTACAACAAAGATGTGTATAGGTGCAAGTATGTGTAGAGGTCGAACACAGGGAGTAGAATGGATAGATAGGGCAATGGATGCACAAAACTGGCTGTGTGATCTTTGTCTATTTTTATGTGGGTTTTAAATTTTGCATTATTTTATTTTTGTTTTATATTTTTATATGTTGTTTAAAATTTATATTTTTATATTTTCTTTTTTATATTTTTAATTTCTTTTTCTTTTAAATATCTAATATAGGATATATAAGACTATATATATAATGTAAGCTAATATAAATATAAATACTAATAAAAACAGTCAAAATACAGAAAATAAAATATTTTGGGGTTTTAAATATTTTTTTACTATTTTTGTGATTTTTAATGAATTTTGCTTATATATATATATATTAAATTCAAAAATACCCTAAATCAGGGATTAAATAAATAACCAAAATTGAAATGAAGATTAAAAATAGCAAAATAGGTCCAAAATTCTTCAAATCAATTTTAATAGGTAGATAAAATAATAAATAAAATTAATATACAGAAAAAAATATGTTTTTTTGGTATTTTTTGATATTTTTACTTTTTTTAAACTGGATTTTGGAGCTTTTTGATTTTTATGAAGTTTCTTTTTCTATCTTTAGGGTTTTTGGTTTCTGGAGTTAGCAAATAAATAAATAAACGCAAAATATATTTTTTTGTAATTTTTACAGAAATGTTATATATGTTTTGGTATTTTATACTATATATAGGGCAAAAATGTGCTCAAATAGATTTTTAAATAATAATAAAAAGGTCTAAAATCATTAAATAAAAATATGGCATGGTGTTAGAAGTAATCAAGAACCTTCATGTAATTTTTAATATTTTTTAGAGCATAATATCTATATTTAATAAATGCAATAAACACACAAAAATTCATATGTTGGTAGGGGCAGAAATGTAATCAAAATAAATTACATGGGCCTTGCTGCAATTTCTCCAAAATATTATAACTTCTATTTAACTGCTTTGTCCAAAATGAAATAGAAATATACGCATGAGCTCAACTGTAAAAAGACCAAAAGCGCACCTCACGTGGGAAGCGAGGTGACGTGGACGAGACTAAAATGCAAATAAAAATAGTACAAGGATCTTTCTGCAATTATTACAAAACTGTTTAAACGACCAATGAAAGTTTTAGTGTTAATATTTGAATACAAAAATTGGCTGGATGGAGAATGTAAAATACCATGTTCTGCGCACGATCGGACGGTAGTGCTTCACCCACTTGACACGTGGCTTCCTCTGGTGGCACGATGATGCTTCAAGTTCAACAAAATCGACTCCAAAAGGAGTCCTTTGGCCTTCCAGACCCACAGTAATATCAAATGCAAGAAACGACATGTGCTAGGGGCTTTATTTGGTGGAAATGGATAGAGTGGGACGCAACGGAGATGCTTCTGGTGAGCAGCAGAGATGAAGCACCGAGGCTTCAATCCATGTGGATTCGAAGGGAGTGGAGATGTGTGGGTGGTGACGGGCCTAAGGCTACTCGAGTTAAGTAATAATTAAGGTCATTGCGACCCGAATAACAAGGCGAAGTCAACAAGAAAAACGTACCACCAAAAATAGGAATCAAACAATCAAAGTGTGGCAAGCGGTCTTGCTATTTATTTTTTTACCTGGTATAGCTACCAGGGTCGAACACAAGGAGCACGTGATGCAAAAGCTACAAAGTAGTCAGAAATCCAATAAAAGCAAAGGAAATGGTGGTTTTTAGTTTTTCAATTTTTTTAGGATTTTTAATATTAAAGAAAAGGGAGAAAAGAAACCTAAAATCAACACTTAAACAATTATTCAAAGCACCAAAAATAATCATAAATTTAAAATGAAAATATTTTTGTGTTTTTAAAATATTCAAATGTTTTTATGGATTTTACGGGATTTTGTTGATTTTTAATTAATTTTCTAAAAATAAAATAAAGTCAGGAATAAAAACCAATGTACAGCTAGAACCTAAAGGCAGATTAAAATCACTTAAATGCCTACAAAATTTGAGCAGCAATTTTATGTGACACTACAGGTAAAAATCTAACTAAAGAAGAAGAAAACACATTTTTTTAAATTTTTATGAATTTTTAATGATTTTTAGAAGATTTTTAGTCTTTTTCAATTTTTACAGGTTTTATAAATAATGGAAATGCACAAATATTGGATTAAAAAAAATAACCCAAAATAAGCAAACATTAATTTTTTTAGAATTTTTCAAGACTTTTTAAAAATTCTAATTGATTTTAAAAAACAAAAAGGAACAATTTTTATGGTTTTTGAATTTTTTAAAATAATAAGCGAAGACAAAACAAAACCAAATATTCATCAAAATTCCTACACCATGGAAGGAGCCATGTATCAAAATTTCGTGAGTTTTGGACAATGTTTGCTATTTATTAAATAAAAAATCAAACACACAACATACATGGACCAAAATGCAAAGAAAACATGTTTCCGGACCAAATAATAACATGCTCAGAAAGTTTAGGGTCGGTTCTGTAATTTTCACATTAAATTCCGCACATGTCTCAAATCATCATTCACAGGGGCATATTTGCAAATAGTAAAAATAAACATTCGATTCATAATAGATAATAAGTCCAGGGAAAATACTGCAAATAACCCAAGGTGACATGCACGTGAGTCTACACAAATAGGACTAACTAGCAAATATGAAAAACTGCAAGTGCTAACATGCAAAATGTCCTACTGTATACTTTTTATTTTACAGACTAAAAGAGAAACTGAAATAAACGTAGGGGGACTCAACAATTGCAGCACGTGAGCTGCGCGTGGGGTGGACAGGTGGCGTGCTCTGAGTGGGCGAAGATGGACGGCTCTGGAAGCGTCAGGTGACAGATCTGACGGGTGTAAGATGTCAGCTACGTGTGTGGGGGGGGGGGGGTACGGGACCGTTAGATCTGACATCTAACGGTCCGACATCTCCAGGTGAACAGGCGGTTGGGATGACGTCTGGGCGAGGTGCGTAATCTGACGGTAGAGAAAGGCTCTGGAAGAACTCCACCTGGACGAGTTTCACCAGAGCACCGGGGGTGATCCGACACTCCGATGAACGATCGGTCGGCACCAACAGAAGCGCGGGGCCCTTCCGCATCGAATGGCCGGGTCGGATGGGCTCGCTGATGGTCGAATCTTCGGGACAATGGTTGGGACCTGGGCGAGCTCCGACGAGGGTGGACAGGGGGTGATTCGGGTCATTCCACGCGCACTAAGACATGCAGGGCAAAGCTCAGACTCGGAGCAAGGCTCCGATCGGGGTTATTTGGCCTGAAAAGCAGAGAAGTGACGGTGAATGGGATTGGTCTCCGGCGGTCGCGAGATATGGAAATCTCGAGCGTAATCTCGATGTGAAGATCGAGTCTCAGGGTGATCAATGTTTATTATTTTTCATATTATTTTTCTATGATTTTTATTTATTTTATGAAAAATAAATTTTGGTATATACAGTATGTTATATTATATACAGGTATAAAATACTTATGTAGTTTGTTCAATTATTTTTATTTTTTTATTTTTGCACAAATACCCCAATTTTATATTTTATTTATTTACCACATAATATTTGGAGTATAAAACAATTTTATTTTATTTTTATTGGTTATTTACAAGTATAAATTAAATAGCTAGTGGTACATATATATACATGTATTATGTACAAGGTGAGAGATAATTTTATTTTTATTTTATTTTATTTTTCTAATTTTTGTTTTGATTTTAAAGATATATATAACATGACAAAAACACCTTTTTATTTTTATTTTTGTAAAAATAAATTATATATACATAGGTGACAAATATGTGCAAGGTAGAGTGGCCGTATCTCTCTACTTCTTTTATTTGGCGATCAGGCCCATACTGGACCCTCTCTTAATATTTCCTTCTTCTCTTTTTTTCTTAATTCTTTTATTTGTGTACAAATACATGCTAATTATTAAATATTAACAAATGCATGCTTATTGCTAACTTATTATATTTACAACTTGTACATGATGCTTTGCCAAGATATTTAGCTAAATAAAAGAATAAAGAGTGATGAATGAGGATTCATCACCTCTTATACTTTACTTTTTCTAGTCCCTTAGCAAACACTTATTTGAAAAAGAAGTGAAGAAAGAAAAAGAAAAACAAGGTGAATCAAGGTCGATTATTAAACTTGTCTTCATTAAATTGAAGTATGGAGCAAAGTCAGACCTATGGATTATTAGTTTGTCGGAACCTTATTTGGACTAAGGTTTAAAACTCAACAGCCTCTAAGTTCCACAAATCTATGGTCAAGACTCCTCAATAATCCAGATCAAAACAAGTTTACATGCACAAACTCTAATGACCATGAATCTTTCCTTGTACTGTGTAAGTGATATGTAGCTCTCCACCTCAGAAAAGGCAAAGTGACAACCTCCCTCAACAAGGTAACTCTATTGCCCTAGTATGGCAAATCTTTCCTCGAGGAGCGAGGTATTCCCTTCTAAGTTAAAGTGTAATCGACTCAAGAAGAGGAGGAAGAAGAGAATGGACCATGACCAGTGTAGCCATGTATCCTCGGGAGCCCAGCCAGTGTAGCTAAGTCTCCCTGCTGCAAGCTTCATGAGATGGGCATGGGTAACATAAGATTTGCTTTATTTGGCTATATACATTCCGGTGGGTATTTCATTTTCTATCAGAACCACCACTTTTTTGGAGTTTTTCTTTTCTTTTTGCACATTTTTTTCGATGGGCATATGTACAACATATCTACATGGTGCAACATATATACATAAGGAGTTTTTCCTCTTGAGCCAGTAGACTATCCCTCTTTTGAAGCATTATTGCAACCCACAACTCCTGTTTTTAGACCTCAATGCCACCAGACCAAGTTGAGACGCACTTCCTTCACTAAAAGAAGAAGAGAGGTTTCTCCTAGAAGTACAACCCTCATATGCTACCCCAAGCCAAAGAAGACTACCTCCTCACCACTTCATCCATATAGAGCTATTTGTAAGGTGCTATTGCAAGTAAAGCCATTGTCTGTGAGAGTCATGTGTGCGTTGTTAAGTGTTCTACTTAGGCTCATCAAGATGACATGTGATCATAGCCTAGTGGACTCAAAGAATTAAGTCCCAAATGGACATGAAAAGTCTTAACCTTGGGCCCTATAAGGTTCCTCTTATAATTAGGTGGATTAAGGTCTTAACCAAGCTCCATTTTTCACTTTAATTCCAGGCTAGTTTAAATGCCAACTATGATTCAGAAAAACTTTACAAATATATATAAAAATGTTTTTATGCAAGTTTTGAAAATATGCAAACATTTTGCAAAATGTTTGAATGAATGAATGAATGCATGGATGCAGAAGTTTTACAAACTATTTACACATATTTACACAAGGATTTTGGCAAACTTTATGTTTTTCAAACATTTTACAAAAAAAATTGTATTATCTATATAATTTTGATATAAATATATTTACAAAATCTTTACACAAAATATTTTTACAAATATTTGTACAAAAATAATTTTATAAATAGCTATTTATGTGCAATAAAGAATTTTATGTACAAGAAAAATTTTAAAATTTTTATGGATTTTTAAGGATTTTAGCCATTTTATCTATTAACACACTCACACAAAGTACGATGATGGCTAAAGTATATATGAAATATATACGACACCCCCTATACTTAGCTCAAACGATGACCTCAGAGTGAATCAAGAGCAATGAAGAAGACATAACTCGTGCTTAGTATAGGGAAGTGAAAAGGAGAACTATACTACAAAGAGGAATGAAAGAATAGAATGGAAAAGAGTCTCGGTGTTTTCCCCCTATACTTAGGATCAAGTAATCCTAATTATAGCAGACTGCACATAAAGGAAATTCCGAGTGGGAGAATGTACATGGTCTACCTCCCCTACACTTAGGGTAAAATATCCCTAAGTATAGGTAGCAAAACAGAGGTAAAAAGAATTAAAAGGAAATCAAAAGTTTGACACTCCCCCTATACTTAGGGTAAAGTGCATCCTAAGTATAGCATAATCAAAGATGCAAATGGGTGCATTGGACTGGAGAATGGAATGATATGGACATCTGGATCTATACAAGGCGGAAGACAGTGATAATCAGGCGCGAGATGCAATAGATGTGAGTCAAATACCACATCTCATGCAAAATGATTAGGGTGACGTCAACGACCAGTGGCTCATGATCTAGATATGGTTTGAGCCGCTGCCCATTAACACGAAAGGTGGACTCAGATGAGATCTCAAATATGTCAATGCTTCCATTGTCATGTACCTTTCGGACCAGGTATGGTCCCTTCCACTTGTTCTGCAATTTCCCTGGAAATAATCTAAGCCTAGCATCAAACAACCATACTCTCTGTCCTGGCTCAAAGTGCTTGTGACTGATATGAGAATCATGCCACTCCTTCACTCTCTCCTTGTATTGTAGGCTGCTCGAAAAGGCTGCATCTCTAAGCTCCTCTAGGGCTGCCAATTCTGCCCTCCTCTGGTCTCCTACACTCACTGGATCCAAAAGTATGTCTGTGACAGCCCAAAGTGACTTATGACTAACCTCAATAGGTAAATGGCAGGGCTTGCCATAAATGAGGTGAAAGGGAGATGTACCCAAAGGTGTCTTGAAGGACGTCCGATATGCCCACAAAACTGAGTCCAAAAGCTGTGACCAATCCTTTCGGTCAGGGCGGACGACCTTTTGCAATATAGTCTTAATCTCCTCGTTCGACACTTCAGCAAGACCGTTGGTCTGAGGATGACATGCAGTGGCTACTCGATGGTCAATGCTGAACTCGCTAGCAAGGGCCTTTACCTTATTGTTGACGAAATGAGACCCCCCATCAGATATCAACACTCTAGGCACCCCGAACCGTGAAATGATATTCTTCCTCAAAAATCTGCATACAGTCCTAACATCTACGATTCAGGCGGGGATGGCCTCAACCCAAGGACTCACATAATCAACGACCAACAGAATGTACTCGAATCCCTGACTCTTAGGGAATGGACCCATGAAATCGATGGCCCATGCGTCAAAAACCTCACAGAAATGAATGGGCTGCATTGGCATCATATCACGCTGCCCACAAGTGCCCATCCTCTGACAGTCAGTACACCTCTCCATGAATTCATCAGAATCCTTGATATGGATAGGCCAACATAGGTCGGATTGGAGCACTTTCTGTGCCGTTCTCCTCCCAGAGTGATGTCCTCCTGCCTCAAGCTTGTGGCAGTAAGTGAGGATGCTATGGTGCTCCTCCTGAGGAATGCACCGACGCCAGATGATATCTCCTCCTTTGTGATAAAGGACGTGATCCTCCCAATGGTAGAACTTGGCCTTCGCGAGGAAGGTCTCAAGTCGCTGCCTGGGACAACCTTGTGGAACTTTCTTAGCAATAAGATAGTTCATAATGTCAGCGTGCCACGGGAGCGAGGCAATAGCAAGGATCGCCTCATCTGGGAAGGTCTCAAATATAGGATCAATCTGCTCAGAATCCTCAAGATGCTCTAATCGGGAGAGATGATCCCCCACCACATTCTTGACTTCAGGGTTATCCTTAATCTCAATATCAAAACTCCTGGAGTAGAAGGATCCATCTAGTCAGTCTCACTTTGAATCCTTCTTTGCCATGAGGTACATGATGGCAGTGTGATCTGTGAAGATAGTCACTTTAGATCCAATGATGTATGACCTGAACATATCTAGGGCAAAGACTACGGCTAGCATCTCCTTCTCAGCGACAGTGTAGTTCCGTTGAGCAGCATCCAATGTACGGCTAGCATAGTGAATAGCAAATGGTACTCCATCCCTCCTTTGTCCCAGCACGGTCCCTAAGGCAAAATCAGAGGCATCCGTCATGATCTCAAATGGGAGAGACCAATCAGGCGACTGGAGGACAGGAGTCTCAACAACTAGACTCTTGAGAGTTTCAAAGGACGCAAGACACTTATCATCCATAATGAACTCGGTGTCTTTGGTCAGTAAATCAGTCAACGGTCGGGCAATCATGCTGAAATCATGAATGAAGCATCGGTAGAAACTGATGTGCCCCAGAAAAGACCGTAACTATCGCAAGTTGGACGGTGGACTGAATTTCTAATGATATCCACCTTGGCCGGATCAACTTCCATGCCCCTGTTGGAGATGATATGACCAAGCACTGTCCCTTGAGTCACCATGAAGTGACTCTTTTCCCAAGATAGCACAAGATGGACCACGATGCATCGCTGAAGGACGCGGTCTAGGAAGTCAAGATAATCATCAAACCCATCGCCATAGATTGAAAAGTCATCCATGAAGACCTCCATGTACTCACCCAACATGTCCGAAAAGATGGACAACATGCACCTTTGGAATGTCGCCAGGGCATTACAGAGATCAAAGGGCATCCGTCTGAAAGCATATGTCCCAAAGGGACCGGTGAATGTGATCTTGTCCTGGTCTTCGACCGCAACGACCACCTGGTTATAACCGGAGTACCCATCAAGAAAGCAATAGTGACTCTTCCCAGCTAGCCTCTCTATAATCTGATCAATAAAAGGCAGCAGGAAATGATCCTTCTTGGTGGCCTAATTCAATCGTCTGTAGTGAAGGATATGGGATAATCCTCAAGCGCATCATGAAAGTGTGAGCGTCGTATTGAATACACGAAGAACGACTAGTCGAACTAGTTGTGCTATGTAGCGGAATTTAAAATTTTTCATGCGATGAAACCACATGATCCAAGAATGATTCTCGGATCTTTTCATCTAGAACCACAACAAGTATAAAGGAATACCTCTTGAAGTGTGGTTGATCGAGTCTCTACGAAAAGATACCTCCTGTCTCAAGTCCGATCGTCAGAGAAGAAGCTTGCGAGTGCGGGGATGAGTCACATGATCCTCGCAATCCAATGGGTTGATCCAAGCACGGTGAACTCCTGATCTCATCGTACAAGATCAAATGCCTTCTTTGCGAGTGTAGCACTCCAAGAAGACGGAGAACCGAAGAGCGTCGAAGCGGTGGCGCGGTGGCGAAGATGACGACGTCCTCTTCCTCTAGGGTTTGGTGTACGTCCACCAAGGAGAGGGAGAGGGTTGATATGTAGATGAGAGAGAGATGTGCTTCAAAAGCATAGCCTTAGAGAGCATGGTATGCCTCTCTATTTATAGGGTTTTGAGATCCATGGATCTCAATCCATGGGACACATAAAATCAATGGATGAGATTGATTTATGTTTAATCAATGGTCAAGATTGTTGTTGGTAAAAGTCAACAACTAATAATCTAATTTAAATCAAATATATTTGACATGTCAAATATAATTCAATCCAAAATTAAATCAAGCAATTAAGGATATATTAGCATGGAGATTACTCCCCATAAGGAAAGGGGGGGACGGCTACCACATTCCTTGTGGGAATTGGTAGCCGTCCACCATGTCCTCATGGTGGTGGCAATCTCATGTAATATCATGAGATTGCATATCTCCATGAATTTCTCCCATAATCTCCAACAACTTTTGTCATGATTTATTCTTCAAAAATAATTCACAATTAATTTTTAAGAATATTGCAATCTTACCATTGGATATGTGTGAATCACATTCACAACCCAAAAGGAAATATAATTTACATCTTTAATTAATTACACAATGTGTATCCAATACACATCAATAATTAATTAACAAATATAAATTATAATTAGCTCTCTCTAATACATTATAAATCACATTTATAATATATTATGAATAATTGGATATTGCTATCCACATTATTCTTATCTATAATAATTAAATCACATTTAATTATATTGGATAATTTCTACATACATCAAGATAATTAAATCACATTTAATTATCATTCTATTAATGCTTAGATATATTTCAACTATGAAATTATTCTTGAACCCTTTCAAGAATAATGCGATTTCTCCGCAGATACTTGGAGATAAGGACATGGCGATTGTATTGTTCTACGTATAGTGACTTGGATATTGAGATCACATCTCAAATCCAGATCTCATGGACCTCCCATAGATGCTTGATTAAATCAAGACCGTAAACCTAATCTTCTCATTGCATCTGAATCCCATTCAGATCAATGTCCAATGCTTGGACTAAGATTAGGTCACTTCTCTACTGAGAGGAGTCACTAAAATCCAAACCTGTTTCATGACTCCCTCAGAATGGAAGCGTCATGGTTATACAATCGTTTATGATCACATCACCCTCAGGTATTCCCAATACCTATACATCTTGTATGCTGGAAGATCTATGATCATCTTGAAGATATAGATCACTTTTACACTGTCATCTTTAGGGTTTGATCACAAAGTTTCTCAATCTTGGTCTTTTGGGATTTGGTATAGATCATATGATTTCACAAGGCATATATCTTACCTTCAAATTCATGTCATGCTTCCAAAGCATGACGACCATGCATGGAATTTGATCAGTCCCAATACCTCATGAGTGAGCTCATGTCTCCCAGTTCACAAGTGAACCTGTATGATCCCTTTGAGAGATCATATTACTCATATGTCCTTACATGCACACCAGCTCGCCGGTGTATAGACCTTGGTTAGGTCATAAACCTATTGGTCTGCCAAATGTACATACTCTACATATAATAACACATCTGTCTCTGGTCAGAGGATGCGTGCCTATATCGTGACAGCTTATGTTATAGGACTTTGGTTATCTCGATCTTGTTAAGTCAACTCTTTGACCTAACTAATCTGACACCTCCAAATCTCTATTCCTATGCAGAGGACCTGCATCAAGAGGTCGGTCAGATATCAACCTAAATGAGAAAGGATTGCCATCTCCTACTCAGGCAGGAGATCATCTCTCAACAATCATTTGACAGTGCTCGATGAGTCCTCAATCTAACTCTACAGATATTCATCCAAGCACCAGCCTCTATGATTCAATAATTGAATCAACAGTTGTATGATCATTAAGATGGCCATGGTACATAACCCTAATTGTACTAAGGGACTTATTATGCAAATTATTTATTCTTCATTTCAGATTAGGGAATGATATTTGCAATAACATTTATTACACAATGGCTCATCGTGGGCTCGCATGCCCAACAATCTCCCACTATCCCAAAGAGCCATTAATGGGCATAATCATTTAAACCCATACCCATGTGACAGTCATAGGCTATTTAGAAAATAGCTAGGTAAGCTGATCAATCACTCTGTTCCCAAGATACTACGCCAAGTCCTTTTACGGCACTTCCATATCCCCTAGTAACCGTGCTTGCATCCAATGTGAATGTTGCATCTTATGCAACCAATACTCAATTTTCTTATAGTGTAATTGACACTATAGCTCGATAATTATTATAACAAGTATGCACATAATCCTTATCAGAATACCTTTATTCCTAGAGATCTCTATCTCCTAAGGTATCTATAGTTAAGACCCTTACAGATGACTATCTACAAGGTCTTAAACTTTTGAAGATAAGACTTTGAGATCACTATATTTTAGTTTCATCATCTTTGAAGATACTGTTATTACTGCAATCAAGTGTTTAATCATCATAGTAGGATCAGTAACCATTTACTACTCCCACTGCATGGCAGACATCTGGCTTTTGTACACAACTAGCATACACCCGGATTCTTAAAACTGATGCACAAAGGTAAGCAGTTTTAGCATTCACATCCTCAACTCTTTGAGGTGCTATTTCTTTAGATAGGTCAGTACATATCTTGAGGGAAAGAATCCTTTCTTGGAATTTTCCATGGAAATGTCCAAGGTATACCATTAATATGACAGTCCCAATACCCTCTTTTCTTTGCTTCTGAACAACTTCAGAACTAAGATCTAAGAGGTATTCTTGAGATCATATCTCAATGTATGGAATAGCCAGTCTATAAAACACTTATTATTATCCTTATATCATTCCAAATGATTAGGATATCATCTACGTATATCACGATGAACACAATGGCACTCTGATGAATCCATGATTCATTAACTTTTCTGTCGCATTATGTCTTAAAATCCATAACAAATGCATGTAAATATTCATTAATTTCCATCTTTTAATAAATCCTCTTTCATGAATAAAAAGTTACTTTTAACCATTAAAATCATGTAAATAAATAAAGAACAAGAAAAAGAACAAAAGGCAGATTGGATATATGTATATATATACAATATGACTTATAAATATAAATATAACTGCAAGGTATATTTATATCCTTACCCCCGAGACCAAGTCAGCATGGATTGGTCGACAAACCAAATAAGTAGGGGGAGATAAGGAAAGAAAACCATAAAAATAAATTAAGTCACACTCGATACACTTTCCACTATTTATGAAATAAATATAAAACTTCAATGAATTTTAATTAATTCATATATATATATATTTCACCAAACTCTTTCATAATTATTTCTAAAAATGTATATAAAAATATAAAAATAAGTTAAAAATATTACCATGTATGAATGCCAAGAAACCCAGCCTATAAATTGTCAAAATCTCAACTTCCGAACATCATAACTTCCTCATACGAACTCTAATTTCACTCTACTCACCTTTAAAGTTCATAAAATAATATTGTCTAATTAATAAAGGTGGTTTCATCGAATTCGGAGTCCGTTTGCAAAAAGTCAGTTTTGGGACCAAAAGACAACATGGTTTCTAGGCTATTTATTTTATATAACACACATTATTTATAGTTTTCTTTATTTTATAATTTTTAGATATTTTCATGATCTTGTATTTTAACCCTAATTTATTTCATAATTTTTGGAGTTTATTTATTATTTTAATAAAATCAAAAACCTTAAATTATATGCAAAAATGAACTGTATAACCTATACCTGTATTTATTAAAATATGTAAATTATTTTATTAAAATCCATAAAAATTCACACAAGTCTTATTTATTATTCTAATAATTAAGAAAATATAAAATTAATTTTTAATTAATTATTTATTAAATTAAAAATCCAAAACCTATTTATATATACATATTTATTAATATAATATTTATATTTTGAATAATATTTATTATTTATAAAAAGTATTTATTCCATAATAAAGATTATTTATTTATTCACATTTCTTATATTTATATTTATTTAAAATAACCTTATTTACTATTTAATATCGAATTTACAATAATTAGTACCCATCTGGCCAACCAGGTGCTGACACTTGTCAGCACCTGGTTCATCTTCTTCAAGAGTCTGGTAATGGAGTCTGTTCTAACCGGCGACCTTTACCTATTTATCCAGCTCATCTCCTAACTCCTTCCGACGAGCTAAGCCATTGGATCTAATCCCCTAACTACCCTCTCCATCGCCAGCCCTTCGATCTTACTTGGAGCTCACGCCATTGTTCTATATAAAGCTCCAAAGTCCGCTATTTGCGAGCTAACTCTCCAACCCACCTGTAGCTCCAGCTCCAAGTGCCCGACCCCCATCCTTCCAAGCTTCGCTTCGCCTGACGTGGAGGTGACAACTCTGCTCCAGCAAGCTCGCGTGGAGGAGGGAACATCAGAGGAGGTTCCAAGGCCATTCTCAACCTTGCATCGTCGCCACATCGTGCGTCATGCTCCAGCCAAGGTCGCCCGTCGAGCACTCTTTCGAGGTACTATACCTTGATCTCCCCATACCTATTCATTTATTTTCTTTGAATTTCTTCCTCGATTTGCGTGTATCCATTAGCAAGATTAAGACGTCATTAGGATGCTTAACCATTCATCTTAGGCGTGTAATCCAAAACCACTTCCAATCGTTTCAAATCTACTTCGAATCGCGTCTTCAATTCATCGCCATTATCACGCCTGTTTGTTTTTCGTCTGGAAACCTAATTTCGATCTTGCAAAACCCAAACCAATTGGCTGATTCTTCGTGAATCGAGCACGAAATTTTGTTGTTTGGAGATTCTTCTTCAATCAGGAGTAGCTTCACGCATCTGGAAGCTTTCATCATCAAAGAAATCGCAATTCAAAGAAGTGCAACAACTTGGAACTCAACCTCCAGGATCTGTGGACCTCCACCTTCTTCAAGCGTTCACTGCCGCTTCGAGCTACCTCCGCCAGCCACCTACCGCAGGCGAGCTCGAGAGTTAGATCCTCTAACTCTCTGGACCCGCCGGAGAGCCAAAGCCATCGCCGTTCGCTGGGGAAAAGTTGGATGAGAGCCCATCGTCAGCTGCATAACAACCTCAAGAACAACCGCAACGTAGAATTGCGACACATGGCACGTGCGCAAGCTTCGGATCAGCACCTGAACATTTTAATCGCAACCATCCATTCTGAAACAGAGAACATTTTGCATCTTAAACCCAAGGGCTTCCAGAACTTAATTTCCGCTCCAAAAGGTTTTCAGAATTGCATTTAGGTCCCTCAACAGGGACCTAAATGTAAAACACTTTATTTTTTTACAGAACAGTCCTTGTGAGGACCTAATTGTAGAACAATTTTGATATTTTTCTTACGCTTATACACCTGAGCTGTAGAGGACTTTTGGACCTATTTTTGACCTCATTTTTCATCGATTTCTTTAGGGTAGTTACGCAACTACCCCAGCAAGCTATTATTAAGTTTTCATGTCTTTTTTTTGTGTTTTCATTGTGTTTTCATTCTTCGAAAACCGCCTTTGTTTTATTTTGATTTCGTGAGCTTGTTCGAGCCTGTTTCTTGTCCCGTCCACCTATTATATTGTATCATCTACCTATATTTCACCTATTATATAATAAATAAATCTTTTGAAAAATAACCCTTTGAAAATTAAACAAAATTTGAAAAGATTTAAATCAAATAAAAATAAAAAAAATTAAAATTCAAATAAAAATTATGATGTTTCTTTGATTGCTTTAAGAAGAGATAAAATAAAATCGCGAAAATATTCTCTGGAAAAATCAAAGCCCTCTATTTTGCCTCCTTGAGTTCGACCCAAGCACACTTACCTGGATAACAAATTAGTGTAGGTTTTCTTTAGAAAACCGAATTTGTTTGATCGGAGCTAGGATTCGGATTGCGGCTTTCTACATCGACAACTCTCTCTTTTAAAAGCCGTAAACCAACTCTAAAGACCGTTATCAAAATGGCGCCGTTGCCGGGGAGGCGTTAGAGTATTTTAATCTTTTTTGAATTTTTATGATTTTATTTTTTCTCTTCTTTTTGTTTGGTTTTTTGTATCTCTTCGTACGGTTTTTTGTTTTCGTAGTTTTCTTTCGGCTTTTCTTACGATTTTCTCGACTCATCTCTCGGTTTTCTTTAAAACCGCAAATCAAGTTTCGCAGGGCCTACAGGATCAGCCAACTTCTTAGGAAGCCGAATCAGTTGAAAGAGCAGAGGCCGGCTTCTTCTTCACAAGTCGGCTGCAGAGGGCAGACTTAGTTAGTGTAATGTTTGTAAAAGAGAGAGAAAGGGAGAGAAACCATAAAAGAGAATAAACAACCCCCCTATTTTTTTCCGGGGTCTGATTCACCGGATATCGTGTATCCGGGGGATCAGGGCACCCACCACAGTTTTTCTCGTCTTATCGGTTTTTTCGCGGCTTTTTAGATGCTTGCTTAGGTTTTTTATTCTATCTGATTGTGTCTACGTAATTAGTCTTAGGACTCACAACCTAGGTGCATGATTTTAGGGTTTTTATAAAAAGAAAAAAATCGGTAGATATTTGTTTGAAAAAATCCATAAAAATTACAAAACCACAAAATAAAATCAGGACTGCTAAAATATCTTACTTTAAAAATCGTAACGATTCATCTACTTTGGGAGAGTAATCCCTGCACAACTTCTCGGAGTGCGCGAGCGAGAGCCGACCCATAAGGTTAGAGCCCAAAACCCCGTATGTCCCGTGAAATACTACTTAGACCATACACCTGATCACTGTTCCTCAGTGGTTACTCTCGGGTAGTCAGAAACGGTCCGGGTGTACTTAGCAGAGTGGGAGGTTTAGAGGACACGGCGCAAGGATCCGTCCTCAAGTAACACTGGTAGCAGGGAATGGTCCGTACTTACTCCCAAATTGGCTGAGTGCGAGTGATCTTCTGTAAGGACTCGGGCCAGTGTTTTGGCGAAACCATCGGGCATCTATTAGTTCGCTCAGCCCACGATAACCGAAACTTCTTTGCTAATTACAACCCTAAAACCGACAAGATAAAAAGATCGAACTCTTACGGTCTTCATCGGGTTGAGTTGGTGAACACGGGGTTTGCTTTGTGTTTGCTTGCGGGGCGTGAGTTTCCACGGCTTTCGCATTTATCCTTCTCATTTGAATCGTAAGTCGTGCTCTCCCGATCAATTCTCTTGACATTGAAGATGACGTTTTGACGGCTTTTCTGCTCAGACTTCGTGAGCTTTCGACCGTCCACCGTCGAGCGTACTTCTTCACAGGCTCGGGATGACCCTCTTCCTGAGCTGGTCCCATCTGATCTCGAGGAGAGTCAGACCCAGACTCCCTCGCCTCCTGGCCAGAACATTGAGGCAGACCCTTGCCTCAATACATCTAGATCTCCAACCAATTTTTCGCTGAGTTCTTACAAGAGTTTCTCTTTCACAAACGATCAGATAGCTCACGGCAAAGGACCAGCAACAGACGAGAGGCCACTAGCTGGGGAGTAGCACAAAGGAAGACCAGACGCCGCAGATGTTACTACGGGAATTCTCGATACACTCCAATAGATGAATATAGCGAGAATAGTTTAGAGTTCAGAATGAACTGCGGGCTGAAATAGCCGCGCTGTGAGCAGGGGTCGAGAACCAGTTACCGCCTGCGGTTCCTGCGACTTTACGGGATGAGTATGACCCAGGTGCTAGAACGCTCCACCATTGGATTCGGCTATCGCCGTATCAAGGGCCATACGAGCTGAGACCGTCCTTTATATCACTACTACCCAAGTACTATGGGAATACCGCAGAGGAGCCATTTACCTTCTTACAGCAATTCGAGATGATTTGCGGTACGACTTGTTATCCAGGAGTTACGCAGGAGGCTGTACGCCTCAAGGCCTTCCCCTTTGCCTTAGCCGATAAGGCTCTTTACTGGATGAGTCACCTGGGGAGGGAAATCTCTACATGGGACGATCTGAAGTCCACTTTCCTGCGTAAATATTTTCCTCTAGAAAGGACGAACATGATGAGGAGCCAGATCTCCAACTTTACGCAAATCCCGCACGAGTCTTTCCATGAGGCATAGGATAGATTCAAGGACCTTATGGAGAGATGCCTGCATCATGAGATCCCGATGAAGGTGCTAGTGCAGAATTATTTCAGAGGACACCAGTCGGACATCCAAGGGCTCGTGAGTGCCGCATGTGGTGGCAGTTACTTGAACAAGGACGTCGAGTCAGTCTGCGCCATCTTCGAAGGGATGGCCGAGAACTCGAGAGTCGTGGACTCTACTCGGGCATTTCAGAAAGCCCCGCAGCCACCACATCATCGAGAACATCACAAAGTAGCCAACATCTCAGATTCTGAATCCAACACCAACATGGGATACATTAGCGAGAAGCTAACGTTGGTGGATGTGATTCAAAAGCAAGTCCAAGACTTACAGCCGCTGCGAGAGTTGGAGAAACTCTCATCTCTACCTCAGCAGCTGAGTGATCTATCGAAGAAGGTGTCTGATCTTCAGCTCCAGTACCAGCAGAGCCAATCTTCTTCGACCACACAACCAGTACGGAGGATCTTACCCGCTCCGCCCACCCGTCCGATCCACTTCGTACAGAGCGAGCCAGAGACTCTGCAGCTTGATTGGCATGAGGATCAGTCCAATGCCAATCTCGGCCAGATCACCAGTACCACAGAGATGGAGGTGGAGCCGCAATCCACTCTCGAGATCAACAGGATTTGGTATACTCCGATTCAACAGCCGAATATACCGAATCAGCAACAGCAGCCGTACGGTCATCTGCAACATGGACGTCCGCATTTCCAGCACCGCTAGAGCTTCACACCGCAATAGTCTCACGCGAATGTCTATCATCAGAGATCACATTCATATCAACACCCTGCTAACTATTCACAGAATTATCCTTATCAGCAGCCGCAACAGTCTTCCTCCACACCACAGCGATACTCCCAACCTTCCACTTCTCAGCAATACACGCCAAGGCAGGAGAGAGGAGCAAGCCAGGGCCACCACACCGAACCAAAGATGTCTTCACAGGCCCAGGCACTAAACCATATCATGGACTTGCTGAGTACGCTCCATATTGCACATAAAACCGAGAGGGAGCAGGTTAACCGTCGTCTGGACGAGTTAACCGTGCCGAAGACCACTCTTCCAGCCCAGCCTCAGATGAACCCGAATAATAAGAGGAGGCATCCAGATCAGGTAGACACTACAGGTAAGATCTTGTTTCCTGAATTTTTATCTAACTTCATTCGTCTCAGGAGTGGTAGATCACCACAAGCACCTGCTGGAGTAGAAGAGCGGGCATTTGACGAGGAGCACAAGCAGATCCATGAGCCGCAAGATTCTGAAGATGAGGAGGAGAACAAGCACGATGACGAGGACCACTCTGCAGACTCGAGAGACGGGAGCGATGCCGATACAGTAGATATGGACATTGGTGAATCAAACGATGACACCATGCCAGATCAGGCAGAGAGTCCCGAGAAAAAAATTTCTTCCCCTGTATTAGAGAGTTTTGTACATAATTCTGAAACTCTCGATGTACAAGCTGATTCTAATATCAATAAAAATTTTGATTTTCTGACTCCTGATTTTGCTCCTTTTCCCGATGCTTTGTTTGGAAAAGGAAAGAAAAATACCAAAAAGAATGTTGTTTCTCCAGAGACAAAAAGATTACTCAAAGATCACATCTTTTTGAAGATCCTGCTTCACGATGCCTTAGATCATTTTCCTACGCTTAAGAATCAATTGAAAAACCGATGCACCACGCGTAGGAAAAAGAGATCCCGAACATAGAAACATGTCTTGACTAAGGCTACATCTTGTGCGATACAGAATAAGTTACCAAAGAAGAAGAAGGACTCAGGTGCGCATTATGTCAGATGCGAGATTGTAAAAGCAGAATTCGATCGCACTCTATTAGATAACAGTTCCTCGATCTATCTGATACCCTCTTCCTTACTCGATAAGCTCAAGTTAGGTCCTCTTTAAAAATCCTGCGCGATCCTTCAGTTTGCTGATAGATCCGTAAAGAGCCTAAGGTTATACTTAGGAACGTTATCGTAACCGTGCAGGGGCTGCAATTCCCAGTGAACTTTATGGTCCTAGACATGGATTGCCTTACAAAGTTACACCTTACCCTGATCATTCTCCGGAGGCCTTTCTTAGAGACCGCAAAGGCTCTCTTCGATTATGATACTGGGAAGGTATCTTTTCGCGCCAAGGGCGAAAAGGTACATATTGACGGATCCGGAAATGCGGCTTTTAAAAATGTGTTTTTATCTTGTTGTGCGTTGTAGGCGGCACTCGGAAACGATCAACAAAATACCACAAATGATTTATTCAATTTTTAATATCGTGGTTTTTGTTTATTTTACTTGGGCAAGTCCCAAGGTCGATCACAAGGAGGCAAAGGAACAACCTAGAATTAAGTCTATCAAAGTTCGTGTTCGGTTTTCGAGGCGGTCTTTTTTTTTTGGAATTTTAAATGCAATAAAGGATGCAAAAATGCAAATTTGGCCATATTTTAGGGACTAAGATGTAAATTACGTTCGAATGATGTCCAAAAAATACGAAACTTGGCCACAATGTAAACTATAATGAAATGGATGCACTGTAATTTTTTTGGAATTTTTGTATGCAATATGATTTTTTTATGGATTTTTAAATGCAAACAAAATGATTTGTAATATTTAATTTTAATAAATATCAAGCCTACTTATTTTCGAGAATCAAAATTATCTGAGATCTATCACTAGGTGAAGGATCTCAGAAAAATCCTAAACCTCGGAAATGTGGGGTTTAATGTTTATTAAAATTAAATACTAAAATATGCAAAATGATTTTTACAGGACAAAATATGCATGCAAATGCAAATCTTTTTGGGCACAATGTTAAGAATAATTAACTCTACAATGTGTGATTTTTCGGGGATTTTTAGAGCAACGGTTAATCAACTATGAATTTAAGAGCAAGAAATGGGTAAAATACGCAAAATTTTACAAAACAATTAATTATTAATTAACCGTCCGTCACAAAAATACCCACAGCATGTCAAAAATGTAGAGCATTAATTAACAAACATCATGCTATTTTTGGATTAATAAAATAATGTAAAGAGAAGGTCCACAAATACGGGGAAACACAGGGGTATAGATGCAATATAAATAAAATAAATAAGTAAAGCAAACTGCAGTGTGGACTTGATTGTAATTACCAATAACGCCGGTGAGAATCTGCACAATTCCCAGCAAGGCACGTGCGTGGCACGTGCCCTCTAGGGGCGGGGGCTGATCTGCAAAATGGGATTCCTTCAGGGGGCTTCTTGTAATTTGCCCAAGGGGCACGTGCGCAGCACGTGACCCCGGGGTGTTGCTTGCTGGGGACGTTCCCCCACGCACGTGCGAGGGGCGTGCGGGGGGCCTCAGGATTCGAGCCCGGCCGATCGACGTGGTGGACGGAGCGTCTGTGGTTGCGGCGAAGGAGGTCGGCGGAGGCGTCGCTGTGTGTGGCCGATACACGGCGTGGCCGTCGATGGCGCTGGCGGAGTGCTGGTAGAGCGGATGTGCGGTGGAGGCGAGGCCGGCGGTGCTGGCGTGTCGGCCAAGGCGGGGGGCGTTGGTGAAGGCGGTGGGCGGAGCCTGTTGACGGCGATGAAGGTGATGTCGGGGAAGCTCCAGGCGGTGGCGAAGTAGGTCGGGGAAGATGGAGTCGCGACGGTGATTGTCGGAGACGAAGGCGTTGGTGTCGTTGACGAACGGTGGAGATATCGTCGTTGGAGCGTCGTTGGCTCGACGGCTGGCCGGAGCTGAAGCAGTGCGCGGGGAGGCGCTGCGACGGCCACCAGATGGTGACCGGACCTCGCCGGAGACGAAGAGCGGCCGGGCTGTCACCCCGGTCCTCTGTGATGCTAACGACGGATGAAAACCACCAAGGGGCGGCGATGGTGTTAAATAGGGGATGGGCTGCGCTGGGAAAGGAAGGTGGTCGCGGGGGGCTTGATCTGATTGGGATCGACGGGGATACGTGGGGGATTCGAAGGAGGGGATGTGATTGCGAGGATCGGCGATGGCGGCGGCGGCGGGATTTGCGGCAAAAATCGCGGGGGCAGCGCGGCGGCCGAATTGGGAAAGAGACGCCTGGAGTCGAGAGGTGGAAGACGAGCGGGGGCCGTCCGATCGGCTGAGATCGGACGACCCAGTTGGGTACACGTGGCGGGTCCAGAGGAGAAGGGCGGGCACGTGCGTGGCGCGTGCCTGGGAGGCGGAGAGAGGGCGCACGTGCGGAGCACGTGCCGTGGAGGCACGTGCGACGCACGTGCGTCCTTATTTATTTTATTATTATTATTTTTTATTTTTTTTATTTTTTTTAAATAAATAAAAACCGATATATATAAAGCCCAAAAATGACTGACACGTGGCGGCACCAGGTGCTGCCACGTGTCAGCCCCACAAAATTTGAAATTAAAATATCTTGTAAAATCGATAAAAAATAGTAGATGACCTCGGATCAAAAAACTTTCTTCACGAAAATTGCTCGTCTCGATGAGATCTACAACTTTCATGAAGACATCAACATCAAAATCGGTCAAATGTAAAAAGTGAATTTTTGGGGTATCCTATGTACATAGAATACCTTGATTTTTGGGTTTTATAATTTTTTTGTTATTTTTAAACACGATAAAAATCTGGAAAAATATGGAAAAATCAAAGATAAATAAAAGACACTTAATTCTAATTTTTTTGGATTTTTATTGATTAAGAAAATATATACATAAAATACAAGGTCAAAACCGCGAAAATATACAATGTACAAAAGAGGCCCAAAACCCAACTTTCACATATGAGCTCCGATTCACTTGAACTTGGTCTTGTTTTGAAGGTAATTGAATGCATATTAGTTCAAAAGTGAGTAGGATTAAATCGGACACTGGATGGAGAAGATATGTGGCTTTTAGTCCGAAAATCCTGAAATTAGGGTTTGGGTTTTTGGTCCACTTGTTTGGGTTATTTATTTTTTGTATTTTTCCTTTATTCTTGTTAGTGATATGTACACGGTGGAAGTGGTTTTGAGTTATTCGGAGTTAGCACGAATGAGTTAAAAATCCGGGAAGTTAGGCTTATTTACAGGTCATTTTGGCTTGGATTTTTGGCTTCTTATTTTGTGCAGATTTTTGTGCTAAAATGCAATTCTTATGGAAACATGCATGAATGCTAATTATGCAAAATAGATGCAAGAATGCTGTTGATTTTTAGGGATTTGAGCTTAATAAATGAGATTTAGAGTGATGAATACGAGATTCATCATCCCCCTATACTTAAACCATGCTCGTCCCTGAGCATAAAAAAGAAATGCCATGAGGTGAAATGAGATTGGGTTCCATACCAAGACCATGAGCTGAAGGTGAAAGTGAACCTAAACTCAACCTTTGGATTATTTGTGTGTCGGAACTTCTGTGAGACTTAGAATTTTAAAATCAACAGCCCTCAAGTTCTACACATCATTGCTATAGTTTCGGCTCAGAAGTCATCTTAGATCAATCATCTTCCCGAAGTATACTCTTTGAACATTGAATAACCGACTCTTGTGTGTGAAATATTTTAGCTCTTCCCACCCAGAATGCCGGACTACTGCGCAAGCCTCCTCTCCAATAACTCGTCCTCGGGGAGTCAGGTATTTCCTTCTAAGGTCTGTCGCGCTGTGTTCACAATCGAATTGGGGGGAGAAGATAGAAGAATGAGAAAAGAACTGGAGGGTGGCCAGTGTAGTCACCTCTCCTTGTGAAGATGGCCAGTGTAGCCGAGTCTCCACCAAGATCTGCAGGTTTCTGGAAGCTTGGACCTTTTTGGTCAGATTTTATTTGGTAGTTGCTTCTTTGTATTTGGAATTTTTGGTGGTTCTGCTTGGATCTTGTTGTGCCCCTACGGATATAGAATCTTTTGTTTCCGTACATTTTTTGGGGTCTTAGAAAAAATTGTGCCCAGCCGTCCATCCCTTTTCCGAAGCTTTATTTCAACCCGTACTCCGGTCTTTAGATTTCCACGCTACCAGAAAAGAAACTCACACAGTCTTCCAACATCCCGTCTGAGTTGAGCTAAGTGCATAGTGCGAGAGTACAAATTAATTCCCTATTCCAGAGTTGTACCCAGAATGAAGAGACCGGGTTAGACACTAAGAGTCAAACGCTGTACATTGTCATGTGGAACTCAAAGAATTAAGTCAACGACCTGAAGACTCTAAAATCCTATTTCTCGGTGAAGTTCCTCTGAAAATTAGGTGGATTAAGGTTAAGTCCAGACCACTCTCGGTTTCGGCTCACAACTCGGTTCAGAACCCAAAGACTTTTCACATAGGCAAATGCGATGCTTGATGAGATGCGAGTGTGTGAAATGCAGACACACATTTTTTTGTTTTTGATTTTTTTTACTTAATGCAAAAAAAATGAATAAGAAGCCATTTTTCAAAAATTTTGGGCAAGGTCAGTGTTAGTGAAAAAACATTTTTTTTAATTTTTAAGAAAAACCCACCCCGTAAATACATATAGACTTATGCGCAAGTATGAGGTATGGCTAAAATATATACAAAGTATATATACAGACCCCCCTATACTTAGCGAGTGCTGTGTCCTCAAAGCACAAGAAGCGTAAAGAAGACATAGCTCGGGCTAAGCGTAAGAGGGTGAAAAAGAACAAAATTTACAAAATCGCCCCCCTATACTTAGACTATGAATAGTCTAAGTATAGAAGAAGAGCGGAAAAGAAAAGAAAAAGAGGCGGTCAGGGTATGTGAATGAGGAGGGTATATATAGGTGGGTGGCGGTTCCCCCTATACTTAGTCTTTGGTCAGCCTAAGTATAGAAGAAGGGTGGATATGGAGTGAGCGAGAGATCGGAATGTGATGAGGGAAATGGTATATACAGATGGCATCGGTCCCCCCCTATACTTAGGCCTTGGCCTAAGTAGAGGAAGAAGCTGTACAAGGAGACCGATGTGGTCGGGAGGGAGGGTGGGTAGCCGATGATTAAGGCGGTTTACGGCCGATCTTCTTGTGAGCCTGCGGTGGGAGATCGTAATGATGAGTTGGAGATGAGGCATATGATTCCCAACTATTATCAGTGTCATCCTCAGAAATATCATGATGGATAGTAGATGAAATATTTGAGTCAGATGAAAAGTAACCATCATCAGAGTTATCCTCAGAGGAATAGTATTTGAAAGTGGACACACTCCAGATATTCATGTCTTTTTGTTTTATCAATTGTTTCCTCAAAATTCGTTCCTTTTTAAGATCAATTAGTTTGTCCTCAGATGAATATTCAGATGCTCCGGTCTCAGTCAGCTCATAAGAAATGTCCAGTGTACTTGTGGAAGGTAGGAGCATCAGCTTTGGATGAGTAATAATTAGGAACGGGAGTTGTCCAACGAGAATCAAATTTTGGATCCTTGCGAAGATATGGCTTTAGAGATGCCGAACAGACTTCACTCATGTAGACTACCTTTTCCGGACCTGATGAGGGATCATCAACCGATTCCTCTTCCGAAAGATCAAAGGTGACTTTCTTTTTCTTGTTTCGTGAAGATGTCGGTTCACTTGAGTACCAAGATGAATAGCCATTAAAATTCTTCTCCTTGGTCAGAGTTCGGGCTACGTGTTCGCTCTTTGTTTCCTGAATGTTGGTGCACTCTTGATTTGGGAGGATTTGGTCAAGATAATCAGAGTAGGTTGTTCCAGGGTGCGACCATGCAAATGTCTCAGGATCGTAGTAGAAGGATTTGTCTATTTTGAAATCTGCGGGAATTGAGATATCGTGGAGAGTCTCTAAACCAATAGTCTCATTAACAAACGCAATCTCAGGTGTAGCAGCGGGGTAGGGATCTTCTACCGTTTCATGGTTGCGGTTGTTGGGGACTTTGTGGATTACCTCAGAAAATCGTGCTTCCTCAAAGACTGTATTAGATCGTAGTGATTCCAATGCCGTAAAATTTATTTCCCGAGTCTCATAATCGATACTCGCCTTGGCCAATGCCAAGAATGGTTTTCCGAGAATGATTGGAAACTGGGTGAATTCTCCTTGATGCTCAATATCAATGATCGTGAATTCTACCTTGAGCGGAGCACCTTGGAATTTCATGATGACAGAAATGGTTCCTCTCGGCCTTTTTATTGATCGGTCTGCCAATTGAACAATCTCTCGTATCTTCCGAATTGGCCTGAGTTTGAGTTCGTGAAATACAGAGGTCGGGAGGATATTGATCGGTGAATCGTCATCAATACGAGCATGTGTGAAAATTGTGTCTTTGATTTCGCAATCAAATCTGGGCAACCGCTTCACTATGCGGCTCTTGGTTTTTCTCCTCAACACCAAGGAGGAGGCCATTGACATGATATGGCTTTCAGTTTTTGTTCTTATCCTTCCTGACTTTTTGACGATTAATCTGTCCATTAGAAATTTCTTAAGGTCAGGGAAGTGTTCAATGGCCTTTATAATGGGAAGTTCAAAAATCAAGTATTTTTCCAGTGCTTCCCGTAAAGCAGGATCCAAATTCCTCAGATCTTCTTCAGAATCAATTTTTATGAGATTTTCTGGATTTTCAAATTTTTTTGTATTTTCTGTGTGGTGTGGCGATGTGGTGTCTTCCTTAGATGAGAAGGGGCCTTGATATTCAGAGTATGGGTCAGAGGCATAGTCATTCCTAGGGGAATAATGAGCAGAAGTTTTGATATTAGAGTCATCCCTAGGTCGTTGAGTATCCTCAAAATTTTCATCATGGAATCCAATCATTTCATCATTTAGTTCTACACCCGATCCACCATAGAATGAGATTACTCGGTCGGCAAATTTTTGAAATCTATCCTCCATCAATTCAAATCTTGTTTTTATCCTCGAAACATTATCCTCACAATTTTGCTCATGATCAATCATGGGAGCACTCGGATTCTTTTCAATGATTCCGTCTTCCATTTTTCTGTACGTGCGGAGAGGAGAATTTCTTGGAATATCCATTACACGATCTTTTCTTGAAAAATTCTCCTCCAAAATTATGGAAGGAGTTTGCTCATATGATCCAGGCATGTGTATTTGATCTGCGTAGAGTTCAATCCTTTGATTATTATTAGTCAGATCTTGATATTGTGGAGTCAGCATACAGGGTTTATATGTGTCTAGGAGTTCAGTCCAGTCCTCTGTATGAGTATCATGTCTGACAAGGGGTCTGTCATGGTCAATCCAACGATGATGATCATTAAGCGCATGTCTTTCCATCAGGGTTTGGGTTCTCTGCCAGTCATGGGATTTAAAGAGATTTTGATCTTGAAATGTTTCATTGGCGAGAGAGTGAGAATAAGACGGTTCAGTCCAAGATGGTGTGGTTGGATGATTTGAGAAAGGATTTAATGAGGTCGAAGTCATCTGCGGTTGAAAGCTTCCCGCAAATGTTGGAGGATTAAACGAAGAGGAAGTAGTGGATTTGGGCCAAACCGACATAGATTTGTTTTCATAGTGGTGTTCGGTCATTTTTGAGAGAAATGATGGGTTGGATCTGAAATTTGGAAAAATTTCCATGATGAGATTAAAATCAAGAGATGAGAGAGATGATTGTATGGGACAAAAAATTTATCAAAAGTGCGGCTATTGATCTTCGATATCGGTTCACGCACACCAATACAAACACAAATCAACCCTGGGTTCACCAACTCACACAATGAAGCCGCAAGATTTCGGCTATTATCTTTTCAATTTTAGTTGGTGATAATTCAGTCTTGGCAAAAATTTTAGCGAGCTGAGATTTTGGATTTGGGCTCTATCCTTAAATGTCATCTCTCGCTCACTCAGAAAAATAAAATCATCCAAGGTCGGGGTTGCTCTCCCGCAAAAAATTTTGATTTTATGGGTTATTTGAGATCAGATATATTTAGCAGTCCCGACTTTAATGAGGTGATCACTGAAAAATTAGATGAGCACAAATACACGTCTACCGTCCAGTCCCAATTTCCTTTAAAGTTATGTTATAAAACAAGAAAGAGGAATTCGAGAAAAGCCGATGCACGCGGAAAACTATGATGAATGCTCAGTGAGAAGACTTACAGTGAATCCTCGCAATCTCCATGTGGGATGCTAGACAGAATTTAAAAATTATTCTAAATGAAATGCAAGCCGATGGAAAACCGCACCTAAGCAGAAAGTTCTATTAGCGGGAAGAATTGATTTAAATTTTTGGCTAAATTGAACGATCTATGTGCGTCTCGATTAAAGTGAAGTGTGGCTTAAGATCCTATGAGCACAAGCAAAAATATAAATGCTCTGAGAGCCGTATGTGCAGGTCTATCCTAATCGCCACTCAAGTCGGGCCCCACCCTCGCCGGAGAGTGAAACAGGCCACGACACACCACATTAAAGTTTAGAGGTCTTTTACACACGCGAGAGTCCAAACGGACACCGCTATAAATGAGCAGAAATTAAAAGTGCAGAAATTAAAAACCTAGACTCTACTCTCTCTCACGACTCAACTCGATCTTAAATTAATTGCGGTTTTTGGTGAAGTTGCGTCGGTTATTAAAAACCGCTCCACGTACAAGGTACCTCGCAAGAAAAATAAGAGAGAAAATGTAAGAGAGTGACTCAAAATGATATGAAAAATAAATGCTGAAAATAAATTGCAGAAAAAGAAAAAAAAAGAAATTTACAATGAAAAATTCGGGGGTCAGACTACCCGAATGCGAAAAACCGAATAAAAAAATTTAGACAGAAATCTAAGCCGTTTGCCTTCCCGGCAACGGCGCCATCTGACGGATCTGGAAATGCGGCTTTTAAAAATGTGTTTTTATCTTGTTGTGCGTTGTAGGCGGCACTCGGAAACGATCAAGAAAATACCACAAATGATTTATTCAATTTTTAATATCGTGGTTTTTGTTTATTTTACTTGGGCAAGTCCCAAGGTCGATCACAAGGAGGCAAAGGAACAACCTAGAATTAAGTCTATCAAAGTTCGTGTTCGGTTTTCGAGGCGGTCTTTTTTTTTTTGGAATTTTAAATGCAATAAAGGATGCAAAAATGCAAATTTGGCCTTATTTTAGGGACTAAGATGTAAATTACGTTCGAATGATGTCCAAAAAATACGAAACTTGGCCACAATGTAAACTATAATGAAATGGATGCACTGTAATTTTTTTGGAATTTTTGGATGCAATATGATTTTTTATGGATTTTTAAATGCAAACAAAATGATTTGTAATATTTAATTTTAATAAATATCAAACCTACTTATTTTCGAGAATCAAAATTATCTGAGATCTATCACTAGGTGAAGGATCTCAGAAAAATCCTAAACCTCGGAAATGTGGGGTTTAATGTTTATTAAAAATTAAATACTTAAATATGCAAAATGATTTTTACAGGACAAAATATGATGCAAATGCAAATCTTTTTGGGCACAATGTTAAGAATAAATAACTCTACAATGTGTGATTTTTCGGGGATTTTTAGAGCAACGGTTAATCAACTATAAATTTAAGAGCAAGAAATGGGTAAAATACGCAAAACTTTACAAAACAATTAATTATTAATTAACCGTCCGTCACAAAAATACCCACAGCATGTAAAAAATGTAGAGCATTAATTAACAAACATCATGCTATTTTTGGATTAATAAAATAATGTAAAGAGAAGGTCCACAAATACGGGAAAACACAGGGGTATAGATGCAATATAAATAAAATAAATAAGTAAAGCAAACTGCAGTGTGGACTTGATTGTAATTACCAATAACGCCGGTGAGAATCTGCAAAATTCCCAGCGAGGCACGTGCGTGGCACGTGCCCTCTAGGGGCGGGGGCTGATCTGCAAAATGGGAGTCCTTCAGGGGGCTTCTTGTAATTTGCCCAAGGGGCACGTGCGCAGCACGTGACCCCGGGGTGTTGCTTGCTGGGGACGTTCCCCCACGCACGTGCGAGGGGCGTGCGGGGGGCCTCGGGATTCGAGCCCGGCCAATCGGCGTGGTGGACGGAGCGTCTGTGGTTGCGGCGAAGGAGGTCGGCGGAGGCGTCGCCGTGTGTGGCCGATACACGGCGTGGCCGTCGATGGCGCTGGCGGAGTGCTGGTAGAGCGGATGTGTGGTGGAGGCGAGGCCGGCGGTGCTGGCGTGTCGGCCAAGGCGGGGGGCGTTGGTGAAGGCGGTGGGCGGAGCCTGTTGACGGCGATGAAGGTGATGTCGGGGAAGCTCCAGGCGGTGGTGAAGTAGGTCGGGGAAGATGGAGTCGCGGCGGTGATTGTCGGAGACGAAGGCGTTGGTGTCATTGACGAACGGTGGAGATATCGTCGTTGGAGCGTCGTTGGCTCGACGGCTGGCCGGAGCTGAAGCAGTGCGCGGGGAGGCGCTGCGACGGCCACCAGATGGTGACCGGACCTCGCCGGAGACGAAGAGCGGCGGGGCTGTCACCCCGGTCCTCTGTGATGCTAACGGCGGATGAAAACCACCAAGGGGCGGCGATGGTGTTAAATAGGGGATGGGCTGCGCTGGGAAAGGAAGGTGGTCGCGGGGGGCTTGATCTGATTGGGATCGACGGGGATACGCGGGGGATTCGAAGGAGGGGATGTGATTGCGAGGATCTGCGATGGCGGCGGCGGCGGGATTTGCGGCAAAAATCGCGGGGGCGGCGCGGCGGCCGAATTGGGAAAGAGACGCCTGGAGTCGAGAGGTGGAAGACGAGCGGGGGCCGTCCGATCGGCTGAGATCGGACGGCCCAGTTGGGTACACGTGGCGGGTCCAGAGGAGAAGGGCAGGCACGTGCGTGGCGCGTGCCTGGGAGGCGGAGAGAGGGCGTACGTGCGGAGCACGTGCCCTGGAGGCACGTGCGACGCACGTGCGTCCTTATTTATTTTATTATTATTATTTTTATTTTTTTTATTTTTATTTTTTTTAAATAAATAAAAACCGATATATATAAAGCCCAAAAATGACTGACACGTGGCGGCACCAGGTGCGGCCACGTGTTAGCCCCACAAAATTCGAAATTAAAATATCTTGTAAAATCGATAAAAAATAGTAGATGACCTCGGATCGAAAAACTTTCTTCACGAAAATTGCTCGTCTCGATGAGATCTACAACTTTCATGAAGACATCAACATCAAAATCGGTCAAATGTAAAAAGTGAATTTTTGGGGTATCCTATGTACATAGAATACCTTGATTTTTGGGTTTTATAATTTTTTTGTTATTTTTAAACACGATAAAAATCTGGAAAAATATGGAAAAATCAAAGATAAATAAAAGACACTTAATTCTAATTTTTTTGGATTTTTATTTATTAAGAAAATATATACATAAAATACAAGGTTAAAACCGCGAAAATATACAATGTACAAAAGAGGCCCAAAACCCAACTTTCACATATGAGCTCCGATTCACTTGAACATGGTCTTGTTTTGAAGGTAATTGAATGCATATTAGTTCAAAAGTGAGTAGGATTAAATCGGACACTGGATGGAGAAGATATGTGGCTTTTAGTCCGAAAATCCTGAAATTAGGGTTTGGGTTTTTGGTCCACTTATTTGGGTTATTTATTTTTTGTATTTTTCCTTTATTCTTGTTAGTGATATGTACACAGTGGAAGTGGTTTTGAGTTATTCAGAGTTAGCACGAATGAGTTAAAAATCCGGGAAGTTAGGCTTATTTACAGGTCATTTTGGCTTGGATTTTTGGCTTCTTATTTTGTGCAGATTTTTGTGCTAAAATGCAATTCTTATGGAAACATGCATGAATGCTAATTATGCAAAATAGATGCAAGAATGCTATTGATTTTTAGGGATTTGAGCTTAATAAATGAGATTTAGAGTGATGAATACGAGATTCATCACATATAGAGATGGCGAGAGAATCGAACACAACCAGTGATGCATCTTCTGATTTTCTGAGTTCTTTAGCCTCCTGCGATTACATGGATGAGGTTAGTCTTTACGACCTCGAAAGATATCAGGTAGAGACCCAAGAATGTTTAACAAAGGACGGGTCCGAGACTACGGGGTGCGATTCTTCAAACGGAACTTTATATTTTAGTCTGGTTGATGAGAAGCAAAGGGATCAGAATTCAGAAACTCTACACGATTCTTCCATCTCAGATGATCCAGAGACAGAGTTTCATTTAGCGGAGTTATTCTCTTATGATCATTCTGAGGAGTCGGATGATGTCTTGAACATCTTCTATAGTCCGACTCTAGAGCACATCGATATGGTGGATAATCAGAATGCCGACGAATCCACAACCGATACAGATCCTCGTACACATATAGATGATGTTTCAGCAGATCCAGATTCTGCCTTACCAGAGTTAAAGACTTTGCCACCAAACATGAAATATGCTTTCCTTGCGGGTCCACATCAACGGTTTCCGGTCATTATCAGCTCATCTTTGACCGGCGATCAAGAATCTCGTATGATGAAGATTCTAGAAAGAATCCGCAAGGCTATTGGGTGGACGGTATCCGATCTCCACAGGATTAATCCTGCTTTGTGTTCACATCATATCTATCTCGATCATGACAGCAAACCCTCTAGAGAGTTTCAGCGTAGGCCGAATCTAGTTTTACGAGAAGTTATCAAGAAAGAGATTACGAAATGATGTGACGTAGACTTCATCTATCCTATCTCCAACTCTGAATGGGTTAGCCCATTACATGTTGTCCCGAAGAAGTCAAGAATTCAGATGGTTAAGAATGAGAGTGGAGAGGAGATTCCAAAGAGAGTAACCATGTCGTGGCGAGTATGTGTTGATTACAGAAAACTGAACATCGCGACGAAGAAGGACCACTTCCCTTTGCCTTTCATAGATCAGGTCATAGAACGGTTGGCAGGGAAGGAGTACTTCTGTTTCCTTGACGGTTACTCCGGATACAACCAGGTACTAATTGCTCCTGAAGACCAGGAGAAAACCACCTTCACGTGTCCGTTCGACACGTATGCCTTTAGACGGATGCCCTTTGGATTGTGCAATGCTCCTGCTACTTTCCAGAGGTGCATGCTTGCTATTTTTGCGGACATAGTTTATGATTTTCTAGAGGTTTTTATGGATGATTTTTCGGTCTGTGGTGAGTCCTTTGACGATTGTTTAGCACACCTAGACCAGGTTCTGAAAAAGTGTTGTGAGGTAGATCTTGTTTTGTCTTGGGAAAAGAGCCATTTTATGGTTACTCACGGGATCGTGTTGGGGCACGTCATCCCCCAGCGAGGCATGGAGGTTGACCCTGCCAAGGTGGATGTCATCAAGAAACTCGAACCACCATCCAACATCAAACAGTTACGGTCATTTCTGGGGCATGTCGGCTTTTACTGACGGTTTATCCAAGACTTCTCCAAGATTGCCTGACCGTTAACTGAATTATTAGGCAAAGACACTGAGTTCGTGTTAAATGATAAATGTCTTAATGCCTTCCTCACTTTGAGAGAGAAGATTATCAGTGCTCCTATCCTACAGTCGCCTGATTGGTCTCTACCCTTCGAGATCATGACAGATACTTCAGATTTTGCGGTCGGGGCTGTATTAGGACAGAGGAGGAACAGACTTCCCATTGCCATCCACTATGCCAGCAGAACTTTAGACAATGCTCAAAGAAATTACACAGTGACAAAAAAGGAGATGTTGGCAGTAGTGTTTGCGTTAGATAAGTTCCGATCATATCTTCTTGGCTCTAAAATCACAATCTATACTGATCATTCAGCTATCCGATTTTTGATGGAAAAGAAGGATGCCAAGGCACGCCTTCTTAGATGGATTCTATTACTTCAGGAATTCGATTTGGACATCAAAGATAAACCTGGGGTAAAGAATGTGGTAGCTGATCACCTCTCCCGATTACAGTCAGATCAGCCTTCAGATGAGTACACGCCATGGATCGCAGAGAGATTTCCTGACGAGAGCATCTTTGCGGTTGCCGAACTTCCATGGTATACAGATATAGTGAACTTTCTGGTCACATAGAAAAGTCCTCAGGGTTGGCCTAAGAACCGAGTTGATAAACTAGTTTCTGAGGCACGATAATACCATTGGGAGGATCCGATTCTTTTTTGGCGAAGGACCGGATTGTGTTTACAGGCGTTGTATTCCTCAGGAGGAATATAATAGTGTCATCACTTTATGTCATTCTTTAAAGTCAGGAGGACATCACTCAGGGAAGAGGACAACACAGAAGGTACTTCAGAGCGGATTATGGTGGTCAACTCTTACTAGAGACACCTGCACATTCGTAAAGAGTTGTCCAGATTGTCAGAGAGCTGTAGGGACAGTCAGTGCCAGAGACGCAATGCCGATGCGACCCATCATTATTTGCGAAATCTTTGACGCATGGGGCATAGATTTCATGGGACCGTTCCCTTCTAGCAACGGCTTTGAGTACATTCTTCTCGCTGTAGACTATGTTAGTAGATGGGTGGAGGCTATACCCGCACGAACCGCAGACAGTAACACCGTTTGCAAGTTCCTAAGGGAACACATTATTTCACAGTTCAGGATCCCACGTATTCTCATTTCTGACGGGGGTAGCCATTTCATTAATAAGAAGGTGAAAAAGCTAGTGAAACAATACGACATTGATCACAGAGTAGCTTCTCCTTACCACCCACAGACGAACGACATGGCTGAAGTTTCAAATAGGGAGGTGAAATCAATTCTCCAGAAACTAGTACGACCAGATAGGAAGAACTGGTCACTGCTTCTAGATCAGGTTCTTTGGGCATATCGTACTGCATACAAAACTCCCTTAGGTACTTCACTGTTTATATTAGTTTATGGAAAGCCGTGCCATTTGCTCGTAGAGATCATGCACAAATATGAATGGACAATTCGAGAAATCTGACTGGATGTACAAAAAGCAGGAGCCAAGAGAAAGATAGATCTGAATGAGCTGGTAGAGATTCTAAATCAAGCATACGAGAACACACTCATCTATAAGGACAAAGTGAAAAAATGACATGACAAATATATTCGGCACAAGACCTTTGTCCCAGGGCAGAAAGTCTGGTTGTTCAATGCGAGATTGAGAATTTTTCCTCGCAAATTAAAAAGCAAGTGTGAAGGACCGTATATAGTCAGAACGGTGCTCGACAATGGCAGTATAGAAATATCAGATGTGTCACCTGGTGCAGAGCCGTTTGTGGTTAACGACAGATGCTGAAGCACTTCGTCAAGACTACTGATCATCTGGCCCATACTGAAAAGATCTATTTTGTAGAGGAATCATGATCATTCTTTCACTTCATCTCATCTTGTACAAATTCTTTTGAGCCATACGATTCTGGAGATCCACAACACTTGTATATTCTTCATAGACCACAATCGTCCCCATTTTTGCTCGTCTTCTATGCTTAGGATACCAGATCCTAAGTATGGGGGGATCGATTGTTCGTTGATTCACATTTTATATTTTGTTCTGATTCTTTTGTATAGCCTTTCTTTTTTCACAAATCGCTGGTCTCTGATTTTTGGCTACACTCTTTTCTATACATAGGATGTCTTATCCTAAGTATATGGGGGACCGAGTGATTTCGATGATTTCGTATTCTTTTCCTTTTGAACTTTCGTTATTTATTCTTTTTCATTCAGTCATCTCATTTTTGCTCTTTACGATGACCTGACCGTAAGTATGGGGGGGGTGACTGACTTGTACCCTTTACTCTTTTTCACCCACTTTTACTTAGCACGAGTTATGTCCTCCTTTTTCTCTTTTGACGCTATGAGGACATAACACAAGCTAAGTATAGGGGGTGCGTATATATTGTA
Organism: Ottelia alismoides; assembly: GCA_037367405.1. NCBI lineage: Eukaryota > Viridiplantae > Streptophyta > Magnoliopsida > Alismatales > Hydrocharitaceae > Ottelia > Ottelia alismoides. Next base: position 118,445 of record JAZKJV010005585.1, on the reverse strand, counting down.
TATATACTTTTGTCCATAACTCGTACTTTTATGTATTTTCTATATCTATAAAATCCATAAAAAGTGGGTAAGGGTTAATTTAAAATACACTTATATATTTATATATTACTTATAAAATCCTTGTAAATAAGTAAAATATGTTTCAAACTTGTATTTAAAATCTGTAATTAAAAAATGGAATTAAATTTTGTAGTTAAAATTTGTATAATACTTATTTAAAATCCTATTTATTAAAACATGTGTAAAAACCATTTAATCCTTATAAAATCCTTTGCAGATAAAATTTTTAAAATACATTAGATATTTAATCCGAATAAAATATATCTTGTAAAATTCTTGAATAAAAACTTGTTTATAAAAATTAGAAAATCCATAAAAAGTACAAAGTCCTAAAATTTATAAAAATTACAAAATCCTTAAAATCCATAAAATGAGTAAAATTCAGAAAATATATTTCACAAAAACATGGTTGCATTTGCATTAGCATTTTTCAGAATAAGTTTGATTTCTGGAACTTAGGACTGAGTCTAGTCTAAAGGATGAAGCTTGATTACGACCTTTAACTCTCGTTGTAAGGAGCCTGGTTAGGATCTGGAATTTAGACTCTTCAGGTCTTGTGACTTAAAATCTTTGGGTTCCGTAAGACCATATTCGAGAAATCAAGTCATATATGCTTAAGTAGACCATTTGGTGTCATCCGTATAACTCTACACTAGTGAACCAATCTTGAACACATGCACTCTGCACTTAGCTCGACTCGCATGGAGTTACGAAGGGCAGTACATTTTAGTAGTGCGTTTCTATCCTTATCTTTGTGGCATTGACGTCTAAAGACGTGAGAGATTGGGGTTGCGATAGTTGCTTCGGATTACGGAAGGATTTGCTGACACAATTTTTCTAAGACCTTAAAAAAGGGACGAAACAAAAAGATGTTATATCCATCGAGGCACTAAAAGATGAATGCAGTGCAAGCAAATTACAAAGTCAACTCAAAGAATAAGCCACCTAATAAGGCCACAATGGTCCAAGCTTCCACCAAAAATGCCTGCACATCTTAGTGGAGACTCAACTACACCGGTTGAGCTTCACAAGGAGATGCGTCTACACTGGTCGCACTCCACTTCTTTTCTCATTCTTCTACTTTCTCTCTATATTCGATTGTGGACATAGCAAAACTGAACTCAGAAGGGAATACCTCCCTCCTCGAGGAAAGAGTAGCGGGATGAGGAAGCCATAGAAGTGTATAGCCGGGATGGAAGGTTCCTTCGTCTCTCTAAACAAGAAGAGCTAAATAAATTCACACACTATACAAGTTGACTTCAAGGATGATAGAGTTTGCGATATGAATAAGTGAGTCTGAACTAGCCGATGAAGTGATTTTGAGTAAGGATTTGTGGAACTTGAGGACTATTGAGGATAAAATCCTAATCCTAGTTAAGGTTCCGACAAAATGCTTGTTTCAGGCCCGATCGAGCTCTGTCCTTTGTCTGTTCTCATGAATTGGTTTAGGAAAACAAATTCATTCTAACTTTCTTTCTTTTTCACTTACTTTTCAAATAAGTGTTTGCTAAGAGACTAGCAAAGTTTAAGTATAGGGGGTTGATGAATCCATGATTCATTAAAATTTCTGTCGCATTTTGTCTTAAAACCCTTAATAAATGCATGTAAATATTCATTAATTTCCATCTTTTAATAAATCCTCTTTCATGAATAAAAAGTTACTTTTAACCATTAAAATCATGTAAACAAATAAAGAACAAGAAAAAGAACAAAAGACAGATTGGATATATGTATATATATACAATATGACTTATAAATATAAATATAACTACAAGTTATATTTATAACCTAATCCCCTAGACCATGTCAGCATGGATTGGTCGATAAACCAAATAAGTAGGGAGAGATAAGGAAAGAAAACCATAAAAATAAATTAAGTCACACTCCATACACTTTCCACTATTTATAAAATAAATATAAAACTTCAATGAATTTTAATTAATTCATATATACATATTTTTCACCAAACTCTTTCATAATTATTTCTAAAAATGTATATAAAAATATAAAAATAAGTTAAAAATATTAACCTGTATAAATGCCAAGAAACCCAGCCTCTAAATTGTCAAAATCTCAACTTCCGAACATCATAACTTCCTCATACGAACTCCAATTTGACTCTACTCACCTTTAAAGTTCATAAAATAATATTCTCTAATTAATAAAGGTGGTTTCATTGAATTCAGAGTCGGTTTGCAAAAAGTCAGTTTTGGGACCAAAAGACAACAGGGTTTCTGGGCTATTTATTTTATATAACACACATTATTTATAGTTTTCTTAATTTTATAATTTCTAAATATTTTAATGATCTTGTATTTTAACCATAATTTATTTCATAATTTTTGGAGTTTATTTATTATTTTAATAAAATAAAAAACCTTAAATTATATGAAAAAATGAACTGTATAACTTATACCTGTATTTATTAAAATACGTAAATTAATTTATTAAAATAATAAAAATTTACACAAGTCTTATTTATTATTCTAATAATTAAGAAAATATAAAACTAATTTTTAATTAATTATTTATTAAATTAAAAATCTAAAACCTATTTATATATACATATTTATTAATATAATATTTATATTTTGAATAATATTTATTATTTCTAAAAAGTATTTATTCCATAATTAAGATTATTTATTTATTCACATTTCTTGTATTTATACTTATTTAAAATAACCTTATTTACTATTTAATATCAAATTTACAATAATTAGTACCCCATCTGGCCAACCAGGTGTTGACCCTTGTCAGCACCTGGTTCATCTTCTTCAAGAGTCTGGTAATGGAGTCTGTTCTAACTGGCGACCTTTACCTATTTATCCAGCTCATCTCCTAACTCCTTCCGACGACCTAAGCCATTGGATCTAATCCCCTAACTACCCTCTCCATCTCCAGCCCTTCGATCTTACTTGGAGCTCACACCATTGTTCTATATAAAGCTCGAAAGTCCGCCATTCGTGAACTAACTCTCCAACCCACCTGTAGCTCCAGCTCCAAGTGCCCGACCCCCATCCTTCCAAGCTTCACTCCGCCTGACGTGGAGGTGACAGTTCTGCTCCAGCAAGCTCGCGTGGAGGAGGGAACATCAGAGGAGGTTCCAAGGCCATTCTCAGCCTTGCATCGCCGCCACACCGCGCGTCATGCTCCGGCCAAGGTCTCCCTCGAGCACTCTTTTGAGGTACTATACCTTGATCTCCCCAGACCTATTCATTCATTTTCTTCGAATTTCTTCCTTGATTTGCGTGTATCCATTAGTGAGATTAAGACGTCATTAGGACACTTAACCATTCATCTTAGGAACGTAATCCAAAACCACTTCCAATCATTTCAAATCTACTTTGAATCGCGTCTTCAATTCATCGCCATTCTCACGCCTGTTTGTTTTCCGTCTGGAAACCTAATTTTCGATCTTGCAAAACCCAAACCAATTGGCTGATTCTTCGTGAATCGAGCACGAAATTTTGTTGTTTGTAGATTCTTCATAATGGAGCAGCTTCACGCATCTGGAATCTTTCATCATCAAAGAAATCACAATTCAAAGAAGCCTTACAACCTGGAACTCAACCTCCAGGATCTGTGGACCTCCACCTTCTTCAAGCGTTGACTGCCGCTTCGAGCTACCTCCGCCAGCCACCTACCGCGGACGAGCTCAAGAGTCAGATCCTCTAACTCTCTGGCCCCGTCGGAGAGCCAAAGCCATCGCCATTCGTTGGGGAAAAGTCAGAGAAGGAGAGCCCGTCGTTAGCTGCATAACAACCTCAAGAACAGCCGCAGCGAAGAATTGCGATACGTGGCACGCGCGCAAGCGTCGGATCAACGCCTGAACATTTTAATCACAGCCCTCCATTCTGAAACGGTGGACATTTTGCATCTTAAACCCAAGGGCTTCCAGAACTTAATTTCCGCTCCAAAAGGTTTTCAGAATTGCATTTAGGTCCCTCTGCAGGGACCTAAATGTAAAACACTTTATTTTTTTACAAAACAGTCCTTGTGAGGACCTAATTGCAGAACAATTTTTATATTTTTCTTACGCTTATACCCTTGGGCTGTAGGGGATTGTTGGACCTATTTTGACCTCTTTTTCCATCGATTTATTTAGGGTAGTTACGCAACTACCCCAGCAAGTTGTTATTAAGTTTTCGTGTCTTTTTCTTGTGTTTTCATCGTGATTTAATTCTTCGAAAATCGCCTTCATTTTATTTTAATTTCGTGAGCTTGTTCGAGCCCGTTGCTCGACCCGTCCACCTATTATATTGTATCATCTACCTATATTTCACCTATTATATAATAAATAAATCTGTTGAAAAATATCCCTTTGAAAATTAAATAAAAATTTGAAAAGATTAAAATCAAATAAGAAATAAAAAAATAAAAATTCAAATAAAAATTGTCGCATTTCTTTGATTGCTTTAAGAAGAGATAAAATAAAATCGTGAAAATATTCTCCGAAAAAATCAAAGCCCTCTATTCTGCCTCCTTGAGTTCGACCCAGGCACACTTACCTAGATAAAAAATTAATGTAGGTTTTCTTTAGAAAACCAATATCCGGATTGCGGCTTTCTACATCGACAACTCTCTCTTTTAAAAGCCGTAAACCGACTCTAGCGTCCGTTATCAAAATGAGTGTATCGAGAATTCCCGTAGTTACATCTGTGGCGTCTGGTCTTCCTTTGTGTTGCTCCCCAGCTAGTGGCCTCTCGTCTGCTGCTGGTCCTTCGCCGCGAGCCATCTGATCGTCTGTGAAAGAGAAACTCTCGTAAGAACTCAACGAAAAATTGGCTGTAGATCTAGATGTATTGAGGCAAGGGTCAGCCACAATGTTCTGGCCAGGAGGCGAGGGAGTCTGGGTCTAACTCTCCTCGAGATCAGATGGGACCAGCTCGGGAAGAGCGTCATCCCGAGCCTGTGAAGAAGTACGCTTGACAGTGGACGGTCGAAAGCTCACGGAGTATGAGCAGAAAAGCCGTCGAGACGTCATCTTCGTTGTCAAAAGAATTGATTAGGAGAGCATGATTTACGATTCAAGTGAGAAGGATAAATGCGAAATCTGCAGAAACTCACGCCCCACAAGCAAACACAAAGCAAACCCCGTGTTCACCAAGTCAACCCGATGAAGACCGTAAGAGTTGAGTCTTTTTATCTTGTCAGTTTTAGGGTTGTAATTAGCAATCAAGTTTCGGTTATTGCGGGCTGAGCGAGCTCCGAAACACTGGCTCGAGTCCTTACAGAAGATCACTCTCACTTAGCCAGTATGGGAGTAAGTACGGACCATTTCCGGCTACCCGTGTTACTTGAGGACGGAGCCATGCGCAGTGTCCTTTAAACCTCCCTCTCTGCTAAGTACACCCGGACCGTTTCCGTCTACCCGAGAGTACCCACTGAGGAACAGTGATCATGTGTATGGACTAAGTAGTATTTCGTGGGAAATACGGGGTTTTGGGCTCTAACCTTATGGGTCGGCTCTCGCTCGCGCACTCTGAAAAGTTGTGCCGGGATTACTCTCCCAAGGCAGATGAATCGTTACGGTTTTTAATGTCAGATATTTTAGCAGTCCCGATTTTATTTTGTGGTTTTGTAATTTTTTTGGATTTTTTCAAACAAACATCTACTGATTTTTTTCTTTTTATAAAACCCTAAAATCATGCACACCTTATTTTCCTCAACCACTAAGGTTCACATGGTACATCAAGATACTTTCTGAAATCATAACATTTATGAATTCGTCAGATCCAATGTTTCAACTACAAGAAGCTTATTTGAGTCCATAGATGTAGTTTCTTTTAGATTGCACACCTTACTTTCCTCAACCATGAAGCCCTGGGGCTGCTTCATGTGAATATCCCCAAAGAGGTATTCATGGAGGAATGTAATCTTGATTTTCATCATGAAGATGTGTTAGTCAAGTTGTGTATCTATAGTCAGCAATATTCTGATGGGTTCAGGCATGGTCACTGAAGATCAAGTCTCATTACAAGCGATGTCTTCTCTTCGGTATGCAGCTCATGGCTACGAACTATGCTTTGAAGGTCTCTACGTTCTCATCAGGTTCCCTCATTCTCTTGAAGTTCCATTTACACCTTAATGTGTCTTATCCATATAGTTGGATCCTCGGGGTCCATATACAACACTTGTATATGAAGATTACTTTAGACTTTATTGCTAACATCCATCTTTCCATGTCATGATCTTTAGAAGCTTCATCATATGAAGTTAGATCATTGTCAGATTCAACTGACACATGGAATCTATCTTCAAACTTATTTGAAGAGGTATTAGTGTTTCATCTTTAATTGTCCTTTTAGTTTTTGATTCTAGGAGCCTCATTGTCATCACAAGATTAAATGAGTTCCTTTACTTCATTTTCATCTTGATTCTTATGAGAGTCATCCTATAAAAATCATATTCTTAAAGATGAGATCTTTTAAGAATCTCAAGGTCACAAAGTAGGTATACAATACCATACTTTATTTTCCTAATGAAGTAGCACTTTCCAGCTTACTTGCTTGGAACCTTATTAAGGATATATATTGTACTCTCGACTACATATATACCTGGAAACTAATAGGTAATTATGCTAGAAATCATTATTGATCAAATCATGTCATACATGATCCAATTGTATCTACCTACAACTCTCTTGAGTTTAGGTTAATTAGAAGGAGTGAGATAAAAAATAATATTCATATCTCTACAAGGTATTCCATGAATTCATCTAATAGGTTTTGACTACCTTGATTAGATCAAATTCATTTAATCTTCCTTCAAACTTTGGTTATAAACCAAACTCGTGGAATCTTTGAACATTTCAAAGGTTTCTAAGTGAAGAGAAGAAATCTCATATCACAAATAATCATCAATAGATATCACATATCCACAGTGTTTATTCTGATATAGATGATTCACATACATTAATATGTATGAGCTCTTGAATACCTTGACATCTTATACCATTCCAATGAAGGGTGTATTGGACATTTATACTTTTGAATACAATATTCAGAAGTATGTAAGATTTGAACCTTTAGACAGTCTAAAGTTTCATCTCTCACTAGTCTATTGATCACATCAACAGACAAATGTCCAAGGCTTGATGCCAGATCATTATCAAATGATCTTCATTCTCCTATTTATCTTTTAAGGTTTAATTTCAGTATTAGAAATGTTAATCAACCATTCATTAATTTTATAATTTAGTAGAGTCCACAAGATTTTAGATTACTATCTGAAATATCTCCATCATAACTCTTTATGATAGGTCTATTCCAGAATTCATGTTTATTTCCAACATTTAGAAATAAACAATGAGTGTACTCTAATATCTAGGTCATAGAGACATTCTCTAAGACTAAGGGCTCTCCCACTGAAATTATGAAGTCTATCAATCCAATAGAGATTGTTGCAACTATTGCATCAATATCTATGTGAATGACTATTAAACCTTAAAATCAAGTTTTATAGTCTTCTAATACATATGCAACCAATTGCAAGTGCTATTAGAAGAATAAGATACAATTATTAAACTTTGATCTTATCAAATAAGAAAGTCAATTTCAATGATTAAATGTAGATTATTCTGATGCACTATACGAGTCCTTCTCTAAGGATTCTAGATAGACTTGATAGTCATACTATCAACACATCAACTTATTGCAGTATTGGCATTTATCCAATTGGATTTCATATGGAAGTCACGTAAGTACAGTCAACTCTTTGACTTTCCTTCCTATTTGAGTCCAATCCATGCTTCCACTGCGCTCCCTTTATCTATAAGCAACCATTGCTCAAGATAAAGGATCTCTTATGTTGAAATAAAAAATTTCAATATTAGAGTATTTCAACATTTATACATGCTTCATTCAATTCATACAATATGAATAATATGAAGCATCATGGATGACCAAAGTATAGACCGTAGAATGATGACACTCATCGTATCTACATCCATCTAAACACATAAAATATTGGTTCAGGTAGGTACTCAAACAATTTAAATACACCATCTCTTTTAGAGCCACCATTCTGCATGATGCAGAGAACCACGTCATTCACGATTAAATGTCGAGAGCACATATGTATGCCAGAATATCTTCTTAGAATTTTATAAGGATTATTTTATAATTACGATCATCATCGACATGTCACTTCCAAAGTACATTCGATGAGAGATCAGGACTATAGAGACATACAAACCCTAGGGTTGAAGTCCTATTGTCTATTTAATTGTCATTCCTCATTATTATGAGGAAGACTTGCATATTACAACCACATACATTATGTGTCCAACTGCAAGTACAACATCTTGATCATGGATCAAATCCATGATAATATACTGGTTATTATTGAGTATAATATTGAGTGGGTTTATTGAAGGATTATCTAAAATAAGAAATTTGCATAAATATATACACACACACATTTTACTTTGATTTAGCAATTTTATATCAAAGTTGTCTTGCTTTGTCAACACTGAAAGTTCATTCCCTTAATCACTTTCAATGTAAGAGATATACTTACCATTATATCTCAAGCAAGATCTGGGATCTCCTTCCTTATCATTGTTACATCCCAATAATATGAGAATCTGTAACTCTGATAAAAAGAAGCGGGAACATATTTCGCCTTGCAAGTCCAACTTGCATTCCTAATTCGGTCTTTAACACCCGGGCCCACCACCCATAAGGTGATGTTGACCCGTCATTAATTGAACCAACCGTCAACAGGAATAGTACTCGCTATGCTCAATCCAATATCGTCCCAATAATATGAGGATTCGATATTGGGGTCACTACGCATACGACCTTACTCTTTCGAGAAGCAAAGAGCCCGATCCATATGCGCTTGCATATAGGAGCTGTCACTTCGTACAGGCATCTCCTATATGCAATCCCTAGCGACGGAAACCCTTTGCCTTGACGGGAGACCATGGATGTCTTATGTAATCCTCCACCGCATATTCAAATTTTAATCAATCATCATGAATCATATTCATATAATTAATTCTTCCAAGGGAAATAATAACTCTATTCATAATAAAGTGTTTCAATTAGACATAATTAATTCAATCATATTAAATTAATTATCAATCCAATTCAATCAACAAACTTGATTACTTTTACTTGAATATATATATGGTATTATCTCAAACTACATATTAATTCGAATTTTAATAATTAGAAAAATACATCATGATCTCTCAGGCATCATTTGTTCCCTACCTGTTGTCATGGATAGTACCGGCAGGAGTGGGACGGACCGCAACCGGTGCGACCTGCTACCCCAGCGATCCCCGAGTAGACACCATATCCGCCTCGGGAAAAAATAATGCCGAGTCAATCCCTTTGTACTTGAGATGATCATCGATTCTTCAATCGAAATTATACCATATAGTAATAATCAAAATATTTTTGATTATAAGGAAATTTTCTAGACAAATTCCCAATCCTATTCAAGCAAGGAGTTTGATGATTGTGTTTCCAATTACGATGTAGATCAAATCTAATCAATTTATTGGTTGAGGCCAAGTCAATTAAGGAAATAATCATCATTAAATATTTCTCAAATTTTTTCCATAATTATTTCATGAAATTAACAATTAATTTCACTAATTGACAGTCACATGGTTCTTGATTAGGACTGTAATTTCAGCAGTGATCCCTACTTACTAAAATTAGGCAGATCAAAACAGTAAGTAGCTCATTAATTATGTTAAGATTCGCAGTTCCCGCAACAGTGAATACATGTTCATTAAAACAACCATATCTCGAGCAAACGGAATCCAAATTATGTTAACTCAGATCCTATGATTTCCTTATTTAATGTGGAACAAAATCCAAGTGATTAATTCATATTTAAATATTTTAAACAGGGCCGAATTTGTTCACTAAATAGATATGCGAAAATCAAATGCGACAAAAACTTTCGCGACCTTAACGAACCCAAGTCGTCCTAGGTTTGCGGATCGTATCCAAAACCTTCGACCTAAGGCTCTGATACCACTTGAAGTATATGGGATAATCCTCAAGCGCATCACAGAAGTGTGAGCATCGTATCGAATACGACGAAGAACGACTAGTCGAACTAGTTGTTCTATGCAACGGAATTTAAAATTTTTCATGCAATGAAACCACATGATCCAAGAACGATTCTCGCATCATTTCGTCTAGAATCACAACAAGTATAAAGGAATACCTCTTGAAGCGTGGTTGATCGAGTCTCTACTAACAGAGACCTCCTGTCTCAAGTCCGATCGTCGGAGAAGAAGCTTACGAGTGCAGGGATGAGTCGCGTGATCCTCGCAATCCAAGCAGTTGATCCAAGCACGGTGAACTCCTGATCTTGTCGTACGAGATCGAACGCCTTCTTTGCGAGTGTAGCACTCCAAGAAGATGGAGAACCGAAGAGCGTCGAAGCGGTGACGCGGTGGCGAAGGCGATGGCAGCCTCTTCCTCTAGGGTTTGGTAGATGGCCACCAAGGAGAGAGGGAGAGGGTTGACGTGTAGATGAGAGATAGAGAGAGATGTGCTTCAAAAGTATATCCTTAGAGAGCATGGTATGCCTCTCTATTTATAGGGTTTTGGGATCCATGGATCTCAATCCATGGACACATAAAATCAATAGATAAGATTGATTTATGTTTAATCAATGGTCAAGATTATTGTTGGTAAAAGCCAACAACTAATAATCTAATTTAAATCAAATATATTTAACATGTCAAATATAATTCAATCCTAAATTAGATCAAGCAATTAAGGAGAGATTAGCATGGAGATTGCTCCCCATAAGGAAAGGGGGGGGGGGCGGCTACCACATTCCTTGTGGGAATTGGTAGCCGTCCACCATGTCCTCATCGTGGAGGCAATCTCATGTAATATCATGAGATTGCATATCTCCATGAATTTCTCCATAATCTCCAACAACTTTTGTTGTTATTTATTCTTAAAAAATATTTCACAATTAATTTTTGATAATATTGCAATCTTACCATTGGATATTTTTGAATCACAATCACAACCCAAAATAAAATATAATTTACATTTTCAATTAATTACACAATATGTATCCAATACACATCAATAATTAATTAACAAATATAAATTATAATTTGCTCTCTCTAATACATTATAAATCACATTTATAATATATTATGAATAATTGGATATTGCTATCCACATTATTCTTATCCACAATAATTAAATCATATTTAATTATATTGGATAATTTCTACATACATCAAGATAATTAAATCATATTTAATTATCATTCTCTTAATGCTTAGATATATTTCAACGATGGAATTATTCTTGAACCCTTTCAAGAATAATGCCATTTCTCCGCAGATACTTGGAGATAAGGACAAGGCGATTGTATTGTTCCACGTATATGACTTGGATATTGAGATCACATCTCAAATCCAGATCTCATGGACCTCCCATAGATGCTTGATAAAATCAAGACCGTAAACCTAATCTTCTCATTGCATCCAAATCTCATTCAGATCGATGTCCAATGCATGGACTAAGATTAGGTCACTTTTCTACTGAGAGGAGTCACTAAAATCCAAACCTGTTTCATCACTCCCTCGGAATGGAAGCGTCATGGTTATACAATCGTTTATGATCACATCACCCTCAGGTATTCCCAATACATGTACATTCTGCATACTGGAAGACCTATGATCATCCTGAAGATATAAATCACTTTTACTCTGTCATCTTCAGGGTTTGATCACTAAGTTTCTCAATCTTGGTCTTTTGGGAATTGGTATAGATCATATGCTTTCACAAAACATATATCTTACCTTCAAATTCATGTCATGCTTCCAAAGCATGACGACCATGCATGGAATTTGATCAGTCCCAATACCTCTTGAGTGAGATCTTGACTCCCGGTTCACAAGTGAACTTGTACGATCCCTTTGAGAGATCGTATTACTCATATGTCCTTACATGCACACCAGCTCGCCGGTGTATATACCTTGGTTAGGTCATCAACCTATTGGTCTGCCAAATGTACATACTCATGCATATAGTAACACATCTGTCTCTGGTCAGAGGATGCGTGCCTATATCGTGACAGCTTACGTAATAGGACTTTGGTTATCTCGATCTCGTTAAGTAAACTCTTTGACCTAACTAATCTGACACCTCCAAATCTCTATTCCTATGCAGAGGACCTGCATCAAGAGGTCGGTCAGATATCAACCTAAATGATAAAAGGTTACCATCCCCTACACAGGCTGGAGATCATCTCTCAACAATCATTTGACGGTGCTTGATGAGTCCTCAATCTAAATCTTTAGATATTCATCCAAGTACCAACCTCTGTGATCCAATAATTGAATCAACAGTTGTATGATCATTAAGATGGCCAAGGTACATAACCCTAATTGTACTAAGGGACCTATTATGCAAATTATTTATTCTTCATTTCAGATCAGGGAATGATATTTGCAATGATATTTCCAACATGTAGTCCACAAAGACCCTCCAAGAAGTGGGTACCCGGGTAGCGATCTCCTCTCCAGACTCACTCACAACTGTAGTGATGCCCATCTTCTTGGGCACCACATGTAATGGACTAACCCACTTGGAGTCGGAGATGGGGTAGATAAAATCGACGCTCCACCATTTCGAGATCTCCTTCATGACAACCTCTCAAAGATTCGGGTTCAGCCATCGCTGGAACTCACGCGACGGCTTGGCGTCATCTTCGAGATAGATATGGTGGGAGCACAGGGTCGAGCTTATCCCCTGGAGATCGGCTATGCTCCATCCTATTGCCTTGCGGTTCTTTTCAAGAACCTCCATCAAATGAGATTCTTGCTCCCCAGTCAAATCCGCTGAGATAATGACTGGGTGCATCTCATGCTCGTCCGCAAGGAATCTATACTCCAGCGACTGCGGCAAGGACTTCAACTCTAGACAACTGGGAGCTGGCGGATCTGGTCTCTGAAAGGTCTGAGTGAACGCAACCAAATCTGCATGGGAGAACTCTCGCTGAACCTGAAAATCTGGTGAAGACTGCTCCGCTGGTGTGTCTATGCTCTGAATGGGATCAGTCTCCACCCTAGCTGCTGACTCTGTGGAAATCAGACATGGAATCATATCATCAAACTCTGCCCAATAAATATCTCACTTTGAGGGATCTTAATCTGAATCAAAAGACATATCTACTGCCTCGCTATCCGGAATGCGATCTGCTGCCTGAAGTGTGTCCTCTGCCAAGAAGGCGCTCTCCAAGCTCTCCTCTGCTAGAATCTGTGCATCAACAGAATCTGAAGGTGAGAGGATGGCTCATGATACTAGGTCTGTCCAAGCTGCTTCATCGTCTATGATCACAAAATCACACTCCTGGTGTACATCTCGCTCTACCTCTGTCATCTTCTCTGAATCTGTGAGCGGCTCTGAGCAAGCTGAATCTCACACTCTCGTCTCGTCGATTGTTTCTATTTGTATACTCTCGCCCTCAATGTGAAAGTATAGCTTCCCGCTACCATGATCGAAAACTGCCTTGGCTGTGTCCAAGAACGGGCGCCCTAAAATGATGGGGGTATCGGTCACAGACTCAGGGATCTCCATGTCCAACACAACGAATTCCACAGGGAATTTCAGGCCCTGAATTGTGACGACCACATCCTTCAAAAACCCCTTCAGCCTCTTGACAGATCGATTAGCAAACTGAAGGACCGTCCTACTCTGTCGTAGAGGGGCCAAACTCGAATCGGTCGAGTAAGGCTGCTGGAAGTAGGTTGATGGAGGAACCGCTGTAATGGAGTCTGATCGAACCTCTGCTCGTGATGTGACATCTGACATAGGTGATGATTCTCGTATTCATCATGCTAAAAGCCGCTAATTAAAACCCCTACTTAATCAATCCAATAAAAATACCCTTCAATTCTTTATTTTTATCTTGTATTATAATGTGTATAATTTACCATTAAATTAATGGATTTAATTTCCTTTATTTTTCTTGTAATTATTTTTATCCTAAAAAAACCCCTAAAATTTAGGTAGAATAATTTTCGATAAATCACTGACCATTAAAAACACTAAAAATACAAAAACATCTCAAAACCACAAAATCGGTGTTTTTATCCCCTTAAAAATACCCTCAAAAATACCTTTTGTACAAATTACCTCTTTTGGCTTTTTGACCAACATGAAAGTTGTGGATATCGTTGAGACGAGCAACTTTCATGTTTTGACTTTTTCCTAAATCAGCCTCTAACAATTTCTTTTCTAATTCTCTTTGTAATTTTACTTTGAATTTTCTCATTGGGCCACGTGGCGCTCTCTGGAGCCGCAACGTGGCCCGCTTCTTCTCATGCCACCCGTCACCTCTCCTGGCCCTTGGATCAAGCTTGCCCAGACTGCATCCCAACCGTCCATTGCCGCTCCACTTCTTAGCCATCCGATCTGCGCTCTGATCAGATCTGCGCCGTCCCCACGCGCCTCTTTACTAGCCGTCGGATCGACCTCCTATCTAACGCCCCTCCTCGCGCCACGTATCCCCTCATCCACAACCACTCGATCGTATCCTATCCAACGTCCCTCAACGCGCCACGTCCTCCTTTAACCCTCGCCGTTCGATCTACCCCATCGCTCCATCTGGGCCGCTCTTTAGAGCCCATCCCTCCACCACACGATCAAATCCTAAGGATCTGATCGTGGCCCTCCGTGCGCGCTACACTGCCAGCCGTTGGATCGTTAGATCCAACGGCTATGGTCCATCGTCAACCTCCGCAACCCCCCCTTCCCCAGCCGTTTCAACTCGCGACCCCTGCTCCCCCTTCCTTTTTTGGCCGCCACCTCCGGCCATCCCTCTCGCTCATAACGCCTCCCACTCACAGCCCACTCTTCCGCCATCCCCGCGCGACCACCATGACACCCTCACCATCACTGCAACATCATTAACACCCTGTTCAAAAACGCTTCGCACTACCGTAACCCCCGACCACCTCCGCCTATTTAAGCCGCCCTCTGTCACCGTCAGCCCTTGTCCACCATTATTGGGCTATGCCCTAGCCTCCTCCGCCCCTCCGGTGACAGCGGAGGGCAGAACGTCGAGGTGAAAATGGGTCTAGCTCGGTGTCGACCCACGACGATTCTCCGCCGTGTCCTGGTGACTCCGGTCGCCAATTGAGCCCGCTGGCTTGCTGACCAGCTGGGCAACGACCCCGAGGCTCGTTTGAGCCTCAGCCCAAGCACATCCTCCGTCAGGGTTCCCCTCCCCGCTGAGGTCTTCTTCCTCCTTCTTTTCCTTGTGTTTTCTCCTATTTATTCTTCTTCCTACAATCATCCTCACCTCCATCCGACCACCCTCCGAGCTTCGCCTACCACCAGTCACCCTTGCGGACCCCCTCTCCCTTCTCCAGATCCTCCCCCGCTTCGATCCCCTTCTTCTCCCGCTCCGCCGGTGAAGAAGCCTCCGGCCACTGCTCTCGACGCCTCCACGACCGTCCACTCACCTCACAATGACTCGTACTACATGCACGCACGCTTCGGCTATTACTAATGCTTGCAGGTACCTTCAATGGCCGGAGTTCAGATCAGAGCTCCTTCGAGTTTTCCCCTCCAGTGATGCTTCACCGTCCGTCACCTTTGATCAGCCTCGGAGCATCGCCGCACCACCAACGTCTTTGCGAGGTCCCCTGCTTGCTCCTCCAATCATCAGAGGACCCGCCGGAGCACGGAGAAGCAATCCGCGTGTCACCGAAGCCCCGCCTCATCCGGTGGCCCGCGTCGGAAGAAGAAGATGCAGGTGCCGTTCGATCATCCTGATCGGACGGCTACGATCAAGCCACGTGGCAGCCCCAGCCTCCACCCGAGCCTCCACGATGAACCTACAGGATTGTGTGGTCCTAGCCTCGATACGAACCTCCAGATGCTGCCACATATCCCGAGCCACAGGTGCTGACCCAAGCCTTACCCCTCACGTGCAGCGCACGCGAAATGTTGGGTATTTTGCAGAAAAGACCCGGAAGTTTTATGGAATTACACTTTGGTCCCCAGGCACGTGCCTCACGTGCGTGCCTGGGTATTTTACACGGAGGCCCTAAGAGTTTCTGGAAATTACAAAAAGGCCCTCGTGCGCATGGAAAAATTACACTTGCCCCCAGGCGGTTTTTGGTATTTGCATTTAGGTCCCTCCAGGACCTAAATGCAATATTTATTCTTTATTCTTCTTGCATTTTTATTACAATTATGCCTCTGCTTTGTTTTTAACATAACTTGAGCATCGTAGGTCCAAATTGCATGATTTTAGTGTCGTTTTGATCCTTATTTTGCCCTCTACATCTTGGCATGTTTAAATTTCTCATTCGCCACTATTTTTAATGAAGTGATTTTTTTATGTGATAAATGAGATCCTGATCTTCTTGTTCTTGCTTGGATTTGATGATCGCTTTTCTCGTTGTGATCAATTTGACCCCGATTTCCATTTCTATTATGTTGCTCATAATTTTTAGGGTATAATTGTAGTCTTTTATCTGCGTATAAATTCTCTGCATATTTGCTCATGCATCACCTTAACTTGCATAAAAACTAATTAAAAAAATTGCATGCATTTTAGGATTGCATATTGATTAGCATAGTTCTTCATATGGACCTGAAATTAAAAGTAACTCACATTGTACTTCACGAATCGAAATTCGATAACTGAATTAGGCAGCCGTGTCCCTGTGTTCGACCTTGGTAGACTTGCCAAGTATAAATCTTCCATGACATTCAAA
Source organism: Ottelia alismoides (assembly GCA_037367405.1). Taxonomy (NCBI): domain Eukaryota; kingdom Viridiplantae; phylum Streptophyta; class Magnoliopsida; order Alismatales; family Hydrocharitaceae; genus Ottelia; species Ottelia alismoides. The sequence goes on along the minus strand of JAZKJV010005585.1, from coordinate 101,647 downwards.
GTTCGTGGTTTTTGCTGAACCAAATTTGCCTCCTATACTACGACTTATTTCACATTATTAAAGAGGTGAATTTCACGATCATCAATAGGGAGCTCCTGTATCTGGCCTTTTGGCTGGCAGATGGTTCTGGATGGTGAAGCAGGTGGCATGAGTAAGCACATGGATCTCTGAGTGATGGTTCCTCTTCTTCCTACGAATAGTGGTCTTCTCTCTAAGGTTCCTTTGGAAGAGAGGGATGTGCTCCAAGGCCTCCTGTTGAGTCAGCTGTAACTGAAATCTATCTATCATCTGCTGGCTGAACTCTTGCTGTTGTGATTTTTTTTGGGTTTTCTTTTTTGGTCCCCTTAGCCAAGTGGAGTGCTTGAGAGAAGGGGATGGCTGGGCCCTCCTCAGATGGAGGGATAGGATCGGGTTTCTGCTACTGTGGCAAAGTAGAATCCATACAAACATCTCCATGCATCACACATGGACTCACAAATGAAAAACCCTTTCCTTTATTACCAGATGAATCCTGAGATACAACTACAGAAGGAAATGCAACAAGAATAGAAATGGTGGCCTTAGTACCACCCACAACATCTGGACTTGCGGCATCAGCACTGCACTCTGGCTCAGCATAAAATATGGTGGTATTAGCACCACCTCCTATATCTGGTGAAGTGAGGGCCTCAGTATCGTCAGCTGGATCAACATCCTTGGTGGCATCATCACCACCGTCATAATCATCACGAGCGGCATCAGCACCACTCTCCTCCTTGTCTGGCGCTCCCGAGTCTGCATGTGGTCATCGCTCAGATGAGGCGTCATCGGCTGGCATCCTACCGCTCATAAGTGTAACAAAGTCAGCATTAAAAGTGTATGTAGAAATATCACCAAGTGAATCACTAGGAGTGGTAACCTCTGTAAACTCTACCTGCTCAGATTTTCTCTTAAGGTAGTTCTGGTTCGGCTCAATCTGGGCGGGTATGGCGGCCTTGCCCTTCACTATCTCTCTCATCTCCTAACGGCACTCCTCCATCTCCCATCTGAAAGTATCCTGCTGATCGGAGATGAGGCGGGCTAGATCATCTAAAGTTGGGTTCTCATAGGCGGGCCCATGAGAACTGGATGGGTGGCCTCTTTGAAAGTGAGGCTGTTGCTGTTGAGAGTGAGAGGGATACTGGGGATGATACAACTGAGGCTGCTGCTACTGCCTCCACGACTATCCCTTCTGATAGGGACGAGGACCATGCTGCTGGTATGGTGGCTGAGGATGTGGCTGTGATGGGAACTGGGGCTGTTGCTGCTGTTGGTGCTGGCTGAACTGGCCCCCCTGAACTGGAGGTTGCTGCTGGGAAGAGGTACCTCTGGTCGACCAATAGAATCCGGGATGGTCTCGTCGGATCCCAGGCTACGGTCGGTCATACCAAATCCCGTTGACGTCCATCAATAGCTCCTGCTCGTAAGTGGGTGGGGGGAGAACTTCCAGGGGTTGATCCAGCTGGTAGACCACCATCTAGCTGTCCTGAGATGGTGGTGGCTGGACATACTGCTGCTGCTACTGCTGGAACGGCTCATCCTGTATGTGATGCACCTGTCGGTAGTGGGCGGAGGGCTGGGTCGAGCTTCTGCTGCTAGGATCTGCCTGTGACCTGAGACGGGGCTGAGAAGCCGTCTGTGCCTCCTGGATACACATGATCTAGGTCTTCAGGTCACTCAACATCTGTGCCATCTGATCGATCCGAGTCATGACCTAACACTGCTTCTTCTCTATCATCTCGATGCAGTCCAACTTCTCACTGATAATCCCCATATCAGCGGCCGTCGACTTTGCCTGTGTTGCAGCTGCTGATGATGTAGATGGACCTGCATCGACCCGTGCTATCCTCTGATAGGACACAGTCTGTGGTGTGGGCTTCCCTGTGCATATAATCGGGTCTGGGACATCACCATGTAGTTCTCGGCCATCTCCTCGTAGATGGCCCAGACCTGATCCTCATCCTTGGCGAAATAGGACCCCCCACAGGATGAATTGACTAGCCTCTACAACTCTGGTGTAAGCCCACAGAAGAAACTCTGGAAGAGGTTGGGCTTGGATATATCATGATGGGGACACCTGTCTGTGAGCTCCCTGAACCTATCCCATGCCTCATGAAATTGCTCGTTGGGGAGCATGGAAAAGTTGCTGATCAGGGCCCTAGCTGCATTCGTCCTGTCGAGTGGATAGTACTTGTTCAAGTACTCGTTTCGGAGTTGTTCCCATGATGTGACGAATCTCTCTAGGTGCTTCAGCCAGTTGGCTGCTCTGTCTAAGAGGGAAAATGGGAAGGCCATCATCTTGATGGTGTCCTCGTCCACGAGGTGATTGTGGACAGTACTGCAGAGCATCTCAAATTCCTGGAGATGGAGGTGTGGCTCCTCTGTGGCGAGTCCGTGGAAGCGAGGTAGAAGCTGGATCGTCTGAGGTGGGAGCTTGAAATCTCCCAAAATGGCTGGCAGCTGTATCAATCGGTGGGTTAGAGTTGCACCAGGGTTGTGAGACTCTCTCATCGGTCGTGCAGGTGCTGCTGGCTGTTCGGGATCCTCAGGCTGTCCTCCCTCGGGAATCTCTGGTCCTCCTCCTCCACCGGCTCTGCGCTGCTCTCTGTCGGCTCTAATCTACTCCATCTCTCAATGCATGTCCACCATGAAAGACCCCTGGTCTCTGATCTGTCGCTGCATGGTCTCTAGAGAGGCTAACAAGGTGTTGTTGATGGCACCCTGATCCAATATGTAAGTCTGGTTGCCGCTAGGTCCATCGCTGCGCTCCTCACTGCTGGACATGGTCTCTGTAAAGGCAAAAGACCCAAACTCAGGTGTCGACAAATAATCAAATGTCTGTTGCGGTCTCTGCTCGGGCACCTCAGGACTGGTAGAAGGATGGCCGAGGGGGAACAGGGCAGATTCAAACTCGGGTTCAGAGAGCGGGTCTCGGCTCTCGTTAACCAACCTAGATGAACGGGTCTGAGTGCTCGAAATCAATGTAGCCAGAGGCTGCCTAAGGGACCTCCGACCCATAATCTTGATGTGGCGAGTGAAGGCGGATGAGATCTAGAAAAGCACACAAGATCGGACAAGCAAACCCCCAATTCACCTACTCACACAGAGCTGATGACTGTAAAGGTTCAATCTTTTATCTTGTCAATTTTATTAGGTGATCAAACAGTCTTTCAGAGCGATTAAGCGAGATGTTGGGAATCCAACACTCCCAGGAGACTGTCTCGATCCCAAGGCTAGATCTTTTCCAGCCAGTAAAAGTCGCGAACCATTGATCGGCTATCCGATCGACTCGCTCTGTTAAGGATATCGCGACCTGCTTTACCGGAGACCAGAGCGATCCTCACTGGAGAACGACTAACCGAAACCAGTAGTTTGAAGAGAGGTCGGATGTGGCTCTAGCCTAGTGTGCGGGTCAATCTCTCGCTCATCCAAACCATACAATGAGGGGATTACTCTCTCAAGATAATTTTTTAGATGAAGTGTCATTTAGGATCAAGTAGCTTAAGCAGTCCCAATTTTATAATTGTTCATTTTAGGTATTTTTCAAATCAAACAATGCCGAATGAATTTTTCGGTTCTCCTAGTTATTTTAAGTCCAAAAATCAGGGGGCAAAATTGAAAAAGCCAATGCGGGATGAAACATTATGATGCATGCAGAGTAATAAATGCGTACCTGACTCCAGCTCTCTACATGTAGGGTGATCCACGCATAAAATAAAAGACTGAAAGTAAACTACCTATATGATGCAAGAAGAAATCGGCCTTAGACAAATAATTTATACTCGCGAAGAAGTGTAGCTAACGGGTCAACAAGAGGGGTCGGGGTCCAATCTCTGATGCCGATCGGTGTTCACCACAACGGATCCTGCACGCGCTGTATACGGCCTCTAGCGGTACGTGACCCCTCAGGTGGCCGAGTTAACTTTTTATTTGTGAATTAATTAATAATGTCCAATTAACAATCTATAGGAACAAGCAATCAATTAGGGTTGAGCCTTAAGTAATTACGTCATAAATAGAGCAAAAATCCTAAGTCTAGTGGCCAAAAACTTTGAGAATCAAAATAGAAGAAAAGTGGTCAAAAACCAAAACCGGCGAAAATCCGCGGTGAGGTCCCCCGAGCACACTTGTGCTCGGCAAAACAGAACCTGAAATAATCACCAAGTCTGAGTCCAGTGTCTGTCCTATATTATTACAACACTAATATGCAGAAAATAAACTAAGTATAAACTACACTACAACTCCCTAAATTCTGCTCCTCCTCTCCGACGCTCTCCTGCGACTCGATGTAGAAACGAGCCGCCTCCAAGTCACTCGGGTGGCTCGGCTCTCCGAAGTTCGTCGCCATCGCTCGTCGGGCCATCGCAAGAAAAGGGAAACAGAAAATATGTCAGACCATAGTTATTAATAATATAAAATAAAAATAAAAATAAAAATAAAAGGAAAATAAATGCAAAATCAAAACAAATAAAATAAAAATAAATAAAACAAAAACAAAAATAAAAATAAAAAGAAATCAAAGAAAAGAAAAGAAAAAGAAGAAAAATAAAAACAAAGACGAAAAAGGGAAAACCAACTACTAAGCCGTGCTCCCCGGCAACGACGCCATTCTAATGACGGGCCTAAGGCTACTCGAGTTAAGTAATAATTCAAGTCGTTGCGACCCGAATAACAAGGCAAAGTCAACAAGAAAAACATGCCACCAAAAATAGGAATCAAACAATCAAAGTGTGGCAAACGGTCTTGCTATTTATTTATTTTACCTAGTATAGCTATCGGAGTCGAACACAAGGAGCACATGATGCGAAAGCTACAAAGTAGTCAGGAATCCAATAAAAGCAAAGGAAATGGTGGTTTTTAATTTTTCATTTTTTAGGATTTTTAATATTAAAGAAATGGGAGAAAAGAAACCTAAAATCAACACTTAAACAATTATTCAAAGAACAAAAAGTACTCAAAAATCTTCAAAATGAAAATATTTTTGTATTTTTAAAATATTCAAATGTTTTTATGGATTTTATGGGATTTTGCTGATTTTTAATTAATTTTCTAAAAATAAAATAAAGTTAGAAATAAAAACCAATGTACAGTTGGAACCTAAAGGCAGATTAAAATTACTTAAGATGCCTATAAAATTTGAACATCAATTTTATGTGATACTACAGGTAAAAATATAACTAAGGAAGAAGAAAACACATTTTAGTTGAATTTTTATGAATTTTTAATGATTTTTAGAATATTTTTAGTCTTTTTTTATGGGTTTTATAAATGGAAATGCAACAAAAATTGGACTGAAATAAAAACAACCCAAAACAAGCAGACATTAATTTTTTTAGAATTTTTCAAGACTTTGTAGTATTTTTAGTTTATTTTTAAAAACAAACAGGAACAATTTTTATGGTTTTTGAATTTTTAAAAATAATAAATGAAGACAAAACAAAACCAAAAATTCACCAAAATTCCTCCCCATGGAAGGAACCATGTATCAAAAATTCGTGAATTTTGGATAATGTTTGCTATTTATTAAATCAAAATCAAACACACTGCATACATGGACCAAAATGAAAAGAAAACATGTTTCTGGACCAAATAATAACATGCTCAGAATGTCTAGGGTCGGTTCTACAGTTTTCACATTAAATTCCGTACATGTCTCAAATCATCATTCACATGGGCATATTTGCAAATAGTAAAAATAAGCATTCGATTCATAACAGATAATAAGTCCAGGGAAAATACTTCAAATAACCCAAGGTGACTCGTGACGATGCACGCGAGTCTACACAAACAATACTAACTAGCAAATATCGAAAACTACAGGTGCTAAAATGCAAAATGTCTTACTGTATACTTATTATTTTACAGACTAAAATAAACGCAGGGGGGACTGAGCAATTTACCCATGCAGCACGTGAGCTACGCGTGGGGTAGAGAGGTGGCGTGCTCTGAGTGGGCGAAGATGAACGGCTCTGGAAGCGTCAGGCGACATATCTGACGGGTGTCAGATGTCAGCTACGTGGGGGGGGTACGGGACCGTTAGATCTGACATCTAACGATCCGACACCTCTAGGTGAACGGGCGGCTGGGATGACGTATGGGCGAGGGGCGCAATCCGATGGTAGAGAAAGGCTCTGGAAGAACTCCGCCTGGGTGAGTTTCACCAGAGCACCGGGGGTGATCCTGCACTCCGATGAACGATCGGCCAACACCAACAGAAGAGAGAGGCCCTTCCACGTCGAATGGCCGGGTCAGATGGGCCCGTTGATGGTCGGATCTTCGGGACAATGGCTTGGACCTGGGCGAGCTCCAGCGAGGGAGGACAGGGGGTGATTCAGGTCGTTCCACGCAAACTAAGACCTGTAGGGCAAAGCTCAGACTCGGAGCAAGGCTCTGGTCGGGGTTATTTGGCCTGAAAAGCAGAGAAGCAACAGTGAATGGGGTTGGTCTCTGGCGGTCGTGAGAGATGGAAACCTCGAGCCTAATCTCGATGTAAAGATTGAGTCTCAGGGTGATCATGGTGTGTAAAGAGATGGAGGGCGAGCATGTGGGTCTATCGGAGCGGATGAGTGAAGGGGACTAAGCTCCGACCTACTGGTCGGAGCGAGCGGAGCTACGGCGGTGATAAATGTAATGTTTGGATAAATGACGAAGCTAGGAACGATCAGAGAGCTACTTGAGGGTTCGAGTATGATCCTGAGCTCCAGGAGAGGTGAATGGCGGGGTTGTGGCCTCGACCAGGCTGCGACGGGCAAAGGAGGCTTCTCGCGACGGATCTCCGGCCACGAAGGTTGAGCTGCAGCTACACGACACCAATCCGACCACTGAAGGCGTCCTCCGACGGCTGTCACTACGGGGAAGGAGTCTAGGGTATCAAGAAGTGTGCGACGTGAGCTAAGGACCTGGGGAATCTAATGAAGAATTTATAGGACGTCCAAGGAAGCTGGAGAGATCAGGCGAGGGTGCGCGAACCGAGAAGGATCCGCACTTCCATAGGGATCCGCGAGGATCTTGGATCGAAGGGGAAGGAGCGGGCGAAGAATTGGAGAATGGGCACGCGCGATCCACCCTAGAATATTCTGAGAAGATGGTCCGGTCAGGAGGTCGAGTTGGGTCAAGCCCGGGAAGAGGGGGTTGACCAGGGTCAACCTCCTGACGTGGACCAATCAAAAAAATCGGATTTACAAAAATATTTACAAATAGAATAAAAAAATGGTAAATGACCTTAAATCAAAAAGTGTATAAAATAAAAAGTGTTTGTTATTTTTTAAATTATTTTTCTGTGATTTTTATTTAATTTTTTTTGGAAAATAAATTATGGTTTATATAGTATGGTGTATTATATACAAGTATAAAATACTTATGTATTCAATTATTTTTATTTTCTTATTTTTGCACAAATACCCCAATTTTATATTTTATTTATTTATCACATAATATTTGGAGTATAAAATAATTTTTATTTCATTTTTATTGGTTATTTACAAGTATAAATTAAATAGGTAGTGGTACATATATATACATGTATTATGTACAAGGTGAGAGAGAGTTTTATTTTATTTTTATTTTATTTTTCTAATTTTTGTTTTGATTTTAAGATATATATAAGGGGATAAAAACACCTTTTTATTTTTATTTTTGTAAAAATAAATTATATATACATAGGTGACAAATATGTACAAGGTAGAGTGGCCCTAGCTCTATGTACTTCTTTTATTTGGCGATCAGGCCCATACTGGACCCTCTCTTGGGTTCAGGTCACTCAATATTTATTCTAAATATTTCCTTCTTTTTCTTTTGTTCTCCATTCTTTTATTTTTGCACAAATACATGCTAATTATTAAATATTAACTAATGCATGCTTATTGCTAATTTATTGTATTTACAACTATGTACATGATGCTTTGCCAAGATATTTAGCTAAAATAAAAGAATAAAGAGTGATGAATGAGGATTCATCAGTGGGTCATGAAGAAGGAATGATGTTAGGTTTTTGGGTGGTCAGGTGTGGCGGAAAACAAGGTTTGCAAAGTGGGGAGAGTTCGCTGAAGGTCGAACTCCGGTGAACAACGAACATGGTTAACTTAAGCTACGACGAAGGATTCTAAAATCATAAAATTAAACCCAAAGCTAAACTAAGATAAATAAATAAGAGATAGGTATCTCAAGCGGTGCAAAGCCGCGAGATCAACATCACGATGCTGAAGTTCATCGGAGGTGGTGGTGGAAATGCCTGACTGCGCCAACAAGGAGCCGGAGAGGTGGTTGTCACCCACCTCAATCCAGAGCTCCAAAGAAGGGAGCCAAATAGGGTCAAAAGGAGATTCAGATTCAAATGGGGGCTCGGGTGAAGCTTGTGTATATGTTGACTAAGGGGCTTCAAAGATCGAAGAAAAGGCATTGATTCAGTGATCCAATCCTCGAGGTTTCATGCAGGCGTGCTTGAGGGAAGGTCGAGGAGAAAAGTCGATGAAGTACTCATCCCCAATCGATGATTGCATCTATCAGAGGAAAAAGGAGAAGAAACAGTTCAAACTAGGTCTGACAACCTAGGACTTCGGTCCGAGAGTTGACCGGGGCCAACAAAAGATGAAACTTGGTTTGTCCACATGGACCAACTAGGAAAAATCAAACCTAAAATTATTTGTAAATTACATAATAAATAATAAATGATTTTATTAAATTAAAGTTATAAAATAAAAAATGTTTTTTTGATATTATTTTATTATGATTTTTATTTATTTTTTGGGCTTATTAATTGTAAGTTTATTTTCAAGGTTTTCTTTATATCTATATTTATTTATGTATTAAGTATTTTATTTTTATTTTGTATTTTTGATTTTATTATTCTATTTTCTTATTTTATATGTTTATAAATTATTTTTAGATGCATAAATATATTTTTATTATATTTTTCTGATATATTAATTACACTTAAATAAATAGGGTTATAAATTTGTAGGTATAAGTACATGTATTTCATCTATGTAGTTTATACACTTATTTTATTTTAATATTTTACTAATGGTTTTATTTTAGTTTTAATATGTACATATGATATAAATAATATTTTCCAAATTATAAAAATATAAAATTATAAAAATAATAATACATAATAAACAATATAAACATTTTATTCGGGTATATTGTACAATTGGGATCCAAAACCTAACTTTCACATCTTAACTCCAACAAATATGAAATCACCTTCATTAAATAGCTTATTAAAATTTATATAAAATTAAAGATGATTTTGATATATTTTGACTTATAATTTGGGAGATATGGTCCTGGGAAGTTAGGATTTTGGATTTTATTCAGAGTATAAATTATATACTGTATATTACTTTTGTATAAAATCGATTTTGTATTTTTCTATGTATTATTATTTAAAATTTCAGGTACAAAGTTTCTTTACTTGAGGTATAAAAATTATAAAATAAAATGGGTCCCAAAAATGAATAAATGATGAAATAATAAATAAGTTTTTTATTGGATTTATTGGCCCTTATCCCCCCTACTTTATTCCTAGTCGACCAAGACATCAAGATGCCTAGATCTCGGGGTTTAGGGTCATAAAATACCTTTGGCATTTTCTTCCTTTCTTTTCTTTATTCTATAATTTTGGCATTAAGAACAGTATTTTATACAGTATTTATACAACAAGGTACGAATGTTAATTTGTACAAATTAATGGTATTTACATGCATTAGCTAGGGTTTAACAATATTTTATACAATATTTATACAACAAGGCACGAATGTTAATTTGTACAAATTAATGCTATTTACATGCATTAGCTAGGGTTTTTAAGGACAAAATGATAGAATAAAGGTGATGAAATGGAGATTCATCACCCCCATACTTGCCTTTTCTAGTCCCAAGCAAACACATATGCAATAAGTGCAGAAAATGAAAAACAAAGAAAAGAAAAACAAAGAAAGTAGATCAAATTTAATTCTCAAACTTGTCTTTATAAAATCAAAGTTTGGAGTTCGAGTCGGACCTTTGGAATTTTAGTGCAGTCAGAACCTTATTGGAAATTGATTTTGAAACACAACAACCTTCGAGAATCCTAAAATTGTACTCAATTCTCCTCAACAACCAGGTCAGAATATTTCAACTCATAGGCAAACCCTTATGATTTTGAATCTCACTTGTACAATGTATGTGATAGTGGTCCCCTCAACTAAAATGACAAAGAGGCTGACTACTCCAACATGACAATCTGATGATTCCCCAATCCGACAACTCTTTCCTCGAGGAGCGGGGCATTTCCTTCTAAGTTCAAGTGACAACCAGCTCAAGAAGAGGGGGTGAAGAGAAGAATGGACAGTAGCTGGTGTAGCTACCTATCCTAGGATGCATGACCAATGTAGTCAAGTCATCCAGCTGTAAGATCACATGATATGGCTTTAAAGCTCAAGCTTGCTTATTGACTATACAAATATGTACACTCTGGCAGGCATTTTATTTTCAATCATGCCTGTCCACTTTTTTAGAGCTTTTTGCCTTCTACTTTTCTCCTTTTTTTGAAATACTATATACAACAACATCTACATAAGGAGTTTTTCTACTTGAGCCATTATACTATCCCTCTTTTGAAGCATTATTGCAACCCATACTCTTCTATCTTTAGACGTCACTGCCATTGGACGGGTTGGGGTGCACTTCCCTCCCTAGATGAGGAAAAATGTTTCCAATTGTATGCGTTTCATACTGCAAATCCAATCCTCTCACCACTCCAACTGAGTTAAGCCAAGTGAAAGGTGCAGTTGTCCAAGTAAGGTCATTATTGACAAGAGCCATACATGTGCTTCGAAATACTCTACTTAGGCAGTCAAGAATACATTGAACCAAGTATCATGATTCTAAAAAAATTAAGTCAACTAGACATGAAGTACCTCAATTCCAGTTCCTGTAAGGTTCCTATGATTACGTAGATTTAAGGTCCAACAAAGCTTCAATCTTCAGATTTTACTTAGACTTGTCAACTCTCAAACTCAATTTGAAAAATGCAAATGCCAAGTTCCATGCAATAAAAAATATTTTTGTGATGCAATTTTTAAAAATTTTGAACTTTTTTATGGATTTTTGAAAAAGGTTTTGCAAATATATTTGGATTTTTGGTTTTGCAAATGTTTTGTAATTTTTGAAAACAAAAGATTTTTTTTTGGATAAAAATAGGTACAAATATTTACATGGGGATGCATCTTATATTTATAAGAGTTTGGGTTTTAAGAATTTACAAGGGATATAAAATAAATACATGATTTTAGTGTGATGTATGTTTTACTCAAACTTATTTGAAAAATATTTTACAAATAATTTTGAAAACTATAGTCCAAAACAATTTTTAAAAATCATTTTTACAAACATTCACAAAGATTTGAAAATCATATTGCAAAGGTTTTTCAAACAGTATATATAGATTTTTCAAAATAATTTTGTAACCATTTTCCAAATCATTTGCAAATCATTTTTTCAAACATTTTTATTTCACACAAAGAGAAAAAATTTTTACAAACAAAATATTTTTACAAAGGTTGAAAATATTTAATAAAACATTTTCCAAATAGTTTGTAGAAGATTTTTCAAAAAAAATTTTCAAACTATTTTTCAAACATTTTGCAAAAAATATTTTTATCTGATTTATTAATCTTTATAGTATATATATAGTATTTTTATCGATAGTATTATTATTAAAAATATAAAGTACTAGTTATGGTTGTAGTATATACAACCCCTTATACTTACCTTGAGTTATGTCCTCATAAACCAGAGAGAAAAAAGAGAAGACATAACTCGTACTGAGTACAGGAAAGCCTAAAGAATAAACAAATGACGAAGAAATGAATGAGAAGTCGATTATCCCCCTATACTTAGGATTAACTAATACTAAGTATAGCAGACTGTACACAAGGCAGGGAGGTTCAAGGGTGGGAATGAACATATCGTACTCAAACTGTCTCCCCCTATACTTAGGGTAAGATATCCTAAGTATAGACAAGAAGAGAAGACAGTGGAGAGGATCAAAGATTGAAAGAACTCGGGGTGCACACTCCCTATACTTGGGACAATGTACATCCTAAGTATAGAAAACTGACAAAAAGGGGCAACACCTTTTCGGTAGAAAAAGAAAAATGAAAAGGAAACAAAGAAAAAAAGAAAAGATCGATGAAGGTAGAAGAAGAGATCGAAGAGAATGTACACGTCACTCCCCCTATACATAGGGTAAAAGAGCCCTAAGTATAGGCAACAACAAGAGTGATGAAATAGAAAGAAGAAAGAACACTTGGCTCATCCACCCCCTATACTTAGGACAAAGTACTTCCTAAGAACGACACAAATGAAAATGGGGTGGATGAGTGATACAATGGATGGAAGGAGGAAAACAAATGCGAATATATAAGAGGATGGACATACAAAGGTCAAGAAGGTAGAAAGTGAACCTTCTTGCGAGGCCACTGAGGAATGGATCGAACAAGGTGAAGGTCGACATTTGGTCCTCAGATGCCACAAACCTATCACGGTCAACCTGGAAGGTATCGTCTGTGGTACTAGGGTGAGAAGGCATAGACGGGTCAGTGGAAGTAGCGTGGCTAGGTCCAACCTTGGACATCTCACAAATATCAAAGTGAAAAGCTCAAACTCATCAATCGAAGTATTCAAGTCAAGTTCAACCTAGCGAGTCTCAGCTAGGTCAAAACAAAAGTGAACGAACTCATTTGTGGAAGTAGTAAGTCATGTTCATCCTCAATGGTCTCTACCGGATCATCAATATTATTAAAAGGTTCGAATTCATTTATAAAAGCAATCAAATCAAATTTGACCTCATCAGTCTCATTTGCCCTCCACTCAAAAGTGTCAATCGTGTAAATCTCGCAGATATCATCAATGCATCACCAAGAGGGAACTCCAAGGTCTATACTTTCCGAGTCATCCCCTTGGAGAGGAATTCTCGGGTCTCAGTATAAGCCAGCATGCAGCAAAAATATCTGATAGTCTCATCAATGGTATAGTCCTCGAGGTTAGCTAAGATAGGTGTAGTCACATCATATGCAGGTCTCTCGTCAGTAGTAGGTGTAGTGATGACCACATCGCTCACGTCATGATGATGGAAGCGAATCTCTCACATAGGCGAGAAATGGTCATCCCAAGGTGATTGGAGAGTGCTCCCCAGTGGAGGTATCCATGGGCAATACGGCAAAATCAACAGTATACCTCATGCACTGAATCCAAATGACAACATTTTCTAGAATATTCTTCGCCTCTTTATTAATGCATCAACAAATTGAACGATCATCCTGGTTATCTTGAGAGGTCCTAAGTGAAGAGACTGTACCAAGGAGAAGGGTATGGTGCTAATTGAAGCATCGTCATCAAGGAGAGTGTGATCACATAAAAAATCAGAAATGGTGCATCTAATGATTGGTGTAGCAATGTTACCTTTCTCAGAAGATGGACGGTGGGTGATGGCATGGGAAGTGGCCATGGTCAAAATGTGACGTTCAGATCTACTCCTTCGCTTTCTCTTCTTGGAAGAGCAGATAAATGGGTCATGGCCTAACGAAGTGGGGCCTCAATGATCTCATATGCTCCATCATCTGGGTCAAGTTCTCAAGGGTGGACTCCATGAGAGGTAACTCCAACAGATCAATCTCGAGTGGATGTGAAGGTGGATAATGTGAGGGTGATGATGGATAAAAGTCCGAGGACTGATATTGTGGCTGAGGCATATATGTACAAAAAGAAAAGTCAGGAGCAAAGTCCTCTTGGAAAAATAGAGGTGAACCGGTTGTACGGTATGAAGGATCCACAAAGTCTGGATAAAAAGCACTCCAGTCGCCATCTCCGAATCAAAGAGAAAACGATCGGGAGAACACGATAGTCAAATCAAGAAATGTAAAGAGAAAGTCACAAATACGTAGAAGGATCGAGGATACATACAAGCAATCACAAACAAACACACACAAAACACGCCCCTCAATTCACCTACTCAACTTGGTAATGACCGTGAAAGTTCGGTCTTTTTATCTTGTCTATTTTAGAGTTAGGTGAGAATGATAAAATTGTACAAACACTTAGGTTGGCTTATGGGATTTGGGCACTAACCTTAATGTGTACGTGAGCAATCTAAAACAAATACAATTAGGGGATTACTTGTCCCAAGATAATGGTTTTTCTTTTTGATCTTTTTTAGGGTCAAGTAATTTTAGGAGTCTCAATTTTATTTGTTACCATTTTCTTTGGATTTTTAATAAGAATGCATGACTAATGAGGGATAAATTCCTTTAAGATTATAAAAAATCAGAGGGAGAGAGTCGGAAAAATAATACGAGGCAATAATGATGATCTATGCTAAAGAGATGATCACTTTACCTCCAACTCTCTACATGCAAGGATGCTAGGCATAATTGAATCCTACACTATATGCACATGCAAGTTAATAAAATTACCCTAGGTACATAAATTGCTATTAACGTAAAGCACAAATGCCAATCAATCGGAAATGGAATACAAAATTCCTGTGTTGGGGAGCTCTTCAGTACCTAACACAACGGGTCTTATAAGCGCTGTACAGAGTCCCTCTCGGCACTCGATTCCAAGTCTAAATGAGAACCAATTAAAATTTGACTAGACCCAAATGTAGACTATAGGCACATGCAATGATTAATTAAGTGTCTGGACCTAATACTATCGTCAAGCATATCCTAATGCTAGGTCTCAATCACACAAAATAAAGAAAAGTGAAAATCAGAAAATAAATTTAAAAAAGGACAGAAAACTGCGATAAAATCGACGAGGCCCTAAAGGAAACAATCCCTCAGACACCGGACCTCATGAAGTGTCGCAGAGTCCTGGTAGAATCCAAGTTATTACAATAATAGTCTCGCTCTCACTTCAAATTACACAATAAATAAGAAGCAAATGCTATTGTCTCAAAATCTCCTCCAAGCTCTTCTATAGTGCTTCCTTCTGACAACTAGGTCAAAAGACCATCTTACTTCACTTGGGTGCGCAGGCGCTTTGAGTAGAGTGCCTCCCTTGATCCGCATTCCTTGCAACAAATCCAAAAAAGGAGAGTGGTTAGACAATTCAAACAATTAATATCAAACTAAAGAGAAAATAAATAGAGGAAAATGTAGACAAAGAAGGCATAATCAAACAAACCAATCTATGCGTAGTTGCTCCCCAACAATGGTGTTTTTTGATAACTAAGATTTTTCACGGGCCTAAAGTAGTCTACAAAAAGCGGGAACTACAATGTTGTTGAAGCGACCACTCACGAAATCCTAATCAATTAACATCTATCCAACAAATAAATATAAATCAATGCGAAATAAACTGTGAATTTAAAATTTATTATAACTCTACAATAAAGACGTGTATAATGCAAGTATGTGTAGAGGTCGAATAGAGGGAGCAGAATGGATAGATCGGGCAATGAATGCACAAAACTGATTGTGTGATCTTTGTCTATTTTTTAATGTAGGTTTTTAATTTTGTACTTTTTATTTTAATTTTATATTTTTATATTTTGTTTTAAATTTTAAATTTTTATATATTTTTTATATTTTATTATATTTTTAATTTCTTTTTCCTTTAAATATATATAGAATGTACAACACTATATGTACAATATAAAATAATATAATTATAAATATTAATAAAAATAGTTCAAATATAGAAAATAAAATGTATTTGGTTTTAAAATATTTTTTTAACTATTTTTGTTATTTTTTTATTTAATTTTGCTAATTTTTGTTTATTTTAAATTAAAAAAAACCTAAATAAGGGATTAGATAAATGGCCGAAACTGAAATGAAGATTAAAAAATAGAGTAGGTATAAAATTCTTCTAATAAATTTTATTGGGATGATAAAAATATAAATAAATTTAATATATAGAAAAAAAATATATTTTTGGTATTTTTTGGGAATTTTTAATCTTTTTAAACTGGATTTCGGAGCTTTTTGATTTTTATGAATTTTGTTTTTCTATTTTTAGGGTTTTTGGTTTCCGGAGTTTGCAAATAAATAAATAGATAAAGAATATTTTTTTGTAATTTTTAAAAAAGATTTTATATTTTTTGGTATTTTACACCGAAGACAGTGTAAAAATGTGCTCATATGATTTTAATAAATAAAAAAGTTCCAAAAGCATAAAATAAAAATAGAACGTAGAACTAGAAGCAATCAGGTGCCTTCATGTATTTGTTTGCGATTTTTAGAGCACAATATCTATATTTAATAAATATAACAGACACACAAAAAATTCAATTGCTAGCCGGGGCAAATATGTAATTAAAATAAAGTACATGGGCCTTGCTGCAATTTCTCCAAAATCTTATAACTACTATTTAAACTTCTTGATCCAAAATGAAATAGAAATACACATAGGGGCTCACGTGTAAAAAGAACAAAAGCACACATCATGTGGGATCACACGTGAGGTGACGTGGGCGTGACTAAAATGCAAATAAAAGTAGTATGAGGATCTTTATGCAATTATTACAAAACTATTAAAACGTATAATGAAAGTTTTAGCATTAATATTTAAATACAAAAATTGGTTGGGTGAAGAATGCAAAATACCAGTCCTGTACGCGATCAGAGGGTAGTGGTTCACCCCCTTGACATGGGGCTTCCTCTGGTGGTGCGATGATGCTTCACTGCAAACGGTTGAGATTAGATCTCATGCGGGAGATCTATGGCCAGGTGGCTCTGCATTCGATGGTGGCTGAACGATCTAGAGCAGTGATATGATCTAACAACTAGAAGGGGCAGTGGATGAACAGGAAAAGAACTCGGTTGGGCCGAGCTTTGATCCGCTCGCATGAGCTCCTCCAACTGGCTGGGATGATAGGGATAGGCGTAAAAAGGAGTGAGGGCTCCTCAGCTTTAGATGACGGCTTCAGATGGAGTCCAAGGAGCTCGAGGAAGAAGGAGGCTCCAGATAACTGCAACTTCAGGAAAATCGACTCCAAAAGGAGTCCTTTGGCCCTCCAGATCCTGTAGGAAGATCAAATGCAAGAAACGACAGTTCCTGGGAGCTTTATAGGGTGGAAATGAGTGAAGTGGGATGCGACGAAGATGCTTCTAGTGAGAGGCAGAGATGAAGCACAAAGGCTTCGATCCAGGTAGATTCGAAGGGTGTGGAGGTGCTTGGGGAGTGAAGAAGGCATGAGGGAAAGTTGTGGGGTGGTCAGGTGTGGCGGAGAATAGGGTTTGCATAGTGGGGACAGTTTGTCGGAGGTTGAATTCTGGTGAACTACAAACAAGGTTAACTTAAGCTACGATGAAGGAGTCTAAAAGAATAAAATTAAACCCAAAGCTAAACAAAGCTAAATAAAGAAGAGAAAGGTACCTCAAGCGGTGCAAAGCCGCGAGATCGACCTCACGGCGACGAAGGTCGCTGGAGGAGGTGGTGGAAACGCCTGACTGAATCAACAAGGAGCTGGAGAGGTGGTTGTCACCCACCACGATCTAGAGCTCCAAAGAATGGGGCCAAACATGGTCAATGGAGATTCAGATTCAAATGGGAGCTAGGGTGAAGCTTATGTATAGGTTGACTAAGAGGCTCCAAAGATCGAAGATAAGGCATTGATTCAACGATCCCATCCCTAAGGTTTATGCCTGCACGCATGAGGGAAGGTCGAGGAGAAAAGTTGATGAAGGACTCATCCCAATCGATGTTTGCATCGATTAGAGGAAAATGGAAATGAAGTGGTTCAACCTAGGTCTGACAGCCCTAGGACCTTGGTCAGATCCACATGGACCAACATGAAAAAGTAAACCTAAAATTATTTGTAAATTACATAGTAAATAATAAATGTTTTTATTAAATTAATTAAAAATTAAAAAATGTTTCTTATCTTATATATTATTTTATTATGATTTTTATTTGTTTTTTGGGGTTATTAATTGCAAATTAATTTTTAAGGGTTTTATTATAGGTATATTTATCTATGTATAAAGTATTTTATTTTGTATTTTTGATTTTATTATTTTTTTCTTATATTATATATTTTGAACTTATTTTTATATACATAAATATATTAATATTTTTTCTGAAATATTATGTACACTTAAATAAATAGGGTTATAAATATATAGTTATAAGTATAGGTATTTCACCTATGTATTTTATATACTCATTTTATTTTATTAATTTTTTTTATTCTAGTTTTAATATGTACATATGATGTAAATAATATTGACCAAATTATAAAACTATAAAAGTTACTATTTGATATGAACCCACATTTGCATATTGTACAATATGGGTCCAAAACCTAACTTTCATACTTTAACTCCAAAAAATATGAAACCACCTTCATTAAATAGCTTACTAAAGTTATATACTATTAATGTTATTTTGATATAATTTGAGTTTCTTTTTGAGAGATATGGGTCTGGGAAGTTGGGATTTTGGAATCTTATTCATAGTATAATTTGTACACTGTATATTATTTTTTTATGAAATCAATTTTGTATATTTTTATATATTATTTACAACTTTCATGTACAAAGTTTCTTTATTCAGGTATAAAAAGTAGAAAATAAAACGGGTACCAAAAATGAATAAATGATGAATTAATAAATTAGATTTTTATTGGATTTATTGGCCCTTGTCTCCCCTTACTTTATTCCTTATCGACTTAGACATCAAGATGCCTAGGTCTCGGGGTTTAGGGTCATAAAATACCTTTGGAATTTTGTTCTTATTTTTTCTTTTCTTTATTCTATAGTTTTAGCATTAAAATAATATTTTATATAGTATTTATATAATAAAGAATGAATGTTAATTTGTACAAATTAATGGTATTTACGTGAATTAGCTAGGATTTTTAAGACCAAAATGATAGAATAAAGGTGACGAAATGGATATTCATCATGGAATAGTACCATCTCCTGTTTCCATATTGTTCACAGTTAGTCTTCAACCTATGTGATACTTTGGAGCGAGGAGTGGGTGCTCGACAGTGGCACAGATTCCACGTTACACTCTAATTCCATCTTCTTCACTGATGAGTTTGATTTCTTCCTCGAGAGTTATATACGGGAAGAAACATCATGTTCTGTCTACACGAATTCATTTCTTGAATGTGAAGATGACGTTCAATTCATAAGATGAAATCAGGACATTCAGGGGTCAGATAATCATCTTGGATTGCGAGAAGCCTGAGTTTAATCAATGTGCCCGCAAGCGTCTCCTCCGTCGGGTTGGACTTGAGACATGCGGTCTCTTCGTTTAGAGACTATAATCACAACCACGATTCAAGAGGTATTCCTATATCTACTTTATCGTTTAGATGAAATTATCCGATAAGTGTTCTGGGATCATGTGATTTTATGGCTTTCATTTTTTTTTCTAAAAATTCCGTTATACCGAGCAACTGATGCGACTAGTCGCTCCCGATCACATGTAATTTAATCTTCATGCTTCCATGATGCGCTTAAGGTTATTTTCATAACCTTCAAGTGGTATCAGAGCCAAGTTGAGGTCTTGGATATGATCTAAAACCCTAGGCGATCAAAGATCATGTTTCGGATGCGTAGGACTCAGTTGTTTTTACATTGGATGCAAGATTCGAATTGAATTTTTGATAAAATAAAACCTATTATTTGTGTACTATTTAAACATGTTTTTATTAATAAAGTGTATATAGAATGTCTAAATATATTACAATAATAACAATAATATATAATTGGTACCAAAAGTGCATGAATATTATTCGAAGAGTTCCCGCCATGAATAATGTTTTTTACATGTATTCGCGGATCTGTAAGAAAATTATTTTTGCTTACTATTTTACCATCATGAAACATAAAATAAACACTTATATTAAGTATGGAATCAAACCATCAAAACACTCAAATTTGTTTCGTGTGATTCCAACTCCGTTTGCACTAGATATCCCATAGTTAGTGGAGATGGGTCGGAAGATGATTAGTCATCAATTCTATTTACTTAATGTTAATGAAAATTATGAATTTTACTTGATTAATTATGATGCCTAATAATTATGAAAATAATTAATTAATTATAATAGGCTATTGAATGTAGGTTTCATGAAAACCCTTGTTTATCCTATAATAGTTGTAGGGTAATCTTTACATGCAAGAACATTGTTACTTGAATAAGATTGGGGATTTGTTTAGAGAATCTCCTTATAATATTAATTAAAAAGGGAAAAAGGAAGCTGCACCCGGTGGTGCAGCCAACTAGGTGCACCCTGGGTTTTTTCTTCTTGGTTTTTTATTTTTTTGAAGGAAACTTATGGGGGATTTACTTAGTTTATTGTGTGGAATATGTGTTTCAAATTTCATGCAAAACAAACACTCCTATCATGCCCATCTAGATATGGTCATTTTCAATAATTCTGAAACCGTTAAAATGTCATAGCCTTGATGGAGATGATAGAAATATCGAATTTACTTGAAATTGGTATGATATCATGGTGATATATAGTGATTTAAATCCCCCTAGGTCTCATTTCAAAAACATCAAACATAAATGAAAAAATGCCTGGGTGCAACTAAGTTAGGTGCACCCCTGGGTGCAGCTTCCTCAATCCCAATTAAAAAGGTTTTGATAAATGATATATGTTATAACTTCGATTGAAAAGCCGAATATAATCTCAAATAAAAATTGATCAGATCACATTATCCTAACCTGAGGTGAATATGGTGTCTATTCGGGAATCGTTGGGGTAGTAGGTTGCTCTGTGAGCATTTTATCCCACATCATGTGCGTACTGGCCATGACATCAGGTAAGGAATAAATAATGCTTGAAATGTTCTTGATGTATTCTTCTAATTATTTAAATTTGAATAATATATTTTTTAAGATTATACCATCCTTCAAGTAACAGTCAAGATTGTTTATTGGTTGATTGAATTGGATTGAAAATTAATTTAATATGATTAAATTAATTATATCCAGTTGAAACACTCTATTATTAATATAGTAGTATTTTCCTTAGAATACTTAATTATGTGAATATGATTCACAATGATTAATTAAAATTTGAACATGATATGGAGGATCATATAAGTGACATCCATGGTCTCCCGTCAAGGCGAAAGGTTCCGTCGTCATGGATTGTATGTAGGAGAGGCATGTCCGAAGTAACAACTCCTGCATACAAGCATACATGGATCGTGTTCTTTGCTTCTCGAAAGAGTAAGGCCGTATGCGTAGTGACCCCAATATCGGTTCCTCATATTATTGAGGTGATATTGGATTGTGTATAGTGAACTCTAGTCCCATTGACTGTTGGTTCAATTAACGAAGGGTCAGCATCGCCTTGGGGGTCGTGGGCCCATACATTAAAGATCAAATTGGGAAATGCAAGTTGGACTTGCAAGGCGGAATGAGTTCCAACTTCTTTTTATCCGAGTTATAGTTTCTCATAGGATGTAACAAAGGTAGGAAAGGAGATCACATATCTTGCTTGAGATATAATGGTAAGTATGTCTCTTACTTCGAAAGTGAATAAGGGAATCAACTTTTAGAGTAGACACAGCAAGCCAACTTTGATATAAAAAATCGTTAATCAAAGTAAAATATGTATTTATGCAAATTATCTTATTTCAGATAACCTACATTAAACCCACTCAAAATATACTCAATAATAACCAGTAAATGATCATGAATTAGATTCATGATCAAGATATTGTAATTGTAGTTGGACACATAATATATGTGGTTACAATGCAAATTACCACATAATGATGAGGAATGATAATTAAATGGACAATAGGACAACAATCCATGGTTTGTATGTCTCTATAGTCTTGATCTCTCATTGAATGTGCTTTGACACGATGATCGTAATTATCAAAAATCCTTATAAAATCGAAGAAGATGTTTTGGCATACATATGTACTCTCAACATTTAATCAAGGATGACATGGTTCACTGCATTATGCAGAATGGTGGCTCGACAAGAGAAGATGTACTCAAGATATTTGAGTACTTACCTGAACCAAAGTCTTTAAGAATTAAGATGGATGCAGATATGATGAGTGTTATCATTCTACTATCTCAACTTAAGTCTTCTATAAATCTTCATAATATTCATATTGTATGAATATGATGATGCATGAATAAATGCTGAAATACTCTTATTGAAGTTCTTGAGGACATGATAAATTTAAGAGATCCTTTATCTTAAACAAATGTTGTTTAAGGATTGAGGAAGAGTAGTTGAAACATTGGTCGGACCCACATAAGAAGGAAAGTCAAAGAGTTGATTGCACTTCCGTGACTTCCATATATATATGTTATCCAAAGAGTTGGATGACTACCAATACTGTAACAAGATGATGTGCTGATACTATGACTATTAAAACTATCTAACATCCGTAAAGAAGGGACTCGGATAGTGCATCGGAATATTATATATCTACATATCATCATTGAAATTGATTTACTTATCATATAAGATCAAGTCTAATAATTGTATCTCACTCTTCTAAAAACACTTGCAATTGGTTGCATATGTTTTAGAAGACTAGAAAGTTTGATCTTAAGGTTTAATAGTCATCCACATGGATGTTGATGCAATTGTTCCAACAATCTTCATTGGATAGATAGACTACATATTTTCAGTGGGAGATCCCTTAGTCTTAGATAATTCTCTATGACCTAGATACTAGGATACATTGATTGTTTATTTCTAAATATTGGGAATAAACATGCATTCTGTAATCGGCCTATCATTAAGAGTTATGATGGATATATTTCAGATAGTAATCTAACATCTAGCGGACTCCACTAAATTAAAAAAATTAATTAATGGTTCATTAACATTTTTAAATATTGAGAATTTAAACCTTAAAAGATCAATAGGAAAATGAAGATCATTTGACAATGATCTGGCATCAAGCCTTGGACATATGTATGGTGATGAGATCAATATATCTGAAATTTCAAATTTTACATACTTGTGAATATTTTATTCAAAGTAAAAATATCCAATGCACCCTTCTCCGGGAATAGTGTAAGATGCCAAGGTATTCAAGTTCTCATACATATTGATGTATGTGAATCATCTATATCATAATAAACATTAATGATATGTCCTATTTATTAATGAATTTTGTGATATGATATTTCTTCCCTTTACCTTAGAAACCTTTGAAATTTTCTATGATTTCACAATTTTGGTTTAGAACTAAAGTTTGAAGGAAGATGAAATGAATTTGATCTAACTTTGGTAGCAAGTATTTATTAGATGAATTCAAGGAATACCTTATGGAGAAAGGAATACCATTCTTATATCAATCCTCCTAATACACCTAAACTAAATAGAGTTATGGGTGGATGCAATTGGAAGTTGTGTGACATGATGTGATCAATAATAAATATAAACATAATGACCTTTTAGTTTCCATATATATACACATATATATATATATATGTAGTAGATACAATAATATTCCTTAACAAGATTCCATGCATATATAAACCCGAAAAATCGTGCATAAGCTATGGTTTGAAACCTAGCATAGTGCTGGACACTTGAGGATTTAAGGTTACTTAGTTAATAACCAGATCATGGATGCAAGAATGCTGGAATCTATCACCAGAGAGTGCTACTTAATTAGGAAAATAATTATGGTATTGGATACCTACTTTATGACCTTGAGTTTATAAGAGTTTCCATCTCTAAGGATATGATTCTTAGATGATAACTTTCTTGAGAATCAAAGTGAAACCGAAGTAAAAGAACTCATATAATCGTGAGAAGATAACAAGGCTCCTGAAATCGGAAACTAAAAGGACAATTGAAGATGAAACACTCATACCTCTTCAAATCATCTTGAGGTTTGTGAGACCACATAGAGGGTATGGATTCCATGTGTCAGGGAAATCTGACAATGATTGAACTTCATATGATGAAGCTTATGTAGATCAAGACTTGGAAAGATGGATGTTAGGAATAAAGTATAAATTAGACTTCATACGCAAGTGCTGTGTATGGACCCTCGAGAATACATCATTAGGGGTCAAACCCATTAGGTCTAAATGGATCTTTACGAGACAGAGGGAACCTGATGAGAAGGTAGAGACCTTCAAAGCACGACTCATAGCCAAGAGCTACACAAAGAAAGAAGGCATCGCTTGCGATGAGACTTGCTTTCTAGTGACCATGCTTAAACTCATTAGAATAATGCTAACAGTATCTATACAACATGACTATGAGATCTGTAAGATGGAAGTTAGGATTGCATTTCTTAATGAATACCTTAAGGGGATATTCGTATGAAGTAGCCCCATGGCTTCATTATTAAAGAATGCAAGGTGTGCTAGCTAAGAAACACTATCTATGAACTCAAATAAAGCTTGTTGTAGTCGGAACATCATATTTGATGAAATTATAAAGTTATGATTTCAGAAGAATCTTGATGAACTATGTAAAGCTTAGTGGGAATGCCATTGATTTCATTATTATAAATGTAGATAAGAATCCTAATTATTTGGAATGATATAAGGATGAAAATAAGCGTTTTATAATCTGGTTGTTCCGTATCTTGAGATTAAAGATCTCAAGGATACCTCTTTGACCATAATATGAGGTTGTTCAGAAGCAAAGAGAAGAGAGCATTGGGATTGTCACATTAATGATACATCTTGGACATATTCCATTTTGGAAAATCCAAGGAAGGCTTATTTCCCTTAAGATATGGTATTGAAATATCTGAAGGGATAACAACTCAAAGTGTTTGATGATGCGAATACCAAAGCTACATGCACTAGTGCATCAACTATGGGAAGCTCATTGTATGCTAGATGTGTACAACATGCTAGATGTCTGCCATGCATTAGGAGTGATAAAATGTTACCGTTCCTACTATGGAGATAATGTTGGACATGCGAGCCCACGGCGAGCCATTATGCAATAAATGTTATTGCGAATATCATTCCCTGATCTGAAATGAAGAATGAATAATTTGCATAATAGGTCCCGTAGTACAATTAGGGTTATGTACCATGGCCATCTTGATGATCATACATCTGTTGATTCAATTATTGAATCATAGAGGCTGGTGCTTGGATGAATATCTAATGAGTTAGATTGAGGACTCATTAAGCATCGTCAAATGATTGTTAAGAGATGATCTCCAGCCAGAGAAGGAGATGGCAATCCTATCTCAGTTAGGGTGATATCTGACCGACCTCTTGATGCAGGTCCACTACATATGAATAGATATTCGGAGGTGTCATATTAGTTAGGTCAAAGAGTTGACTTAACGAGATCGAGATAACCAAAGTCCTATATCGTATGCTGTCACGATACAGGCATGCATCCTCTGACCAGAGACAGATGTGTTACTATATGTTTGAGTATGTACATTTGGCAGACCAATAGGTTGATGACCTAATCAAGGTCTATACACCGGCGCGCTGGTGTGCATATAAGGGCATATGAGTAATACGATCTCTCAAAGGGATCATACAGGTTCAGTTACTGAACCGGAAGACATGAGCTCACTTATGAGATATTGGGAAGAATCAAATTCCGTGCGCACGGTCGTCTCTCTTTGGAAGCTTGACTGAATTTGTTGGTTTGATATATACTTTTGGAAATTATATGATCAAGACCTAGGTATGATATATGCTTTTGGAAAGTATATGATCAATACCGACTCCCAATGATCGAATGAGAAACTTACTGATAAAACCATGAAGTAGAAAGTATAAATTTGATCCAATACTTCGGGTTTAATCTGAGTCTTCCAGTATGCAGGATGTACAGGTATTAGGAATACCTGAGGGTGATGTGATCATAAACGATTGTATAACCATGACGCTTCCATTCCTAGGGAGTGATGAAACGGGTCTGGATTTTAGTGACTCCTCTCAGTAGAGAAGTAATCTTATCTTCGTCCATTTATTGGACATTGATCTGAATATGATTCAGATGCAATGAGAAGATTAGATTTGCGGTCTTGATTTAATCAAGCATCTAAGGGAGGCCCGTGATCTTGTTTTGAGATATGATCTTAATATCCATGTCACTATACGTGGAACAATACAATCGCCCTGTCCTTATCTCCAAGTATCTGTGGAGAAAGCGCATTATCCTTGAAGGAGTTCATGGATAATTCTATTGTTGATTTATGTATCCGAGCATTGAGGAAATGGATAATTAATGGTGATTTAATTATCATGATTAATACGAATTCGATTCATATTATAAAGAGAGTTGTCTTAGATTATTAAATATGATTTGATTATCAAAGATGTAAATAATGTGAATATGATTCATGTTATTTGAGAACAAGATAATAGAGATCCAAGATGATTAAATGTGGTTTAATTATCATGGATATGAATAATGTGGATAGCAATATCCATATTAGTCATATATATTATAAATGTTATTTATAATATATAAGAGAGAGTTATTTGTATTTTACATTTGTTAATTAAATGTTAATGTGAATTGGATTCACATTGGACATTGAATTGAAAATGTAATTTACATTTTGCTTTGGGTTGTGAATATGATTCACAAATTTTTCAATGGCAAGATTGCAATGTCTACAAAATAATTGTGAATTATTTTTGTAGAATAATTTGCAACATAAGTTATTGCAAATAATGGAGATTACATAAAAGATGAAATAGCCACCTTCCTAATGGAGGAGGGTGGGCGGCCACCACTCTCATTAGGAAAGGGAGGCCGTCCCCCCTCTCCACATGGAAGGAGGCTTTCTCTCCTTTCATTATCTCCATGTATTGATGATTTAATTTTGTGATTAAATTGTGTTGATTTATCAACATATATTTAATTTAAATTAAACTAATTGTTGTTGGTTTTACCAACACAAATCTTAGCCATTAAAAGAAACACAATCAATGAGAGCCATTGGATTTGTGTTGGCCCATGGATTGAGATCCATGGATCCCAAAACCCTATAAATCGAGAGGCATACCCATGATCTCTCTTTACACAAATTGCTTGAGAAGCATCTCTCTCTCTCTCTTTCTCTCTAGACGTCAGCCCTCTCTATCCCTCTCATGGCCGTCCACCATGGATACCATGGAGAGGTTCTCCGTCGCCGCAGCATCGTTGTTATGCTTCCCGATCGTATGCTCGTGGATCTCCGTATCCTTCGGTGTGCCTCTCTCATGAAGAAGACGACGGATCTCGTGTGTCGAGATCAGGAGATCCGCCGCTTGGATCATCAACATGGATTGCGAGAAGCACGCGGTTCATTCCCGCGCTCGCAAGCGTCTCCTCCGTCGGATCGGACTTGAGACATGAGGTCTCTTCGTTTAGAGACTCGATTGCAACCACACTTCAAGAGTTAATCCTATTACTTGTTTGTGGTTTAGACGAAACGGTTCGAGAAGTGTTCTTGGATCATGTGGTTTCGTCGTATAAATATTTTTAAATTCCGCTGCATCGAGCAACTAGTCCGACTAGTTGCTCCTTGTCGTATTCGATACGACGCACACGCTTCTGTGATGCACTTGAGGATCAAACCATATCCTTCAAGTGGTATCAGAGCCTTAGGTCGACGGTTTCGAATATGATTCGCTCACCGAGGACGGCTTGGGTTCGTTAAGGTCGCGAAAGTTTTCATCGCATTTGATTTCGCAGATCTGTTTAGTAAATAAATTCGACACTGTTTAAATTGTTTAAACACGAATTTAATACTTGAATTTTTTCCCCATTAAATAAGTAAACCATAGGATCTGAGTTTGCGTAAATCGGATTTCGTATGCTCTAGATATGGTAGTTTTAATGAACATGTATTTACTGTTACGGGAACTGCGAATCATATCGTAATTAAAGAGTTAATTACTGTTTAGAAACGCCTCTAAATGCATGCAAAACACATAGGTTCTGTTGTAAATCAAGTTAGCAAACTATGGAAACTTACTTTACTTAATTTGGATTTAAATTGATTGAGATATGCTAATTTTAGTAAGTAGGGGTCACTGCTGAAATTACTTTCCTAATCAAGAACCATGTGATTGTCAATTAATGAAATTAATTGTTAATTTCAAGAAATAATTATGGAAAATATTTGAGAAATATTGGAAGATGATTATTTCCTTAATTGACTTGACTTCAACCAATTAATTAATTAGATTTGATGTAGATTATAATTGGAAACACAATCATCAAACATCTTGCTTGAATAGGATTGGGAATTTGTCTAGCAAATTTCCTTATAATCAAAATTGTTTTGATTACTATATGGTATAATTTCGGTTGAAGAACCGATGATCATCTCAAGTACAAATTAATCAATTTGGCATTATCCTTTCCCGAGGCGGATATGGTGTCTAGTCGGGGATCGCTGGGGTAGCGGGTTGCAACGTATGCGGTCCGTCCCACTCCCGCCGGTACTGGCCATGACAGCGGGTAGGGCCGGGATAATGTCCGAGGGATTAAGATATGTTTTTTAATTATTAAAATACGAATTAATATGTACTTTGAGAATAATACCATATATATTCAAGTATAGCAATCAAGTTTGATTGATTAAATTGGATTGATAATTAATTTAATATGATTGAATTAATTATATCCAATTAAAGCACTCTATTATGAAAGAGTTATTATTTCCCTTGGAAGAATTAATTATTTGAATATGATTCATGATAATTAATCAGAATTTTAATATGATATGGAGGATCACATAATTGACATCCATGGTCTCCCGTCAAGGCGAAGAGTTTCGTCGCCAGATATTATATGTAGGAGACACCTGTCCGAAGTGATTGCTCCTGTATATGATCCATTTGGATCGGGCTCGTCGCTTCTCGAAAGAGTAAAGACGTATGCGTAGTGACCCCAATATCGGGTCCTCATATTATTGAGGCGATATTGGATTGCGCATAGCGAGTTGTATTCCTGTTGACGGTTGGTTCAATTAATGACGGGTCAACATCACCTTAGGGGTGGTGGGCCCGGGTATTAAAGACCGAATTGGGAGATGCAAGTTGGACTTGCAAGGCGGAATGTGTTCCCGCTTCTTTTTATCCGAGTTGTAGGTTCTCATATTATTGGGATGCAACAAAGATAAGGAAGGAGATCCCAGATCTTGCTTGAGATATAATAAAGAAGTATATCTCTTACATTGAAAGTGATTAAGGGAATGCACTTTCATTGTTGACATGGCAAGACAACTTTGATATAAAAAATTCCTAAATCAAAGTAAATTATATATTTATATAAGCTTATGCAAATTTCTTATTTCAGATAATCCTTCATTAAACCCACTCAATGTTATACTCAATAATAACCAGTAAAATGTCATGGATTGGACTCATGATCCAGATATTGTACTTGCAATTGGACACATAATGTATGTGATTGCAATGTGCAAGTTTCCTCATAATAATGAGGAATGATGATTAAATAAGACAATAGGACTGAAACCCTAGGGTTTGTATGTCTCTATAAGTCTTGATCTCATCGAATGTACTTTTGAAGTGACATGTCGATAATGATCGTAATTGTCAAATAATCCTTATAAAATCAATAAAGATATTCTGGCATACATATGCGCTCTTGACATTTAATCATGAATGACATGGTTCTCTGCATCATGTAGAATGGTAGTTCGGAGATAATGTATTCAAATTGTTTAAGTACCTACCTGAACCTATGCTTTAAGAGTTCAGATGGATGTAGATGATGAGTGTCATCATTCTACTATCTGTACTCTAGTCATTCATGAAGCTTCATAATATTCATATTGTATGAATTGGGTGAAGCATGTATAAATGTCAAAATTCTCTTACATTGAATTCTTTTGAATTTAACATAAGAGATCCTTAGTCTTAAGCAATGGTTGTTTATAGATAAAGGGAGCGCAGTGGAAGCATGGGTTGGACCCAAGCAAGAAGTATAATCAAAGAGTTGACTGTACTTCTGTAACTTCCATATGACATTCAAAGAGTTGAATGAATGCCAATACTGCAATAAGTTGATGTGTTGATAGTATGACTATCAAATCTATCTAGAATCCTTAGAGAAGGAATCGGATAGTGCATCAGATTAATCTACATGTAATCATTGATATTGACTTACTTATTTGATAAGACTAATAATTGTATCTCAATCTTCTAATCACACTTGCAATTGGTTGCATATGTACTAGAAATTTGATCTTAAGATTTATTGGTCATCCATGTTGAAAGTGATACAAGTGTTGCGACAATTTCCATGAGATCAATTGACTTCATATTTTCAGTGGGAGCCCTTAGTCTTAGAGAATGTCTTTATGACCTAGATATTAGAATACACTCATTGTTTATTTCTAATTGTTGGATATAAACATGAATTCTATAATAAATCTATCGTAAAGAGTTATGATGGAGATATTTCAGATAGTAATCTAAAATCTAGTGGACTCTATTAAATTAGAAAATTATTGACCGGTTCATTAAGATTTCTAATACTGAAAATTAAACCTTTAAAGATCAATAGGAGGACAAAAGATCATTTGACAATGATCTGGCATCAAGTTTTGGACATATGTTGTTGATGAGATCAATGTACTAGTAAGACATGAAACTTTAAATTGTCTAAAGGTTCAAATCTTACATACTTATGAATATTGTATTCAAAGAAAAATGTCCGATACACCTTTCTTTGGGAAAGATGTAAGATGTTAAGGTGTTCAAGATCTCATACATATTGATGTATATGAATCATCTATATCAGAATAAACATTGTGGATATGTGATATCTATTAGTGATTATTTGTGATATATTATTTGTGATATAAGATTTCTTCTCTTCACTTAGAAAACTTTGAAATGTTCAAAGATTTCACAATTTTGGTTTAGAACCAAAGTTTGAAGGAAGACGAAATGAATTTGATCTAACCAAGGTAGCCTGTACCTATTAGATGAATTCAAGAAATACCTTATGGAGATATGAATATCATTCCTATCTCAATCCTCCTAATGTACCTTAACTCATTGGAGTTGTAGGGAGATACAATTGATCATGTGTGACATGATTTGATCAATGATTAATCCTAGCATAATTGTCTATTAGTTTCCAAGGTATATGTATATGTGGTAGAGACTACATTATATATATTTAATTAGGTTCCAAGCTAGTAAGCTGGAATCTAGCACTAGAGAGTGCTACTTCATTAGGAAAATAAAGGATGGTATTGTATACCTACTTTATGACCTTGAGATTCTTAAAGGATATCATCTCTGGGAATGTGATTCTTAGAGGATGACTCTCTTGAGAATCAAGATAAAATGAAGTAAAGGAACTCATTTAATCTTGAGAAGATAATGGGGCTCCTGAAATTAGAAACTAAAAGGACAATTAAAGATGAAACACTAATACCTCTTCAAATGAGTTTGAGAATGGGTTCCATGTGTCAGTTGAATCTGACAATGCTCGGACTTCATGTGATGAAGCTCCCGAGGATCATGACTTGAAAAGATGGATGTTAGCAATAAAAGTCTAATGTAGACTTCATATACAAGTGTTGTATATGGACCCTCGAGGATCCACCTATATGGGTAAGACTCATTAAGGTGTAAATGGATCTTCAAGAGAAAGAGGGAACCTGATGAGAAGGTAGAGACCTTCAAAGCACGGTTCGTAGTCATGAGCTACACACTGAAGAGAAGACATCGCTCGCAATGAGACTTGCTCTCCAGTGACTTTGCTTTAACCCATCAGAATATTGCTAACTGTAGCTATACAACTTGACTATGACATCTTCATGATGTGATTCAAGATTGCGTTCCTCTATGAATACCTCTCTGAGGATATTCATATCAAGTAGCCCCAGGGCTTCATGGTTGAGGAAAGCAAGATGTGCTAGCTGAAGAACTCCATCTTTGAACTCCAATAAGTTTCTTGTAGTTGGAACATAAGATTTGATGAAATTATAAATGTTATGATTTCAGCTAAAATCTTGATGAACCATGTGAAGCTTAGTGGGAGTGCCATTGTGTTCATCGTGCTAAATGTAGATATGATTCTAATCATTTAGAATGATATAAGAATAATAATAGGTGTTTTATAATTTGGTTGTTCCATACATTGAGATATGATCTCAAGGATACCTCTTAGATCTTAATTCTAAAGTCGTTCAGAAGTAAAAAGAAAAGGATATTGGGACCGTCACATTAGTAGTGCATCTTGGACTTATTACAATTTCTGGAAAATTCCAAGAAAGGCTTCCTTCCCTTGAGATATTGTACCGACCTATCTAAAGGGATAGCACCTCAAAGAGTTGATAAAGTGAATGCTAGTACTGCTTGCACTTGTGCATCAGTTATGAGAAGCTGAGTGTATGCTGGATGTGTACGAATACCAGATGTCTGCCATGCAGTGGGAGTAGTAAACTGTTACTAATCCCACTATGGAAATAAAACACTTTATTGCAGTAACAACAAAATCTTAATAGATGATAAGATTTTGAGATAGTGATCTCAAAGTCTTATCTTCAAGTACTTAAGACTTTATAGATAATGATCTAAAAGGTCTTAACTTTGGAAACCTTCAGAGATAGTGATCTCCAGGGATAAAGGTATTCTGATAAGGATTATGGAAATACTGGTTATAACAACTATTAAGCTATAGTGTCAAGGACCCTATGATAGCTTTAACAAAATTGAGTATTGGTTGCATGAGATGCAACATTCGCATTAGATGCGAGCTCTATAACTGGGGATATGCAAGTACCGTAAAAGGACTTGGCGTAGTCTCGCGGGAACAGAGTGACTGATCAACTTACCTAGCTATTTTCTTAATAACCTATGATTGTCACATGATTGTGGGTTTAAATGATTAGCCCATTAATGGCTCTTTGGGCTAGTGGGAGATTGTTGGACATGCGAGCCCACGGCGAGCCATTATGCAATAAATGTTATAGCGAATATCATTCCCTGATCTGAAATGAAGAATGAATAATTTGCATAATAGGTCCCTTAGTACAATTAGGGTTATGTACCATGGCCATCATGATGATCATACAGCTGTTGATTCAATTATTGAATCATAGAGGCTGGCGCTTGGATGAATATCTAATGAGTTAGATTGAGGACTCATCAATCATCGTCAAATGATTGTTAAGAGATGATCTCCAGCCAGAGAAGGAGATGGCAATCCTATCTCAGTTAGGCTGATATCTGATCGACCTCTTTATGCATGTCCTCTGCATATGAATAGAGATTCGGAGGTGTCAGATTAGTTAGGTCAAAGAGTTGACTTAACGAGATCGAGATAACCAAAGTCCTATATCATATGCTGTCATGATACAGGCACACATCCTCTGACCGAAGACAGATGTGTTACTATATGTTTGAGTATGTACATTTGGCAGACCAATAGGTTGATGACCTAATCAAGGTCTATACACCGGCACGTTGGTGTGCATATAAGGGCATATGAGTAATACGATCTCTCAAAGGGATCATATAGGTTCAGTTACTGAACCGGAAGACATGAGCTCACTCATGATATATTGGGAAGAATCAAATTCTGTACGCACGGTCGTCTCGCTTTGGAAGCTTGACTGAATTTGTTGGTTTGATATATACTTTTGGAAAGCATATGATCAAGACCTAGGTATGATATATGCTTTTGGAAAGTATATGATCAATACCGACTCCCAATGATCGAATGAGAAACTTACTGATAAAACCATGAAGTAGACAGTATAAAGTTGATCCAATACTTCGGGTTTAATCTGAGTCTTCCAGTATGCAGGATGTACAGGTATTAGGAATACCTGAGGGTGATGTGATCATAAACGATTGTATAACGATGACACTTCCATTCCTAGGGAGTAATGAAACGGGTCTGGATTTTAGTGACTCATCTCAGTAGAGAAGTAATCTTATCTTAATCCAATTAATGGACATTGATCTGAATATGATTCAGATGCAATGAGAAGATTAGATTTGCGGTCTTTATTTAATCAAGCATCCATGGGAGGCCCGCGATCTGGTTTTGAGATATGATCTCAATATCCATGTCACTATACGTGGAACAATACAATCACCCTGTCCTTATCTCCAAGTATCTGCGGAGAAAGCGCATTATCCTTGAAGGAGTTCATGGATAATTCTATTGTTGATTTATGTATCCGAGCATTGAGGAAATGGATAATTAAATGTGATTTAATTATCATGATTATTATGAATTCGATTCATATTATAAAGAGAGTTGTCTTAGATAATTAAATATGATTTGATTATCAAAGATGTAAATAATGTGAATATGATTCATGTTATTTGAGAACAAGAGAATAGAGATCCAAGATGATTAAACGTGATTTAATTATCATGGATATGAATAATGTGGATAGCAATATCCATATTAGTCATATATATTATAAATGTGATTTATAATATATAAGAGAGAGTTATTTGTAATTTACATTTGTTAATTAAATGTTAATGTGAATTGGATTCACATTGTACATTGAATTGAAAATGTAATTTACATTTTGTTTTGGGTTGTGAATATGATTCACAAATTTTTCAATGGCAAGATTGCAATATCTACAAAATAATTGTGAATTATTTTTGTAGAATAATTTGCAACATAAGTTATTGCAAATAATGGAGATTACATAAAAGATTAAATAGCCACCTTCCTAATGGAGGAGGGTAGACGGCCACCACTCCCATTAGGAAAGGGAGGCCGTCCCCCCTCTCCACATGGAAGGAGGCTTTCTCTCCTTTCATTATCTCCATGTATTGATGATTTAATTTGGTGATTAAATTGTGTTGATTTATCAACATATATTTAATTTAAATTAAATTAATTGTTGTTGGTTTTACCAACACAAATCTTAGCCATTATAAGAAACACAATCAATGAGAGCCATTGGATTTGTGTTGGCCCATGGATTGAGATCCATGGATCCCAAAACCCTATAAATAGAGAGGCATACCCATGATCTCTCTTTACACAAATTGCTTGAGAAGCATCTCTCTCTCTCTCTTTTTCTCTCTAGACGTCAACCCTCTCTATCCCTCTCATGGCCGTCCACCATGATTACCATGGAGAGGTTCTCCGTCGCCGCAGCATCGTCGTTATGCTGCCCGATCGTCTGCTCCTGGATCTCCATCTCCTTCGGTGCGCCTCGCTCGTGAAGAAGATGACGGATCTCGTGTGTTGAGATCAGGAGATCCGCCGCTTGGATCATCAACATGGATTGCGAGAAGCACGTGATTTATCCTCGCGCTCGCAAGCGTCTCCTCCGTCGGATCGGACTTGAGACAGGAGGTCTCTTCGTTTAGAGACTCGATCGCAACCACGCTTCAAGAGGTAATCCTATTACTTGTTTGTGGTTTAGACGAAACGATTCGAGAAGTGTTCTTGGATCATGTGGTTTCGTCATATAAAATTTTTTAAATTCCGCTGCATCGAGCAACTAGTCCAACTAGTCGCTCCTTGTCGTATTCGATACGACGCACACGCTTCTGTAATGCGCTTGAGGATCAAACCTTATCCTTCAGATAAAATATTGATTTGCAGTAATAACAATATCTTCAAAATAGGATAAAACTTTAGAGATAGTGATCTCAAAGTCTTATATTTAAGAACTTAAGACTTTGTAGATAGTGATCTACAAGGTCTTACCTACAAATACCTTACTAGACTTAAGACTATATATTAATCTAAGGGGACAGAGATCTCCAGGCTTAAGGGTATCACTGACTAGTTATAACGATTATTGAGTTGTAGTGTCACAGATATTATAACTGCTTTAACAAGATTGAGTATTGATTGCATAAGATGTAACATTCGCATTAGATGCGAGCACTGTTTCTAGGGGATATGAAAGTACCGTAAAAGGACTTGGCATAGTTTCTCGAGAACAATTTGACTGATCGACTTACCACAATATTTTTCTAAATAGCTTATGATTGGCTCATGAGTGTGAGTTTTAAGATATTAGCCATTAATGACTCTTTGGACTAGTGGGAGATTGTTGGACTTGCAAGTCCACGGCAAGCCATTATGCAGAAAATGTTATTACAATTCACTCCTTGATCTGAAATGAAGAATAACCAATTTTCATAATAGGTACCTTAGTACAATTAGGGTTATATACTATGACCATCTTGATGATCACACAACTATTGATTCAATTGTTGAATCATAGAGGCTAGTGCTTGGATGATATATAAAGAGATAGATTTAGGACTCATCGAACACCGTCAAATGATTATTAAGAGATGATCTCCAGCATGAGAAGGAGATGGCAGTCCTTCCTCTAAAGGCTGATATCTGATTGACGTCTTGATGTAGGTCCTGTGCATAGGAATAGAGATTCAGAGGTATTGATAAGTTAAGTCAAATAATTGACTTAACGAGATCGAGATAACCAAGACCTATATCGTGTGCTGCCACGATATAGGCATGCATCCCTGATCAGAGTCATATGTGTTGCTATATGACTGAGTAGACTGATAGGTTGATGGCCTAATCAAGGTTTATACACTGCGAGCTGGTGTGCATACAAGGGCATATGAGTAATACGATCTCTTAAAGGGATCATATAGGTTCACTTGTGAATGGGAAGACATGAGCTCACTCATGAGGTATTGGGACCAGTGAAATTCCATGCATGGTATTCTTGCTTTGGAAGCATGACAAAAATTTATGGGTATGATATTTTATGGGGAAGCATATGATTGATACCAACTCCCAATGATCAATTGAAAAACTTAATGATAAAACCCTGAAGTAGACAGTCTAAAAGAGATCTAAAACTTCGGGTTTATTCTAGGTTTTCCAGTATGCAGGATGCACATGTATTAGGAATACATGAGGGTGATGTGATCATAAACAATTATATAACCATGTCATTTCCATTCCTAGGGAGTGATGAAACATGTTTGTATTTTATTGACTCATATCAGTAGATAAGTAATATAATCTTCGTCCAAATGTTGGACATTGATCTGAATGTAATTCAGATGCAATGAGAAGATTAGATCTACGACCTT
This sequence comes from Ottelia alismoides, assembly GCA_037367405.1. NCBI lineage: Eukaryota > Viridiplantae > Streptophyta > Magnoliopsida > Alismatales > Hydrocharitaceae > Ottelia > Ottelia alismoides. The sequence continues at coordinate 64,642 of JAZKJV010005585.1, read as the reverse complement.
GATTAAATCAAACATCTATGATATGTCCTCGAGATAAGGATTTGATATATGATCTCAATATCCAAGTCATTATACGTGGAACATACAATCACCCTGTCCTTATCTCCAAGTATCCACGGAGATGATGCATTATTCTAGAAAGAGTTCAAGAATAATTGCATTGATGAGTTATGTAGAGCATTGAAAATTATATTATTAAATGTGATTTAATTATCATGAATAATGTGAATGTGATTCATATTATTTAGTTGCATGAGAATGATGATCCAAGATAATTAAATGTGACTTAATTGTCAAGGATATGAATAATGTGGATAGCACTATCCACGTTATTTATATATATTACAATTGCGGTTTATAATTTATTAGAGATGGCTTATTGTAAATATTATCTACAAATTAATTGTTAATGTGAATTATATTCACATTGGAAATTAATTGGAAATACAATTTATATTTTATTTTGGATGTGTGAATATGATTCACAATTATTAAATGGCATGATTGCAATATCCATAAAATTAATTACAACAAAATTTGTTGTAAATATATGAAGGATTATGTGATATTTTATATCTCACATATTTAGAAGGCCAACACCTTCCATGTATGGAGGGTGGACGACCACCCTTTGACTTAGTCAAAGAGTGGTCGTACACTCTATTTTGGGAAGGTGGGTGGCTTCCTTCATAATCCTTCTATCATAATTGATTAAATTAAATTAAATTAAATTATGATGATTATTCGATATATTTAATTTAATCTGGATTAGTTGTTGTAGTATTTTTTACAACAAAAAACATGGCCATTGAATAGAAATACAAATCAATCTCAACCATTGATTGTGTGTTTCACATGATTTGTGATCCATTGAAAACAAAATACTATAAAAAAGTGGCAACCCTAGCTCTTCTTTTGACAACAACACTTCGAAAGTCTCTCTCTCTCTCTCATTCTCATCACATACCTCTCTCTCTCTAATGTGTCCATCCACCCCTTATTCTAGAGAAATTCGTCGTCGTCGTTATGTCGTTGTGCTACTGGTTTGACTACTCATGGATATCCATTTTCTTCAGGATTCCTTAATCGTGAAGAAGGAATTGTATTTCGAGACACGAAACCAAGAGATTCGAGGCTTAGATAATCATCTTGGATTGTGAGAACCCACGTTTCATCAACGTCCTCGTAAGCGTCTCCCCCGTTAGGTCAGACTTGAGACAAGCGGTCTCTTTGTTTAGAGACTATGATCACAACCACACTTTAAGAGATATTCCTATATCTGCTTGATGGTTTAGATGAAATGATCTGAGAAGTGTTCTTGGATCATGTGATCTCATCGCTTTATTTTTTTTAAAAATCCGCTGCATCGAGCAACTAGTAGCTTCAAGAAATTGGATTTCTCCATTGGCAGAGTTAGAAGAGGATTAGATCATATTATTGACTTGTTTCACATATTTTGAGACTCAAAATGATGGAATTATATTCTATATATTTGCATCACGAGTTGGATCTAATATTTTAGAAATATCAAGGACCGCAACAAATTTTAAATCCATGTTATATGATGCTTTCTAATTTGAAGTGTGATGGTTGCAGCTTGCAAATAAAAATACACAATATTTATTTGTTTATTTTGGAAATATGCAATAAAATAGAATGTTTTTTATTTCAGATTTTCCATGATTAATTATGCACTTGAATTTTTACAATATAGTTAGAAATTATGGAATTAATTTGATTAATTTCACAAATTTTCTAGATTGTTGCACTAGACATCTCTTGAGATTGAAAATTCTTTGATTCAATGATATGTCTAGATTGCTACACTAGATATTTTACAATTAAAAGATGTTTTTGATTTCAAAAAGTGTCTAGATTGTTGCAATAGACATTTCTAGGAAATTAAAAGGAGTTTTAATTCTTAAAACATTTGAGAGTTACTATATAGTATCACATTTGGTCGAAAGATCAATATAACTTCATTAGTACAATATATACCGGTTGTGTTGTCTCCAATTGATTTGGTTAAGGTGTCTAGGCCGTGGACATGATAATGGGTTACCTAATTCGCACCCTGCACTGCACTTGCAGTGGAAGCCCTCCCTAATAGAATTGTCTGTCCGACCTGACTGGATTCATTTCGATAAAAGATGGCACGAGGAGTCACAGTGTACTTTAACAACTAAAATTGGAACATTAAATTGTACTAAGTGAGGGTTTAATACTATATGGTAACAACAAGTGCATAAAAGGGACAAATCCTTGTTGGGACTATTTAAGTGTCATAAATTTAATGGATTAAAACTAAGACAATAAGCATGTGTCCTAACTCAATCCCTTATATTAATCATGGGATTTTTTTGAAATGATTAATCGTTAATTTGGACATGATATTGACTAAGTCGTATGATGATATCCATGGTCTCCCGTTATTGCGAAGAACTCTATTGCCATGGGTTGTATTTTTGAAGACGTTCATGCGTAATTATGACTCCAAATACAAATTCACATGGATTGGATTTTTTATTTCTCGAAAGAGATGGGTCGTATGCATAGTGACCCATATTTTGTTCCCCATATTATTGAGGTGGCATTGGATTGCACATAGCGTAAATTGATATTCGCTCATTGATGGTTGGTTTAATCGACAACATGCTAACTCCATATATATGGGGGGTATGGGTACTGAAGACCAAACTGAGAATATAAGTTGGACATGTGAGGGGGAAAGAGTTCCCTCTACTTTCATCGTAGTTGCATTTTATCATATTATTGGGTGCAATGAAAATAGAAAGGAGACTCAGATCTCATAGTGAGGACGTTGGTTAGCATGCCTCATGCTTTTGAAAGCTTATAAGAGAAATCATTTCAAAATACGAAAATATGAGAACTCTTGATTTAAAAATATTAAATTGTTTAATTTCCTTAATCAATATATTAAAGTGTATTCTAATTTTCCTTTTATTTCAGATTAAATCTCTCAACCCACTTAACATTCTTCTTAAGATCAATAATTTAACCGGTCTAAATTATTCAGATTGAATACATAATTTGGAACTCATACTTGATACAGAACACAAAGCGTATATGCTCTCGTCTGTGAAGTATGGGAATATTAAGATAAAGAATGCATGCGAGTTTAACAAGTAGTGGGATGAGGATCATTCAATCGCTCATTGCTACATTCTTGGATCATTGTCTAATGTGCTTCAAAAGCAACTTATCGACATTGAATCCATTCATGACATCCTCCTTAATCTGAAGGGGATGTATGGGGATGTGAATTGCACTCTTTCTACATTAAAATCCACTGAGGATATTATGAAGAAGGAATTTCCCTCTATCGGTGCAATAGTTTTACAGGTTAAAGGGAAGCACAAGAGGAAGCGTGGATCTTGGAAGGATCCGATCCAAGAGAAGAAAAAATGTCAAAATGTTGATCAATCTTCTAAAGCTTCAACACATCTGACACCCATAGAGATGGAAGTCTACTATCACTGCAATAAGACATGATTCTGGAAGAGTAACCATCTAGAATATCTAAAGTCCTTAGAGAAGGAAAAAAGTACAACACTGTCAAATATGAAATTTTCATTCATCATTGAAACCAACTTACTCATAGGACGAGAAGGAATTGGATTATTGATTCTCGTGCTTCTGTACATGTAAGCAATCAATTGCATATGTTTCAAGATACCAGAAATCTTGATGAAGGGGAGATAGTCATCCAGATGGGATCCGATGCAACTGTTACAACGATCGCCATCGGGACATGTAGACTATCGTTATCCTGCGGGAATGTCCTTGATATTAGAGATTATCTCCATGTACCGAATGCTAGAAGGAACTTACTATCCGTATCTAAGCTAGTTAGGCATGGATACACTTTCCTTTCCTGTAAACTTATCATAAATCGTTGTGATAATTTTATAGCAGATGGTTTTCTAACACCAGGTAGACTCTATGAATTGAACATGCATGATTGTGTTATGAATGTCAGTACCATTGATAACATTAACACCAATAATAATATTAAAATCCCTAAACGATCAAGGGAGGATGAACTTTATTTGACTATAATCTGACATCAAAGACTTGAACATGTGTCTATTGATATGATCAATAGATTGTTTAGATTTCCTAGAAGTGTGTGATTTACAAACATATGAACATTGTATTCGTGGGAAAATGACCAGGGAACCCTTCTCTAAGAAAGGTGAATGATGTGAAGGTATATTGGACCTAATACATACTGATGTATGTGGTCCTTTTGGTACTATGACTCGAAATGAATGTCAATATTATGACCTTTATTGATGACTATTCGCAGTATGGTTTTGTCTTTTTCTTATGTCACAAATATGAAATCTTTAAAAAGATCAAAGAAATCAAGGATTTGGTTGAGAATCTTATAGGAAAGAAGATAAAACGGATTCGATCTGACCGAGGTGGCGAATACCTCTCAGATGAATTCAAAGAATACCTTAAAGAGAGGGGAATTATTTCCAATCTCACTCCTCAAGGTGCTTAGCTCAATGAAGTTGCAGAGAGACGTAAAAGAACCATGTTGGGCATGGTAAGATAAATGATGTATAAGGCAAACTTATCTCTCAATTTCTGGAGACATGTAGTAGAGACTGCATTTTATATCCTAAATAAGATTCCATCTAAACCCGTACCTAAAATACCTCATGAGGTGGCGAATACCTCTTAGATGATTTCAAAGAATACCTTATAGAGAGGGGAGTTATTTCCAATCTCACTCCTCCAAGTACTCAACTCAACGGAGTTGCAGAGAGACACAAAAGAACCATGTTGGACATGGTAAGATCAATGATGTGTAAAGCAAACTTATCTCTCAATTTCTGGAGACATGGAGTAGAGACAACATCTTATATCCTAATCAAGATTCCATCTAAATTCGTACCTAAAATACCTCATGAGCTTTAGTATGGTACTGAGCCAAGTGTACGACACTTGAGGATTTGGGATTGTTTGGTCCATGCTAAAAGCATTGATGCAAGCAAGTTGGAATCTCACACTAGAGAGTGTTACTTCATTGGATACGTAAAAAAAGATATTGGATACCAAATTAATGATCCTAAGACTCAAAAGACATTTGCTTCTAGAGATGTCAAGTTTATGGAATATGCATTCCTTAGAAGTCAAGAAAATAATGAAGTTAAGGAACTAATCGAATCTAGTGAGACCGATGGAGTTTCTAATTTAGAAAATGAAGAGATAGTTGAAAAGGACAGGACCGTACCTACTAGAAGGAGTTCTAGGTTTGTAAGACAACATGAAAGGTATGTATTCCATGTATCAGAAGAGTCCAATGATGATCCAACTTCATTTGATGAAGCTTTTGGTGATCGCAACATGGATAGTTGGACGTTAACAATGAAGTCTGAGATAGACTCCATGCACAAGAATGGTGTATATGCCCTTGAAGATCCACCTAAAGGGGACAAACCCATTGGGAGCAAATGGATCTTCAAGAGAAATAGGGGACCCAGTGGGAAGGTAGAGACCTTCAAAGCATGGCTCATAGCCAAGGGTTACATTCAGAGAGAAGGCACCGATTACAATAAAACATTCTCTCCTATGGACATGCCCAAATCCATCAGGGCTTTGCTTGCAATATATGCACATCTGGACTATGATATCTGGCAGATGGATGTCAAGACCGCTTTTCTCAATGGATACCTCGAAGAGGATATCTATATGGAGCAGCCCCAAGGCTTCATAGCCGAGGAAGGAAAAGTGTGCTAGCTAAATAAGTCCATCTATTGATTCAAACAAGCTTCTCATAATTGGAACATCCAATTCAATGAAATCAAAAAGAGTTATGATTTCCTGCAGAATCCGGATGAGCTATGTGTGTACAAGAAGCTTAGTGGGAGTGCCATCATTTTCATTGTGTTTTATGTAGATGGCATCCTTGATACATGGATAATGACTAGTGTTAAGATCTGGCTATTCAATACCTTTGAGATGAAAGATCTCAGGGAAGCCTCTTACATATTGGGTCTGAAACTATTCAAAAAAAGACAAAAGAGGATATTAGGACAATCACAATAAGGATACATCAAGAAGATATTAGAAAGATTCCATAGTATAATTCCAAGAAAGGCTTCTTTTCCTTAAGACATGACATTCACCTATCTAAAAGGATGGCTCCTCAAACTACTGATGAAAAGAAAGACATGGTCGGATGCCCTTACATATTGGTTGCAGGAAGCTTGATGTATGCCATGATGTGTACTAGATTGGATATCTGCCATGCAGTGGGAATGATAAGACATTACCAATCTTGCTATGGAGAGAAACACTAGACTGAAGTGAGGAGCATCTTCAAGTACCTAAGAAGAACTCAAGACTACATCTTGGTATAGGGAGATAATGATTTCCAAGTCTTAGGGTACACTGATTCAGACTTCCAATCAGATATTGATGATAGGAACTCAACCTCAGGGTTCTTATTGATGTTGAATGGTAGTGCTGTGAGCTAGATAAGCAAGAAGCAAGACACCATGGCTAATTCAACAAGTGAAGAAGAATACATAGCCACATCCTATGGTGATAAAGAGGATGTATGGTTGTGCAAGTTGATTCTGGAACTTGGCAAGTTTCCTCATTGAAATCTTCCATCTCATTGCTATGCGATAACACGGGTGCAATAGCACAAGCGAAGGAAGTCCATTGGCATCAAAAAAAGCAACCATGTGGAGAGAAAATATCACATCATCTGGGAGATATAGAAGCATGGTGATATCACGATCACCAAAGTTTCCTCGACCGACAATATTGTTGATACACTAACGAAGCCATTGACCCAAAAGGTCTTCGACCAACATATAATGAATATGAGATTGAGAGTTGTACATAAATGGCTCTGAGGGCTAGAGGAACACTGTTGGACTTGTAAGCCCTCTATGACCCATTAATGCAATAACAGTTATTGTTTTATCATGTCCATCTTGAATGAAATGAATAATTGAATGAATGCACTCTATCATTATGTACCATGGCCATATTAAATATCATGCAACTAGGAGGATGCAACTGAATTCCAACATGTGATATTCAATACAGATCTCCATTTTGAGAAAGAGATGGCAATCTTTATCCAGACTGATTTCCAAACAACTTCTTGATGCAGGTCCTCCGCATAGGAATGGAGATTCATAAGTGTTGGAATAATGAAGTCAAAGAGTTGACTTGATGAGGTCGAGATAAACTAAGACCTAAATTGTAGTTGTCACGATAAGGAACACATCCTTTGGCCTGAGATAGATATGCATCTATATTCTTGAGTATGCACATTTGATAGACCAAATCGTTGGTGACCTAGCCATGGTCCATATATTGGCATGTTGGTATGAATATGAAGTCATATAAGATGTATGATCTCTCAAAGGAATCATACAGGTTCATAGTTGATGGATCTGGAGACATAGCTCATTTATGAGATATTTTGGGGTCAAAATGAATTCCATGCATGGCCGTCTTATTTATGAAATAAGAAATGAATTTGAGATATTAATATATATATGATTTTGGAAAGTATATGATTAATAATTTCACCCAATTATCAAATGAGAAACCTATTGATATATTCTGAAGAATACAATCAAAACATGGTTTGAACTTTGGATTTATCAAAGTCTTCCAGTATGAAGGATGGATGAGTACTGGGAATACTCAGGGTTATATTTGTTGTAATGGATCATCTACCATGACACTTCCATTATGAGGGAGTGATGAGACATGATGGATTTTAGTGTCTCCATTTAGCTAGATGATTTGTGATTTAATTGGATTAAATCACAATTCATTTGTTTCAAATTTCCAATTCCAATTCTAATTTCAATGTCCAAATGTTGGAAACAAAAATGGTCATAGAAATGGAAATATACAAGCTCCTTGAGATCATTTATTAGCTCTAAATGGTTTGGACTATGATTAGAGATGGTCAAGGAAGATGGATTCACTCACCGACACTTTGTCCAGCTCATAGAATGTGTAATGCATTTCGTTGAGCTCATTGGGAGTGTAAAAGTGTTATAGCTCGAGTGCAAAATTCGTAGGTTTACAAAAATAGTTATAAAACATGAAATTAGATAGTTATCCATATTTCAAGTCACAATACATGGATAGTATGATCTCCCCGACATTATCTTTAAGTATCTGCATTAGTATCTCATGAGTCCTAATTGGATTAGGACTTATACCTATTGATGTCAATATTCTAATAATAATAGTTATTATTTAATAAGGGAAATTTTGTTAATAAGATTCACAAATATATCTAATTAATTAATGTGAATAGTGATTCATAATAACTAATATTTATATGAATATGATTAATATAAGTATTTATGTAAATATGATTTACATAATTTTTTCAAGGCATGAAATATTATGAATTTGATTCACATTAATATTGTAGATGTAAATTGGATTTACATTTAAGTTTTGACTCATGAATAGAATTCATAAGCTTTGAGGATTAATTCCATAGTTTCTTTAATTTTAATAATGGGATTATCAAATTAATTAATTAACTAATAGGTAAAAGGAAACAACTTTAACTGATTTTTATTAAGCTAAGTTATTTCTTATTTATTATTAATTAGTTAATATTAATTAGACATAAAAAGGAGATAATCCTTAAAGAATTATGACTTGCTCTAAGCGGACTTAAAGTCCAAGGGACTACAACAAACATGTTGGACATGTGGTGTAAATATAAAAGGAGGGCAATGCCCTCTTTTTTGCAACACAATTTTGGAGAGCAATAGTCCTTAGAAAGTTTGTGACCCTTGAGATATAGAAGAATCTTAAGAGTCTCCATCTCTCATGCACCTCTTCTTGTTGCTCTGGTCGATGTCCGAGACGTGGGAAGCAACACGATTCATCTTTACGCCCACGAGAGTGACTTATGCAGATCATTCTTGATTCGAGAGGTATCTTCATTTAGAAACTCACACTTCTAAAGTTAACCTTGATATACCTCTTTTATCATTGTGAATATCATAAATTATTTTGGAAATTATTTCCTTATACTTTATAATTTTTGAATGCACAAATTGTTGTGCTACATTTTCCAATTCATACGATGACTAACATAATTTTGGCAAAAAGTTCACTAAATATTCCACATTTTCGTGATGCATAGTAAATAATTTTTTTATTTACTTCCTTCACATGGCCCATTGGACATGGATCACATCGGAGAGGCATCTTTAACTTGGCCCCTCAACCCTCCTCGTGTTTGATGAATCCCAGATTCATCTACGTTATTTTCTCATTTTTATCTTTCATGCTTAAGAAAATCAATAAAATCCCTTAATAGTTAACCTCAATTATCTTACTATATGTTGTGAATAATTACCTATAATTATTATATATTAATATACCTTATATTGTCATACTATTTTATATTTTTATTATATATTAGAAATCCAGTAAAAATTAGTATAATATTATACATAACTAATTTTACCTAATATATAAAATAAAAATCCAAAAAATAAGAAAAGAAATAAAATTAAGTAATTTGATTCTTTAAATAGCTTGCAGAAATAATTTTTGTGTATAGATGATTTTATTTCTCTTTGAGTTCTTCATGAAAGTTGTAGATCTCATCGATGTCTACAACTTTCATGTTGAAATATTTTTCTAGTTTTGCTTCTACTTAATTCTTTTCGATTTTTTCTGAACTTTTTCATTTATCTCAATTCTCATTGGACCACGTTGCACCATCTCAGCACACCACGTGGTCCCGCCTCCTCCTCAGCCATTGGAGATCTTCACCTACCTTCTTTCCGCCTATACGAAGCGTCACGATCTTTCACGTGCCTCTAAAATTCAACTATATCTCCATCAACCTGCAACAACTTCCCATCCAACTCCCTTCACCATTACCTTTCATGTTCATCAGTGATCTTCTCCCAACTTCCTTTCCTCATCTCCCTCACGTGCTCCATTGGTCATCACTTGAAACTTACCATATAACTACCTGGAATCATCACACCTTCGACCCCAAAGTCCCTTCTCCGACAACTTTCCCAGATTATCCACCATTCTTGGAGTCATTCCTAGCCTCTACCTTTATTATGTGATATCGAACTCAAGTGAAGATGAGCCACGCCAGAGAGGAAGCTCCGACAAGATCCATGAGACCTCGTCTCATGCTGCAACCATTAACATGCTTCATGAGCCCAGTTTCATCATATGGCGTCATTATTGGGGATGCGACATATTATTTGATTTTATTTAGAGTTGATTATTTATTTTTAGTGATTTCTATAGTCTTTTAGATTAAGTTCTGGTTGTGTTTTTTTATTATTTTTTTGTGATTTTCTTTATTTTGTAGTTATTAATTTTATAAATTTCTTCTGAGAATAATTTTGATACTCTTATTATATTGTTGTAGGGATCATAGACCCGACGAAGCTCAGAGGACTGTGAAGGCGAGGAGCTTGGAGTTGAGCTGAAGAGTCTGCAAAGCAATTTTTATTAGAAGAAGCTTTAGTTTAATTAAATAGAATCTATGATGTATTATGTTGTGTATTATTTATTATAATTTGTTGTAATTAATTTGTAATTAATTACCAAAATTTACAACGGTTCTTGATTGAGTTCTCGTGTGTGTAAAACAAGCTTCTATTTATTTTTTATTAATTGTGTGGTTGTGTTGAGAGTGATTCCCGACTTGAGTGGCGGTTTAGGTCAAGGCACTATGCTTCAAATAGAGATATCTTAGGTCATTTTTTCTTGATCTTTATCGTAAGATTCAAAAAAATGTTAAGATATTCATTTGAGATGCACTTAAGCTACGTTCTACTTTAAAAATAATTAAATTTCTTCATCGCTAATAGAAGTCCTACTAGGAAGTATTTTTTATTTGCATCATTTAGAGTAATATTTAAATATTCAGTCTTGCATCCACATGGAGAGTGTTGGGAATCACCGTAATTATTCCTAAACGACTGCAAGTATCATTGATTTCCAACTTTATTCCATTTTCTGCCTTCTCCCTTGATTTTTACCAACCTAGGAATAAAGGAAAAAGGTTTGTTGTTGAGAAGATTCTTTAGGGATTTTATTTTATATGAATTAATCACAAATGAAAATGCGATCGTTGCAACCCAAAGAAGCATCAAACAAAAATTTTAGTTAAATCTCAGGCACAAATCAATAAAAGAATGTAACAAGAGAAACTTTTCTATTTAAGTTACCTGTATACTAACAGGACCGAACTCAGGGAGGCTTCAAAAATTCTAAGGGTTATTCTATACAATGAAGAATCAATGAAAGAATCAAACAATCTCTACGCACACTATGATTGGTTATTGTAATTTCCCTTAGATTTTGTAATTTTTACGGAATTTTAATTTTATAATTTTTAATGGTTATCTAATTTTTATTTTTATAAAATTTCACAAAAGATTTTTTTTTAAAAATAAAAGAATAATTAAAGAAAATCAAAGCACACACACTAAACTCTTTTGTATTTTTCAATTATGTCAAAAATAATCAAAAAATTAAACAAAAAATATTTTTGGATTTTTTACCTCCTTCTGATGTTTTTTTTCCAGATTTTTTTTTCACAATTTTTAATGCCTTTAAATAAATAAAAAAATTGAATTTAATAAAGAAAAAATAAAATGAATGTTTTTGGAATTTTAAAATAACAAATAATATTAAAAATGGTTGAAATATATACAGAATGAAAGATAATTTTTTATACTTTTCGGAAAGACATTTTGTGTTTTTTTATGAAATTTTAATGTTTTTGAAATTTTTTTATTTTTAATGGGGTTTATGAGGAATAAAAAAGCAAAAAATGGATTCAAATTAAAATATGTCAAAAGTTTTTTTTGTAATTTTTATTGATTTTTTAATACAAACAGGTCATTTTTATGAAGTTTTTAAATTTTAATAATAAAAAATAAAATGTGAAATTTAAAAAATTAGATTTTAGATGGATGAAGCAGGAGATTTTGTGAATTTTTGTGGAATTTTTGGACATGTTTTGATATTTTTATTTAATTTTAAAGATGAAACTAAATGCAGATTTACAGGGACTGAAATGCAAATATCTTAATTTTGTAGACATAATGATAACAAAAATAAAAAGATAGGATGAATTATAAAAAATTTTCAATAAATCACACGCACGGGCACTTGTGCCCCACTGGATTAGACCAATATGCAAATCAAATACTTTCATGGTCCATGTATTAACTTAAAACATCTGAATTTTTTTTTGCAAATTTCTCAAATCTCACGTGCGGAGCATACGTTGAAGTTCTAATAGGACAAGTTTGCAAATAAAATAAATTCCAAGGAAAATAATGAAATTATTTAATAAAGGACAAACAGACACATGTCCAAAATAGGACTTATTTGAAAATAAAATAAAGACAATGGCTTGTGTGCAAAATTACCCTTTATTGACGTGTCTAATCAGATGGCTCTGATGCTATGCTATTCTGATCCAACAATTTTGATTAAATCTTGCTTGGAGGGTACCGATCATATCCGAAGATGGAATCCATGGTGACCTTTGGGGCACAATCAAAAGTGTAGATTGAATCTGGAAGAGACGTCTTGGTCGTGCGGTTTTGAGAACAACTGGAGGAACTGGGAGGAAGAAGGGCTTCGATGAAATTTGATTATTTGGAACTGCCTCATCTAAGCTCTATTCCTCGTCTGATCGGTCTCCAATCCAAGCTAAGAGTGTTCCACGTCTGATGCACACATTGGATTAACATGAAATCACCAGATCTAGGACTTGGAATGTGATGAACAATCTCTATTCCATGAACCTACTCTAGTCTTTAATCTTGCATTATGCGTGAAATCTAGAGCTCCTTATACCTGCAATGGGAAGTTCATACTCAGAGATATTTCCCGGTCAAGATATTAGGTCAAAAATACAGGTGACAGGGACTTGATGGGAATCTCTGATGGAGGGTGATTGGAAGGGAGACAAGGCTTTAGATCTGTGATGATTTGAAGGTGGGTAGAGGATGGAAGAGATGGAGAATGGTCTTGCGGAGGAGTAGGCATAATTGAGGGATAATTTTTATGATCGAAGCTCTTTCGATCATGTAGATAAGAGGTTGAAGGTGAAGATCAGATCCGAGCGATAAAAGTAAATTCACGATGAAAATTACATACTAAATAAAAGATAGATTGCCTATGTTACCTACAGAGAAGGAAGAGGGTGGAATTCACCTCGATCTACGGCTGTGGCGGAGAGGCAGAGATGTGCGGCGGATGACTCCGACGACGTAGCTGGATCTCACACTTCACTCAAAATCTCACACTTCAGCTTGAAGGTAGTCGACCTCTATCACTGATCAACCTACCTTCTCTCAAACTCGGGGAGAAAATTGGCTAAAGTCGGATCAAAAGCTCATCAGAGGTGGAGGGGTGAAATTTATAGGGTGAAGTTTGGTGGCTTTTGAATTTGAAAACGGGTGAGATCAGAGGTGAATTGAGTGGAGATAAGGTGTTGGCGAGTGAGAGGATTGAATGAGCGAAAGAATCAGAGAAGGAAGTGAGAGTGGTTATTGATCAGAGGTGGGTAGAAAATAGGGTGAAGTAACGACAAAGTGAGGTTAGCGGGAGAGGAGACGCAGACCAGCCAGTTGACCCAGATCAACAAACTCGGGTCAGCCAATCAGAGCGCATGGAGAATGTGTCCAAAATAGTCTAAATGATAAAATATGCCAAACAAGTTAAATAATTCAATTTAAAATCGAAAATGAATTTATTTAATTACATAATGTAAATAAAAAATGTTAATAATAAATTAAATTTAATTTTGATTAATTTTAATTGATTAAATAATGTATATACAAGGGTTAAAGTAAATACACGGTGTTATTTACAGGTATGTATACCTATATATAAAACTTTAATTTTTAATTTATTATTTATATAGATATATACATAATTTAATATTTTATTTATTTAAATATTCAACAAGGATTTTACTGATATTTTAGTTTTATTTTTAATAGATAATTTATTAGGTTAATTAAATAGGTATATGTACAATATAAACATGGTGATACATATACAATGTATACATTATTTTATTTTTTTTTGATTTTTGATTTTGTGATTTCTATTTATATGAGTTCAATACAACTTTTACAAGTAATCAAAAATACAATATCCACAAATATGCACAAGGAAATAATTAATGAAATAATATACATAGTGCACATAGGGTATAATATACAGTAATACCCTAATTTGCCACATATTCACATCGTAACTCTGAATTTTCTGAAATTACTTCCATTTTAAAGATATTTTAGTTTGGAGTAAAATGAAAGTGGGTTTGATAAATTTGGAGTTCAGTTCGAGATGATATTGATTTTGCAATTTTGTACTTTGTGGCTTTTGGAAAGTGATGTTATTTACATAATATACACATATTTTAATTACAATTATTTTTATTATGTACAAGAGGTTTTTATTCACAAATTCCAACAAGAAATAATGATTATTTACAAAGGATTTGGTGATGAATGAAATGTGTAATATTGTACATGATATGAATATACAGAGGTGACAAGTAAATTGTTTGAATTTTCTGGTAGTTAGGCCTTATCTCCCCCTACTTTCTTCCTTGTCGATCAGATCAAGTCTTGACCTTCTCTCGGGGTCCAATTCAGTCTGTATCTATTGCATATATACATTCCTTTATTTTCTTTGTTTTTCCGTTATTTATTTATTGTATGTTAAAATAGTGATAATATACAACATTTAAACAATAATTACAGTTAGTAAAAGAATGGAATTAATGGTATTTACATGTATTTTATGAGGGATTTTAAGCTAAAGTAAATGAACAAAGATGACGAAATGCAGATTCATCATCCCCCTATGCTTTACCTTTGCTAGTCCCTTAGCAAACACTTATTTCAAAGAATAAGTGAATAAAAGAAAAAGAAAAGGAAAAAGGGAAAATAAAGAAATTAGAACAATATTGAGTATTAAACTTATCTTCATAAACTTGCTGTATGGAGCTCGGTCAAACCTTTGGATTATTATTTTGGCGGTGCCTTATTGGGAAATGGATTAATAACCTAACAACCCTCAACTTCCACAAGACTCGTATTCATGTCGCCTCAATAGTCAAGTGATCAATCTCCATTTTATCACCTTTAAGACCCCAGCTAATGCATGTAAATAGCATTTATCATTTATTACATTTATTGTGTAAATAATATTATTTTTAATACCAAAATTATAGAATAAAGAGAAGAAAAGAAAAAGAATAAAATACCAAAGGTATTTTATGACCCTAAACCCTAAGACCAAGTCAAGAATTGAATTGGTCGACAAGGAATAAAGTACAGGGAGATAAGGGCCAAAAATACAATAAAACCCTATTCTTTTATTTAATCAATAAATCATTTTTGACATTTATTTTATTTTTTATTATTTATACATAAAAAAAAAGAAACTTTGTACATAAAAGTTAAAGATAATAATGTAAATAAAAATACAAAATTGAGTTTGTACAAAAATAATACACAATGTACCTTTTATACACAAAATAAAAAGGTAAAATCTCAATTTCACAGACCCATATCTTCCAAATAAAAACTTGAATGTATCAAAATCACTCTAATTGTATATAACTTTTAATAAGCTATTTAATAAAGGTGGTTTCACAGTTTTTGGAGTTAAGATGCGAAAGTTAGGTTTTGGATCCTCATTGTACATTATACGCGATTAAAATATTCGATTTATTCATTCTGTATTATTTCTATTACTTTATATTTTATAATTTTGTAAATATTATTTATAAAATATGTACATAATAAAGACAAAATAAAATCACAAAGAAAACACAAAATAAATTAAGCCTATAAAAATATAGGTAAAAATCCCAATGACGATACAAGTATATGAATAAAAGTGAAATTCATTCTTTTATTCATTTCTAATTTTATACTCCTGTAAATATTATTTATATTCTATGAAAAATATAAATCCAAAATAAAACCCAAGAAAATACATTAAAATAAAATAATGCATATAATTCATAGATGAAATACCTTTAAGTATACTTATGTAATATATACCCTTATTTATTTAAGTGTACAAATAACATCCTAAAAATATGGTAAAAATATATTTATTTACATCAAAAAAGTTATAAATATATAAAATAAGAGAATAAAATAACAAAGTAAAATATACAAAACAAAAATAAAAATAATCAAAATATTGATGAATATACCTATAAATACACCCTTAAGAATTAACTACTAATAAATAACACCAAAAAATAAAAATCAGAATAAAATACTACATAAAATAATAAACATTTTTTTATTTTATACTAAAAAATAAATAAAATCAATTAATATTTTTTATTATTTATTCTTTAATAAACCTCGTAGTTTTGTCCAGTAGCGAGTCTACATGGACCAATGGCTTTCCAACGACCTCTAGTCAATTACCCCTCCAGGCGCTGCTCCTGTCAGAGCTATCAAATCCCGCGTTTTCGTCCCATTTTTCGCTTGATTCTTTGCCCAATCATGATCGATATCTTCAAGAGATTTACTCCTGGATTCATCATGATCCACTCCACCACCTTCAATCCGTTGTACGTAGCTCCAATCTCTTCGCATTAACCAGTCAATAAGGGTGTGTCACTTGTAGATAAATAAAACCTCCTTCTCCTTGAATTTTCAATCACCCCTCGAGTCTTAGAGCCCCTGCCTCTGACCAAGTAGGTCTCTAGATGACAGTTGGTGCATCCCTGGAGGTTCGGATCAGCTCGCAGAAGAGGGAGTTGCACCCACGGCTACCTCGTTGGCGACCCTGCTCCTTGGACCAATCCCAGGTATAAGAGATGCATTTTTT
Organism: Ottelia alismoides; assembly: GCA_037367405.1. Taxonomy (NCBI): domain Eukaryota; kingdom Viridiplantae; phylum Streptophyta; class Magnoliopsida; order Alismatales; family Hydrocharitaceae; genus Ottelia; species Ottelia alismoides. The sequence goes on along the minus strand of JAZKJV010005585.1, from coordinate 47,731 downwards.
ATTATTTCTAGGTAACTGCAGTTATTAGATGTAGTTTTATGATTTTTATTCTCAATTTTGTTAACTTCATAGCTTAGATTAGGCTAAGATACTCGCCGCAGCTCTAGAGCTCCGACATGTCTCACCGTCAACCCATGCGTCTCCGACCACCACCGATCTTCCCATTTATTTTCCCGATGCCTTCTCCACCTTATTGAGCCATCTGCCCAACCATGACCTCCTTGGTTCTGCAAATTAAACATGCCAAGATGTTGGAACTCTGGTTGTGATATCTTCTCCTTTGTCATTCTTGATAATGGAGATCCCTGACTTCTTTGGCACAACATGCAAGGGACTCACCTACTTTGAGTCAGAGATGGATATATGAATACCACATCACACCATTTCCGGATTCATCAAAGGTACCTCTATATGCTCAATGATGGACTGTCGTCGAGACTGGTAGTGAGGAGGTTGTTGGTATCCATACTGTTTGTAATGAGAAGGAGACATAGGAAAATATGCAGACTACTGCTTGGTGGAAAATATGCAGACTGCTACTGCTAGCCATGTCTCCAATTTTGGAACTAAGGTGGACACTGAAAATGAGGCTGGAATTGCTGCTGGTGGTACCACTGCGGTCTGCCTCCCTGAAACTGGTGGGCGGGTCTCCAACCCTGCTGGGAACTTGTTTGTCAAAAATCACCGAGTTTTTATTCGGATGAATTATTCACAAGTAATGTCGCACCCAAAGAAGCGTCAAACACAATTTATTTAATCTCATGCATAAATTAATAAAAAATAAATAAAAAATGTTGCAAGAGAAAAATACTACTTAATTTACCTGTGTAGCAACATGATCGAATTCATGGAGGTTACAAAAATCTTGAGGGTTATACCAATAATTGAAATAAATCAATGCAAATAATAAAGGAATTCCTAAGTCATATTATGCTTGGTTTTTGTATTTTAGAATTTGTTCTTTGTCATGGGTTATTATTTGATTATTTTTATATAATTTTCTTTTTTCTATATTTGTATTTTATATTTTTTTCAAAATAGATAGTTTTATTTTTATCTAAGCAATGGAATATTAAAAGAAAATAAACAAATGAGATACCACAGTTTTTTGGAATTTTGATCTTTAGAAAAAATGCATAGAAAATTGGAAAAAAAAATAAATTTGGGTTTTAAAACTTTTTCTACGACTTTTTTTATTTTTTTTGGATTTTTTAAATTTTTTTGAAGTTTTAAATAACTTAAATACATTGAATAATGCAAATAGAATGCAATGCAGATGTTTTTGAACTTTGGAAATAATAAAGAAAGATGAAAATGGATGAAATAAATACAGAATAAAAGATAAATTTTTATATTTTCAAGATAGCACTTTTTTGATTTTTTTTATTTTTATTTAATTTATATGAATTTTTTTAGTATTTTTTCACTTTATAATTATCTGAAACTTTGTCAGAAATTAAAACACAACAAAATATGCAAACAAGAATATTCTAGAATTTTTGGAATAGTTTATATATTTTTTATTATTTTTTAATACTAATCGAATGTTTTATGGAATTTTTGAGTTTTAATAAACATAAAAATAAGGAAAAAATAAAAATTGTGGATTAAAGATGAATGCAACAGGAAATGATATTAATTTTTGTGGAATTTTCAAATGCATTTTGATAATTTTTATTTAATTTTAAAGATGCAAAATAAATATGCAGACTATTAAGGAATAATTTGCAATTAATTAATGTTTACAGACTAAATATGAACAAATAAGAGAATGATGGGGAGGATTATACAACTTTTTCAATATATCACATGCACAGGCATGTGTTCCCCGCTAGATTAGATCAAAATGTTAATAAAATAAATTCATGGATCGATCAATAACACATGCTGGGCATGCTACACAATTCAAACGGGACTTGAAAGCAATTAAAATAAATACGAGGAATAAAAGTGAAATTGTTCATCAAGGAAATGCAAACACATGCCCCGCTAGGGATTATTTGCAAATAAAATAAGCGACAAGGGTAAAGATGCGGTTATACCATTGATTGACGTGGAGCGCTGGAAGGTCTTGATGCTCTTCTGCTCTGATCGGATGACTATGGATGAGTCGTGCTTGAAAGTTCACGAGATCCTCGATCAACGATCAACTTATGGTGTTTTATCAGTGGTCGGATCAAATCTGGAGCTTGGATCTTGATCATAGGGCTACAAATAGTGCAGGATGAACTAGGAAGCATCTCCGACCTGATCAACTTTAAATTAGGATCTCCCTCGTCTCTCACTTGATCTTCTTCAAATCATTCCTAGAAGGTAGCCCAAGTGATTCTACATTTGGTGTGCATCTCAGATCTCTGTGAAACCACCAGACTGAGGATCTGGAAGGTGATGAAAGAATTAGCTCCAAGAACCTACTCCGGACTTAATGTGTGCTCTCTTCATTGTTTTTGGATCTCCCTTGACCTACATATGGTTGCTTATGCTCGGATAGGTCTCTGACCAAAGTATTAGGTCCAAAAATACTAAGGATGTTGACTAGATAGGGACTTTGACGAAGTATGGTCGGACTGGAGTCGAACCCCAGATCTGTGAAGAATTGGAGGTAGGCAGAGAATGGACGAGCTGAAGAATGATTGGGTTGAGGTGTTGGCATGGTCGGAAAGTGGTTTGAATGATCGGAGCTCCTCCAATATGGAGATTGGAGGTTTAATGTGATTTGCAAATCTATGCTAAAACAAGTATTAAACTACAGAATTGAAATTACAAAATTCAAGATTAACTAACTATGATACATACGATTGAAAAGGAGGTGGCTTCGACTCAATCCATTGTGTAAGGCAAAGAGTCGTGATGCACGACGGACCTCTCCGGTAACGTGGTTGAATCGCATGATTTAGCCTTCCAAATTCCCTCAAGATCAGAGATCAACTCCGCTGTCACCAGAGAAAACCTCTTCCACTCGATTGAAGGTCTTTAAAGGACTAAAAGATGGATTGAAGAGTTCCCAGAGGTGGAGGGTGACAATTATAGGTGTGGCGACACTAGGTTTTGAAATTCAAAATGGAAGCGATCCACGAAGCGATGGGTGGATCATAGGTGGTGGCATGGAGAAAAATTGAATAGGCGAAAGAATCAGAGAAGGGAGCATGAGGCGTTATGGATTGGTGCATGTGGAAAAATGCAAGAAGAAACAGAGGAGGCGCGATCGGCGGGAAAAAGGGGTGTGGATGAGGAGTTGACCCAGGCCACCAAACCCGGGCCTAGCCAATCAAGGCACGTCGCAAATGCGAAAAAAATAGGCTAGACGACAGAAATATAATAAAATGTTAAATAGTTCACTAAAAATCGAAAATGAATTATTAAATGAAGTAATGTAAATAAAAATGTTAAGAATAAATTAATGTTTAGATTTAGTGATTTTTAATTAAATAAATAATATAATTACAAGCGTTAAAATAAATACAAGATGTTCTTTACAGGTATGCATATCAATATACATAGTATTTTGATTTCTTTTTTATATAAGTTAATATTTTATTTATTCACAATATTTTATAAATATTTTAATGATATTTTTATTTGATTTTTATGTGTAAATATCTTTGGTCAATTAAATAGGTCTAGGTAAAATATATACAAGGTGACTCATATACAATATGTACATAATATTATTTTTGTTAATTTTTGATTTTATAATATTTTTGAATTTTATATGAGTTAAAAACAATATTTACAAGTAATAAAAAATACAATTTTCACAAATATGTACAAGAAAAATAATGTATTAAGTACTATACATAGTATATATAGATTTATTAAACAATAATACCCCAATTGGTCACATTTCACACCTTAACTCAGAATTTTACGAACTCACTTCCATTTTAAAGATAATTTAGTTTGGAGTACACTGAAATTGGGTTTGTTGGAGTTCAGGTGGAGGAAATATTGATATTGGAAGTTTGTATTTTTGTGGCTTTTGGAGAGTGATATACAATATATACATATTTTTATTGAAATTATTTTTATTACTTACAAAAGAACTTTATACATAATTTTAAAGAAGGAATTAATTTCATTTACGAGGGATTTAGATATGAATAAATCGATGTCATAGTGTGTAATATAGATAATATTATACATGTGAGGAATACATACAGGTGTCAAGTATTTTCTGGATTTTTAGTTCTTATCTTCCCCTACTTTATTCCTTGTCGTATCAAGTCAAGTATTGACCTTCTCTCGGGGTCTGATTAAGCTTGTATCTATTACATTTACAGTCTTTTATTTTCTTTATTTTCCTTTATTTCTTTATTTTAGGTTAAAATATACAACATTTATACAAAGATGATGGTTAGTAAGAATATGGATTTATTGATATATACATGTGTTTTATAAAGGATTTTGAGCTAAAAATAATGAATAAATATGATGAAATGCAGATTCATCATCCCCTTGTGTTATACCTTTGCTAGTCCCTTAGCAAACACTTATTTGAAAGAATAAGTGGATAAAAGAAAAGAATAAAGGGAAAATAAAGAACTTAGAAAATAGTGAATATTAAACTTATCATCATAAAATTGCAGTATGGAGCTCAGTCAGACCTATGGATTATTAGTGTGGCAGAACCTTAATGGAAAATGTGTTTAAAACCTAACAGTCTTCAAGTTCCACAAGACTCCTATTTAAGTTGCCTCAATAGCCAGGTCAGAACAAGTCTACATACACAAATTCTTATGACTATGAATCTTTACTTGTACAGTGTAAGTGAAGTATAACTCCTCATCTCAAAAGTGGCGAAGAAACAACCTCCCTCAACAAGTAACTCTAGTCCCCCGGTCTAGCAACTCTTTCCTCGAGGAGAGGGGATATTACTTTCTAAGTTCAAGTGCAAGCAACTCAAGAAGAGGAGATGGAGAAAAGAAGGGATTGTACCCAGTGTAGTTTCATATACTTGGATGCTTGACCAGTGTAGCCAAGTCATCCACATGAAAGCTCACAATAATTTGATTTTTAAGCTCATCCTTGTATATACACTCCGACAAGCATTTATTTTTCAATCTGGCCTGTCCACTTTTGGATATTCTGCATTTTTTTGAATATATACACAAGTGCAACATGTACATAAGGAGTTTTTCTACTGAGCCAGTAGATTATCCCTTTTTTGAAGCATTATTGCAACCCCACAGCATCCTGTCTTTAGACCTCAATGCCACTAGACCAGGTTGAGATACACTACCTTCTCTAGAGTAAGACGGATGTTCCCACTAGTTGTTACACACCCGTATGCTACCCCAAGTCAAAGGATTCTACCTCCTCACCACCTCCTCCATAAAGAGCTATGTGTAGAGTGCTTGTTCAAAATAAGCCATAGTCTAGAAGAATCATGCATGTGTTGTTAAGTATTTTACTTAGACTCTTCAAGATGACATGTGAACATAGTCTTGTGGATTTGAAGAATTAATTCACTAGGACCTGAAAAGTCTCAACTCCAGTTCTTATAAGGTTCTTCTGAAATTAAGTGGATTAAGATCATAACCATGTTCCATTCTTCAATTTTATTCCAGACTAGTTTAAATGTCAATACTATTGTGAAAAATGCATATGCATATATATGAAGTATATACAAAACATATTTCTTTTGAAAGAAGAAAAAGGAAAATCTTTTTGAAAATTTTTCAAAGGGTTTTGTAGATTTTATGGATTTTAAGGATTTTTTTCAAGGGTTAGTAAAATATATAAAAGTGTATATAAGGATTATACAAATTTTATAAAATATTTTACAAAAGGATTTTTTATATAAGTTTGACATGTAGATTTTAAAAAGAATTTTATATACAATAAAGAATTTTATTTACATGATGGGAGGTGATCAAAGTTTTATACACACGTGGATTTTACGTATTTATATACATCCCATTTATATCCCACATAACAAAATAATATACAGAAAATAACTTTTCAATCACATGTTTATAGCCATTTTAATTAATAAAAGTACGAGTTATGACTAAAGTATATATACAATATATACGACACCACCTATACTTAGCTCAAGCTATGTCTACATAGTGATCAAAGAGCTAGAAAGGAAGACATAACTCACACTAAAGATGGGAAAATGAAAATAATACTACACAACAATGACTCAAAGAATAGACGAAGAAATAGAAGTCTGTGATTCCCCCTATACTTAGGATCAAATAATCCCAAGTGTAAAAGATTGTACAATCGGGGAAAACCAATGAAAAAGAATGAAAAACTCAACGACTCGACTTGTCCTCCCCTATACTTTGGGTAAAAGATCCCTAAGTATAGAAAAAAGAATATCGATAAGTTGAAAGACAAGAGAGTGATCCGAATAAAAGTAAAGAAAATAAAAACACAAAAAGATGGTATGAACTACATCACTCTCCCTATACTAAGGGTAAGGGATCTCTAAATGTAAGCAACAAGAAGAGTGACGAAAGAGGATAAATATTAACAATTCAATTCATTCACCTCCCCTATACATAGGATATAGTACATCATAAGTATAGCAGACATACGGAAAAGAGGTGAATGATAAAAATGGAAGAAGAAAGAATAAAATGAAAGGATATATACAAGAGAAAATCAACTCTTGTATCAGATGCAGAAGATGTCAAAAAATCATCGTCTGATACCACATATATAGAATCAACCACGGATAGGAATGTATCATCATCTAGATATGGCTTCAGCAACTATCTGTTCACAATAAATGGTTATGCGTCATATGACAACCCAAATATGAGAATACTACCATTGTCATGCACAAATCTCACAATGAACGGTCCTGACCATTTACTTTTTAGTTTGCCTGGAAACATCATCAACTTAGAATCAAATAACCAAACTTTCTGATCATGGGAGAAAGTCTTCCTTCTGATATGTCTATCATGCTAATGCTTGACTTTCTTCTTATACATGAGTTAGTTGTCATATGCAAAATCTACGAATTCCAACAATCTATTCAAATCCAATTTCCTATTTTTTCCTGCTTTCTCATAATCATGATTGCATACACGAAGTGCCCATAATGTTTTGTGAATTAATTCTACTGCAGATGCCAAGGCTTGCCGAACACCAATCTGTAGGGAGACATACCCAATGGTGACATGTACACCATCTGATAAGCCCATAGAACTGAGTCAAACATCTAGGACCATTTCTTCCTATCTTTACGTACAAGTTTTTGCAATATAGTCTTGATCTCCCTATTTGAAATCTCAGCTAAGCAATTAGTCTTTGGGTGATAAGGAGACACAACCCTGTGCTCATACTTCTTCACAAGCTTCTTGATTTCTCTATTAATAAAATGGTTTCCCCCATCTGAAATGAGTATCTTTGGTATCCCAAACCCCATAATAATATGGTCCTTGAGAAAGGAACACACTGTACGACTATCAACAGCTCAGGTGGGGACAACCTCCACCCATCGACTAACATAATCCATGGCAAGCTGGATGTATTGATATCCCTGACTGGTAGGAAATGGGCCCATGGAGTCTATGCCTCAAGAATAAAAAAATCAGAAATCTATATATATCTCAGGGTTAAGGTATCTTTGGAACCAATGGTTCCTCCAATCTTCTGACAGTCAGTACAACCACGAACATACTCTGTAGCATCCTTGAATAATGTTGGCCACCATAGGCCGCTCTGTAAAATCCTAACTGTCATGCGCTTTCCCGAATGGTGCCCACCGGATTCTAATTTGTGACAGTGTTATAGTATGCTAGTGTATTCCTATTAAGGAATGCACCTTCTACAGATACAATCCGGACCCTCACAAAATAGGTATGGATCCACGCATGGTAAAAGTGTATCTCAGATAGGAATCTGCCGATCTTATTCTTTGGTCAATATTGTGGAACTTTCTTGGAGTGAGGCCACAAACAAAATGGTCTCATCTGGAAAAGTCTCAGAAATAGATATCATGCTCTGCTATGAGGTCTCTACATCTGCAATGCAGGGAAGGTGATTTGCCACAACATTCTTGACTCCAGGTTTATCTCGAATCTCTAAATCAAATTCTTGAAGAAGAAGGATCTATTTGATAAGGCATGGGTTGGAATCCTTATTAGCCTATAAATACCGTATGTCGATGTGATACGTGTACACAATAACATGGGAACTGAGGAGGTAAGATCTGAACTTCTCTAGCACAAACACAACTGATAACATCTCCTTCCCTGTAACTGTATAATTTCGTTGTGCTTCATTTGGAGTCTTGCTAGTATAGTGTATAGCAAATGGTATCACATCCCTTCTCTACCCTAAAACTGCTCCAACTGTGAAAATCTGAGGCGTCCATTATGATCTCGAAAGGAAGAGACCAATCGAGTGGCTATAGGACATGAGCACCAGTAACCATATCTTTCATCTGATCAAATGCAAGGAGGACTTTCTTATCAAAAACAAATTCACTCTCCTTGCAAAGAAGCTCAATCAAAGGTCTGGAGATCTTGCTGAAGTCCTTAATGAATCGCCTATAGAATCCTACGTGTCCCAGAAATGACCTCAACTACCTCAAGTTTTGCAGTGGCTCAAGCTTAGATATCACATCGATCTTAGCAGGATCAACCTCCATATCATGTTTGGAGATGATGTGGCCCAATACAATTCTATTAGTCAATAAAGTGAGTCTTCTCTCATGAGAGCACTAGGTTTACCTCGCAACAACGTTGAAGGACTCGGTCTAAATGAGCAAGACATGTGTCAAAACTTTCCCCGTAGACCGAGAAATTACCCATAAAGAACTCTAGAAAGCTACCCACCATGTCGGCAGAAACGACAAACATACGCCTTTGGAATGTAGCGGGGGCATTACACAATCCAAAGTGCATCCGTCTAAGGAAGTAGGTGCCAAATAGACAATTGAAAGTAGTTTTCTCCTGATCCTCGGGAGCGATAGCAACCTAGTTATATCCCGATTACCCATACAAGAAACAAAAGAACTCTTTCCCTTCTAACCTCTCAATAATCCGATCAATAAAGGATATCGGAAAGTGATCCTTCTTGGTAGTTGATATCAGGTGCCGGTAATCTACATAGACACGCCATGAAGTAGGTATTCGGGTCAGAATATCCTCATCATGGTCATTCTTCACGATAGTGATCCTCAATTTCTTTGGGACCGCATGTAAAGGGCTGACCCACTTGGAATCTGAAATGGGATATATAAAGCCATTATCACACCATTTCCTGATCTCTTTCATGACAACATACCTTAGGTTCAGATTTTAATGGCGTTGACACTCACGAGAGGGTTTACAATCATCCTCTAAGTAGATATGATGCGGGCACAAAGCTGGACTAATCCTACAAAGATCCGAAGTATTCCATTCAATGGCCTTGCGGTTCTCTCGAGAACCTCTAGCATGCGGGATTCTTGTTCATCGGTCAACTGCGAGCTTAGGATGATTGGAAACATTTGGGGAGGACCCGTAAGGAAGACATATTTCAACATTGATGGTAAAACCTTGAGCTCAGGTGGAGTCTGAATCGGCTCTTTGACGACTTCTGTAGCTGTACTGGTAGAAGATATGTGATGTGTACTATGTGAACTGCCCACCGTGGCTACTAACAACTCATCAAATAAAATCTCAGATAGATCTGCAAGAAATGATCTCTGCTCAAAAAGGAGGGGCTCATCAGGATGTTCTATGATCTCATCAACAAAGGGTTCAAATATCTCAGCAATAATCTTAGAAATGTATGTCTCATCAGTGCATAACTAAAGCACTTTTGCAAGTTGCTCAAATAGCCGGACCTCAGAATTCTCAGAAAGAGGTATATCACCAGTAGTCTCAATATGATGTGTCAAAGGAATATTAGAGGACACCTCCAAAAATTCATACTGATGTTAGAAATCATCTCAAACTGTCCATCAGCAAATACATCAATAGAATCAACAATGGGACTCACGTCGATTGTGCTTTCCAGAAGGTCCTTATGGGAAAGGAACTCCTGGGTGTTTGTGAAATCGGTAATAAGATCCCTCTCTCTAAATTTTGCAAGAAAATCACAATCCTCAGGATCTGATGTAACTGTTTGTCTCTCATCTATTGTTGTTGCTAGTGGCAATGATGGTATAGGATCTGGGATTGTCTCAATTTTCACATTGTTACTCTGAGAGTGAAATATGATCTCTCGAGTTTCGTTATCAAGTATCGCTTCAGACATTCGGAGGAACGGCGACCTAGTATGATTGGGTATGGAGTAACGGTACCGGTGTGTCCATATCCAGGACAAAAAGATCAACAGGGAATTTCATTCCCTGCACTGTTACAATAACGTCCTCTAAAATTCCCGTCGTCCTCTTAATCGATCTATTAGCAAACTGAAGAATCATCTTGGTTGATTTAAGAGGTCTTAACCCAAACTCAATGAGTAGAGAGGATGGCATGAGATTAATGGAGGAATCACTATTAAGAAGAGTGCGATCGAATTCATGATCGAATAATTGGCAACGGATGTGAGGTGCTCCCTTATCTTCCTTTTTGGGCGGAAGGTTGCTGATGGCATGAACTGTATCCTGGTTAAGATATATTTTCATGTTTTCTTTTGTTTGTTTTTCTTGGTCTGATGCTTTTGTGTACTTGCTTATTTCATTCCCTTTTTTACTGCAGGCATGTACTCTGTATCCTTTAGAAGTGGCATTTCTAAAAAGATGTTTTGTAATATCTCAACCAGTCCATTATCAGATAGGGTTGTTTTTAGTTTTTGGATTTTTTTTGCATTTATTTAAAGTAGAAGAATGGTCAAGAATAGAAGAAACATTCAAATGCTCATTTCGATTATTTAAGGTGGAATCCTCATTTATAATAGAACAACCGGAACTAGTCTGTACAATGTTGTCCAAAATAGGTGAAGGAAAAATAGAATCTAAAATAGGGAATGTTGCTGCTTGTGTAGAATAAGGATCCACGAGTGGTGTATTCTCCCTCTTGGTTGACAGTAGTCTGCATCGACCTGGTGAAGGTGATGGTGGTGGTGAAGGCAATGAAACTTCAGACTCAGGTACTGCTACACTAGATCTTCCGAGCTGGTAAAGAAGATGATGTGGAGGATGAAGCTCTCTCAGTGGATCAATGTCCCAAACCCATCTTGTTTGCATGCGACTGCAATCTCCTACCTCCCCTGAGATGAAAGGCATCATATAAATATGTAAAATCAAGGGCCATACCTGTCTCAGGTGTGGATGGGTCACATGGTACCTGCTCCTTGCATCTAAAAATGTTGGGGTTGGCCTCAATCTGTGCAGGAATCAATGTCTTTGTGGTGGTTAGGTCATCGATCCTCTGAGTAAGTTCAATTAAGTTATTCATGTGTAGTGCAAGTTGAGTAAATGTGGGATTCATCGAGGGGGCCTCTTGATGCTCTGGTAGGCTGTTGCTGAGACTGGTAGTGTAGAGGTTGTTGGCATCCATACTGTTGTTGATAATGAGGAGGAGGAGTACAATACACAGATTGCTGCTAATGGTAGGTATGTGGAAAATAAGCAAACTGTTGCTACTGGCAATGTCAACAGTATTGGAACTGATGTGGAGACTTCTACTGAGGCTGGAACTGCTGATGCTGGTGCGGCTATGGTCTGCCTCCATGAAACCAGTGGACAAGGTATCTGACTTTGCTGGGATCCCAACTGGCCTTGCCCAGATGGATGAGGATGATTGCGCTCTCGTTCGAACCAGATACCATTCACTTCCAGATTGATAGCTGGAGCCTACTGCTCAGGAATGTATGGGCCTTCTTGTTGGTACGTGACAATTTGCTGTGAATGTCGCGGGTCCTGATCATGTGTCTGCACGTAGTAAACATGCTGAACTGTGGATGGTCGTCCAGTACTCTACTGGGTGGAAGAAGTCTGCTCCCAGGTAGAAGTGTCGGTTGCCGTACTCGCGCTATGAACCGCGCTGATCATACTGACAAGAAGTTCCAGGTGCTTTCTGATTTCATCCAGCTTATCCAGGTTCTTCGTCCTCTGTTTGATCACTTGGAGATTCCCAAGCTCCTTGGAATGTTTCTCAATTATATCAACTTTAATTAGGTGATTGCCAATGATGGTCAGATCATAACTGTCCACCTTATCCACTTCATGTGATGCCTTCCTATTGATAGCCTTCTCGGGGACTATGAGAGAGATAACAAGATGCTTCTGAAAAGCATGCGTAGAAGAAAGAGCTGTTGAGCTCTCTACCATCTCCTCAAAAATCTGATAAAGGACATCCTCGTCCTTGTTGAATAGACTTCCCCCACAAGAGGCATCTACCAACATATGTTTTTCAATGCTTAACTACTAAAGAAATTTTGTACTAAGCTCGTCTTAGGTATATTGTGGTGGGGGCAGTTCTCTGTCAAGCCTTTAAATCTTTCCCACACCTCGTGAATAGGATCATAGGACATCTAGGAGAAGTTAGCAATCAATGTTCACATCTGGTTGAGACGTCCAAGAGTGTAATATTTGTTCAAAAATGCGGACCTCAACTCTTCCCATGTTGTGACAACCCTTCCCAAGTGATTTATCCAATATAATGCCTTATCCATCAGACTGGACGGGAAGGTTGTCATCTTCATTACGTTCAATGGGATATTCGGGTAGTGTATTGTTTCCACATATGCGATGAATCTCAGATTCATCACTCTAAAAATGATTAAATAAGCTGAAATCCCTAAAATTCATTGGCATTTCTTCATTTATTCTGCATAATTAGTATTCATACATGTAATGATAATAATTGCATTTTATCACCCATTAGTGCACAAATAAGAAGTAAAAAATCTCAACCAAATGGACCTGTAAAATAGCCTAACTTCTCTGATTTTTAACTAATTTATGCTAACTCCAAATGATCTGAAACCACCTCCATTGTGTATATATTACTAACAAAAATAAAAGAAAAAATAATCACTAACCTAAATAAGTGGACCAAAAACCAAAACCCTAATTGCAGGATTCTCGGACTAAACCTTGATATCTTACTCATCCAGTATCAGATTTGATCGTACTCACTTTTGAACTAATGTACATTTAAATACCTTCAAAACAAGACCAAGTTCAAGTGAATAGGAGCAGATACATAAAAGTTGGGTTTTGGGTCTTATTTGTACATTTTGTATTTTACCTAATTTTGACCTATTATTTTATGTACATAATTGACTCATTTTATTTTATCTCTTTTTCATTTATTTTCTTTGACAAAAGTTTTATTAAAATTCATAAAAATACAAATCCAAAATGAGCTTGAAATCAAACAAACTAACAGAGTCCAAGTCTTCACTAACCGTTTGTTCAAAAATTATCTTTTCTGGGTTTTATTTTATTTCTTCTTTTTCTTAACTAATAAAAATTCAAAAAGTAGATAAATGTGTAAATATTTATCTTCGATTTTATATTTTTTTCCGGATTTTTTATCTGGTTTAAAAATGACAAAAAAATTATAACACCGAAAAATAAAGGTATGTACATGGGATACGCCAAAAATTTCAGTTTGCACAAATGATCGATTTTGGTTTTGATCCCTTCATGAAAGTTGTTGAGACTCATCGAGATGAACAACTTTCGTGAAGAAATTTTTTCGATCCGAGGTCATCTGCTATTTATTCCGATTTATCTTTTTTTCATTTATTTTCGAATTTTCTGGAGGTGCTACGTGACCGCTCCCGGTGCCACCACGTGGCACCCATTTTTGAGCTTTTTATAATTCGTTTTTATAAAAAATTTAAAAGCCATGCATGTGCAGTGCACGCGCCTTGTGCACGCGCCCTACACGTGCTTGCTCCGTCCCGTTCCCATTGTACACCACGTAGAACATTAAGGTTCGTCCGATCTTGATTGATCGTAAGTCACCTGTGCGTCATTCTTCTTCTCCCCCAATTTTCATCATCTCCACCGCCTTCCTTCTTAGATCCGCTACCGCCCCACAAATCTCGTCAACTTCACAGATTCCACCCCTGATCTCCTCTTCGTGATCCTTGTTCGATCTATCTCGTGATCCACTTTCCCTTTCATGGCCGCCGCCTTGCCCCGACCTCCTTCCTTCCATAGCCGGTTACTCCTCTCCCTATTTAACAACTCCACCACTCCTCTGTATTCCGCTCACGCCTCTGGGGGCTGACCCGAAACCTCCCCACGATGTGCAGTGAGGGTCACATGTGACGCACCTCCTCCTGGGAAGAACTTGCATCGAGCCCCACAAAGGCCCTTGTATTTCAGAAATCCCCACACATGATCCTCATGTGCACGAGGGCGTTATTTGCGCTAAACCCCCTTGAGAATCGCCATATCACAAGTCATGCCCAACCACTCTAGGGTCACGTACGACGTACGTGACCATTGAGAATTTTGCAATGAACCCCAGGGTTTAGGTAATTCTATAACGTCCTTCTCTGCATTATTTTATTTTATTTTTATTACAATTCTACGCCTATGTTCCCCTTGTATTATACCTCTACATGACATTAGTTTTATTATTCAAAAATAGCATTGTGTTTCTCAACTAATTCTTTACAATATTGCTTGCTTGTGATATTTTTATAGGCTTTGGTTATTTAATAATTATTATTCTTGTGAAAATTTACATAGATTTCCCATCTTGTGCCTCAAAATTCATAAGTAATTAACCATTGCCTGAAAAATTGCCAAAAATTCACGGATTATATAATAATTTGTTTTTATATTGTGCCCAAAAAGAATTATATTTGCATGCATGACTTGCCCTCTAAAAATCATATTTCTTATTTAAATCTTTAATTTTTAGTAGGTATTAAAACTCGTATTTTTAAGGTTTAAGATTTTCTGAGATTAATCACCTAGTGATAGATGTGGGATAATTTTATCGCTTCAAAATAAATAGTTCTAATATTTATTATAATTAATATTGAAATTTACTTTGGTTGCATCTATAAATCCATAAAATATTTATCTTGCATCTAAAAAGTCCAAAAACATTACAGTGCATTCAATTCGTCATAGGATACATTTCGGCCAAGTTTTGTAATTTTTTAAATCGTTTGATGGAAATTGCATTTTAGTCCCGAAAATTGGCCAAATTTGCATTGTGCATTCCAAAATTGCATTAAAAATACCAAAGATACCACCTTGAAAATCGTGCACGAACTTTGATAGACAAAATTCTATTTTGTTCCTTTGCCTCCTTCTGTTCGACCTTGGGACTTGCCCAAGTAAAATAAACATAAAACCACTCTAATTAAAAATTGAATAAATTCTTGTGGTTATTTCTTGATCGATTCCAAATACCCACCTACAACGAAACGACAAATTTAAACAATGATCCACACCAATAAAAGATGGCATTTCCGGACTCGTCATATAGAACCTGTTGCCGGGGAGGCAAACAACTTAGATTTTTTCTAAAAAAATTTTAGTGTTCAATTTTCCTTATTCAGGTAGTCTGATCCCTGAGTTTCCACTGTATAATTTCCATTTTTTCCAGCATTTATTTTATTTTTCAGTGTTTATTTTCTTGTTTTATTTTGAGATTAATTTTTATGTCACTCTCTTATTTTTTCTTTTGAGGTACCCGACGTTCGTGGAGTGGTTTCTCATGAAAACTGACGCATCTCCGCCAACGCTTGAAAACCACAAATAAAATTAAGATCGAATCGAGTCATGAGAGAGCGTAGAGTCTAGGATTTATTTTTCTGCAATTTTAATTTCTATAATTAATCGCTCATTTATAGCGGTGTCCGTTTGGACTCTCACGTGTGTAACAAGACCTTGAACTCTTTCTGTGGTGTGTCATGGCATGTTTCACTCTTCGATGAGGGTGGGGCCCGACTAGAGTGGCTCGTAGAATAGACTTGCACATACGGCTATTAGAGATTCTAGAATTTTCTGATCGTGCTTGTAGAACCGTGGACCACACTTCACATTAATTGAGATGTACATTAGATCGTTCAATTTAGTCAAAATTCAAATCAATTCTTCATGGCTAATAGAGCTTTCTGCTACGTACAGTTTTTGTTGGCTTGCATTCTTTTAGAATAATTTTTCAATTCTTGTATTGCATCCCATATGGAGATTGTGAGGAATCACTATAAGTCTTCTATCTGAGCATACATCATTGTTTCACGTGCATAAGCTTTTATCGAATTTCTCCCTCCTATTTTGTCACATAATTTTAAAGGAATTAAGACTAGACGGTAGACGTGTATTTGTGCTCACCTAATTTTTCAGTGATCACCTAATTAAAATTTGGACTACTAAATATAACCGACTTTAATTAACCCATAAAATCAAGAATTTTTGCAGGAGAGCAACCACGACCTTGGATTCATTTATTTTTCTGAGTGAGTGAGATACGACAAATAAGGCTAGAGCCCAAATCCGAATTTTCTTATTAACTATTGCTTCTATAAAAATAGTTAGCTACTTCTCAGTGAGGATCTACGGGTAGCCGGTAAAAGATCCGGATTTCCTTAGCAGAGTGGGTGGTATAAAGGACAATTTATAAGGCTCCGTCCTTAAGTAACACATAACCGTTTTATAGTCCATACTTATGCCCATACTAGCTGAAAGTGGATGCAACTAGTCGTAAGAATTCAGGCCAGTCTTTTAGAAAATTTTCGGCACCTAATAGCTCGCTAAATTTTTTCCAATATTGAATATATCACCAACTAAAATTGAAAAGAACCCTTACAGCTTCATTATGTGAGTTGGTGAACTTAGGGTTCGATTTATGTTTGTATTGATGTGCGTGAACCGATCTCGAATGTCAAAAACTGCACACTTGTGCCATCACTCTCCTTGATTTAAAAATTAAGGTTTCTACTGTTGAATATCTCGTACACTTGAACATTTTCAATGAAGATCTATCATGACAACTCATCCACCTTCTTCAAAGATGACGAAACATTTGTCCAAGTACTCATCAGATCTATACTTTGAAAATAAATTCGTCTCAGTTAGACCAAAAGCCTCAGAACCCCCTCCAACTAGACATAAACCAACTTTCACAGGAGACTCTCACCTACAAATAGATCCAACCCTCTCTATAAATCCGATCTACTCAATGAGTGACGATCCTTTATATTTGGATCATACAAACAAACAACCGACTGAGATCTCCATTTCTTCGTATGTCAACCCTCTATATTCTGATCATACAATGTAAATGTCAATCCTTCATTCGTGGGAGACTCTAAGAATAGGATGGATCTAATCGAATTTGACACTTCTTCACATCTTCCATCTCCCCCTCCCTTGAACACAAATGAGCAACTACCATCTTGGATTGACCCATTTCTCATCGGAGCTCATGAACGATTTGAAGATCAAAACACTTTTGAGATGAATGACCGACCGAGACAACCACTCCAACTAACTTCAATCTCTCCTCACCATATTGTTAGATCAGGTCAATACTTCACAAATCCACAATTCGATTTGACCATTGGGAATAAAATGGAAATCTGAACAGATTAATAGGATTGGCTCGTACCTAATAATCTTCCATCTTGTATTAACTGTGACAATCCCATCTTCAAACATGATAATCATACAAAGGATTGGACTGACGATATCGACATACATAAACCCTGTATGTTTACTCCATAGTATAAGGGTCTGACCAATCATGACCAAAGTAATGGACTCTACTCAAACCAACTATACATACCTGAATCACACCATTAGACATATGGTTTCTATCCTATTGAGCAGACTCCTTCAATGATATTTGAGGAGAAAATTTCAAACGATCATACAATGGATATTCCAAGAGAATCTTCTCCCAGATCATACATGAAAAAGGAAGATGTAATGACTGGATCTCAAATTTAAAAAACGAGAAACCACACAAACTGCTCCTGAAAATTTTTAGAGGATGACATTTTGAGGATAAGTAAGAGATATCAATTGATGGAGGAAAAATTCAAAAAATTCACTGACTGACTAATTTCATTTTACGGAACCTCGAGTGTGAAAGTGGAGGATGAAATAATTGGATCTAATGTTGAGAACCTCGAGGATATTCAGAAACCCATAGACTATGATCACCCCAGGGACGACCCTGATAGTGACAACTCTGCCTATTACTTCCCTAGAGACAATTCTGAATCTGACTCGGCATATCTAAGCTCCTCCTCATCTGGGGAACACATCACGTCTACAAACCTGATAAACCTCCATTCATCACCTTTATTCTATCATTTTGGCCTTAAAAACCCCAGCAAATACATGAAAATAGCATTAATTTGTCTATAAAAGCATTCATTATTTGTTGCATTCATTGTACATAGAATAAGGTTTTTAATGCCAAAAATATAGAATAAAGAGAAGAAAAGAAAAAGGAATAAAATATTGCAAATATTTTATGACCCGAACCCCGAGACCAAGGCCATCATGGAATTGGTCGACAAGGAATAAAGTAGGGGGAGATAAGGGCCAACAGTACAATAAATACCTCATTTATTTATTCATTTATTTGTGCATCTTTGACACCTATTTTGGATATAATTATTCATTCATCAAATAAAGAAATTTTGTACATGAAAGTTGTAGATAATAATGTAAATAAAAATACAAAATTGAGTTTGTGTAAAAATAATACTCAGTGTACATTTTATACCCAGAATAAAAAGCCAAAATCTCAACTTCACAGACCCATATCTTGCAAATAAAAACACCAAATCACCCAAACTTAGCTTTAATTGTATATAGCTTTCTAAGAACTATTTAATAAACTTGGTTTTATAATTTTTGGAGTTCATCTGTAAAAGTTAGGTTTTTGGCCTTCATTGTGCAATCTGCCTGATTAAAATATTCAATTTATTCATTGTTCATTATTTTTACAAAATTATATTTTTAGAATTTTGTAAATAATGTATACAAAACATGTACATATTGAAATTAAAAGAAAACCAAAAAGAATTTGTAAAATAAAATAAGTGTATAAGATACATAGACAAAATACCTATGCTATCTATATGTATATAAAATATAAGGGGATTTCATGATTCATCTATATTTTTATAATAATGTAAATATCACATATAACTTATTAAAATACAAATCCAAAATAAAAACAAAGAAATACATTAAATAAATTAAGTATATATAAAATATAGGTAAACTACCTATAAGTATACCTACATATATATGTACTTATTTATTTAAATATGAAAATCAACTCATAAAAATTAAAAAAAATATCCTCACACTCACAAAAATAAATTATAAATTTAGAAAATAAGAAAATAAAATAATAAAATAAAATGAACAAAATAAAAATAAAATATACAAAATACATGTAAATACATACATAAATACATCATCCAAATAAAACCATAATAAAATACATCAAAAAATTAAATAAAAATCATAAATAAATACTACAAGAATTAATACACATTTTTTATTTTATAAGAAAATTCTAATAAAATCATTTATTAGGTTAAATAAATCATTTTCGAATAAATTCCCCTATTTTGTCCATTTGCGGCCGAGGTGGACCAATGGGGAGCCAGCCTTTGTTGACCTCTGGTCAACTGTCCCATCGGGACCTGTCGACTCTGAACCTTGTTGATCCCTTGACTTGCGCCATTTTTCCCGGGCGTCTCGTCCCTTATTCTCGCTCGCAACCTTCACGAGATCTGTAGAGGGATCATCCATCTATCATGCATGCTTGTTGGATCGAGTAAACGATCATTGCATTCGCCGGAATATGCGGGCCAAGTAGGGCATCCAGACTGTCAATAAATAAGAGCCCTCGACCTCCTCCTCAAATTGGGCCAATTTCTATCCACCCAAAAGCCTCGATTCATTTCCTGGGAGGTTCCTCGTGACAGGGGGAGCATTTCAGCAACGCAACGCAGCCGGAGGAGGGACCAATTTTGTCACGGCAGAGCTCCGGCGTCCGTCCTGCTCCCTGGTGGCCCCTAGGTATAAGAGCTATCCTTTCTTGCTTTTTAGGTAGATTTTAATTCTAGCATTTCAATTCCGTTGTTAGTTTAGCTTTTAGATTAGTAGCGCATCGTAAAATAGGAAAATCGAAGTTCGTCGGAGCTCCGCTCTGGCGACTTATCCACCGTTATACTGACTGTCTCCGACAGCCCCATTCACCTCACTTCGTTCCCCATCGCATGCTCCATCTCCCGATCACTTTTGTTCAACCAAGGACCCTCAGTCCTTGCGAATCGGAGCTCCACCTCTGCCTATCACCGGAGCTCCTCTGCCTCACCTAATCTTGCACCAAAACATCACCAACCAGGGTCGAGGTGATAGCCCTCGTCCCCCTGGTTCTTTCTATACAGGTCAAACGACGCAAGGAGCCCTTTTGGACTCGATTCGAACCATGAAGAGGCTCCTGGAGGTCCCGACCTTCATCGACCTCGTCTGACCTCCAAGGATCTCCAGGAGCCATGAGAAGACCGCCGACAGGTGCGGGACGCCTCCAGCTACGATTCGAACACCTCAGATGCGAGGAAGAGGCCCGGAGGAGCCCGTGCTCCAAGATCGAAGCTCGCCTGGCGCGAGTTCCTCCCCTGTTCCTCCAGACCCCTTCATCGCCGTCCGATCAGGAGGAGCGCCCTAGATTGAACGAGAACCGTAAGATGAAGCGTGGCCCTCACCATCCGATCAGCGGGGCTGATCTAATCTTAGCCTTCATCTGCAAACCGGTACCAGCCGTTGGATGCGCGACGCGTGTCCAAGTGAAATGATCAACGCCGTCCACGACCGCGCACTTAGGGGTAATTTACAGATCTTCACCCCAACGTTTTTGTATTTATTGTTTAGTCGTGTAAATAAAAATCGAAGTTCATTTTATTTTGGACATTTTGCATTGACCTCCCTGTACATTAGTGATATTACTTTTAGGTCCAGTCTACGTCACCTCACGTGCCGTCCCACGTGAGGTGGTTAAATTGCACAAGCACCCCTGTATGTTTGTATATTTACTTTTAGTCCATAAATCTAAATTTTAAGTGTATTATTTTTGTGAAAATTACAACCAGGACCCCGAACTTTGTTGTAATTGCTTTTTGGCCCCTCTGGGTGCGGATCACGTGTAGTCCCACGTGGTGGTCATTTTGCGCGGGGGTCCCTGGCGTGTTTTGTATTTCATTTTAGCCCTTACAATTGCAGACTAAGTGTAATATTTTTGGTGTTTTTGCACTAAAGCCCCTGTCTTTATTTTTATTTTCACAAATGCCCCTATCAAGCCATATATTTGTGCTTACTTGTTCCATTTATTTCATGCACCATATTAACTTGAAAAATTCTACAAAAATTAATATAAGCTCCTGTTAGCTTGATCTTGCATGCCATATTTTTAGTTTTTATTTTTGTTGCATTTTTGACTTTATTAAAAATAAAAAACATGCATTTTATCTACTATCTAGTTTAGAAAATACTAAAAAAATAGTAAATCACCTCAAAAATTCCAAAAAAAATTACCTACTGTCTATTTTATCCTAGTCTAGTGTCAATCCAAAAATCACTAAAAAACTCAAAACAAAAACCCTAAAAATAAGAAAACCATTAAAAACTTCAGAAAAATCTAAAAAATCCTAGAAAAATACTAAAAATACAAAGTAAGTTTTTGTAGTTTCCTTTTTTTATCTATAATTTAAAATTGATTTGAGGATTTTTGGATGACATTTTCTATTTTTTAGACCTCATTTCAATTCTGTTTAGTAGTTTAAGTCCCTGTTTTTCTTTATTTTCCCTTTTAAAAATACCAAAAAGATTCTGAAAAATACCTAAAAATCACAAAAATAGAAAAATTTATAAAAAGACCAAAAATAGTTTATTTGTGCATTTTTGAGCATTTTTGTATAATTTTATACATCTTATATCACCCTCTCACTACATTGTATATACATTCCAATATTGAAAAAGAAAATTTAAAAAAAATATACATATATATATATATATTTATATTTATGTATAAAAATCTGAAAATAATATATATATATATAATATTATAATATACAATACAATCTACCTATATATATGTATTATATTCTCTATACACACCCTTTATGGGTGTATATCTTTATATATCTATATTCTATAAATTATATATATATCTATATAAATATATTATATTAAACAAAATATATTAATAAAAAAAGAAAAAAAACCCCACAAAATAGGATTCATAAAAGGATGAATCTGTTGTACATGGACATCTTAGGCTGCTTCATTTTTGTATTGCTCTCTGTGGTTCGACCTCTACATGCTTATTCACTATGCATTTTGTGGTAGAGTTAAATGTTAATTCACAAATTTTGGGGACTTAATTAATTTATTCTTTCATGTGGGTTAATTGCTGATTAAATCTGGTTGTTGAGTGGTCGACACTTCGACTGTGTTCCTGCCTTGTGTGGAGCACAAGACCGCTTCATTACATTTTGGGTCTATCAGATGGCACCGTTGCCGGGGAGCAATGAGCGTAGCCTATTAATTTTGTCATTCTTGTTTAGAAATTGATGAGCAGCTGTTTATTTTGCAATTGATCACTATGCTTTATTTATTTATTTATTGTGATTAATTTCTTCCTGCTTTATTTAATTGATAGAGCTATACTAATTCAATCTCTTTGTGACTTTGTTGCGAGGGCCCGCCACGCGAGGATGGTTTCTTAGGGAGCCAAGGCAGCTGAGCTTGGAGGAGGTTGGTCTTCACTTCATGACCAGCTGGAGAAAGCACCAAGGATACAAGGGGATGGGAGTTAGATAGGTTTAGAGCAATTAGAATTATTTCTGTAATTTATTGTGTGAGAGAGAGAGACAATTTTGGCATGTAATAATTAACAGGACTCTACTCTTCACAATGAGGTCCAGTGCCCAGGTGATTGTTCACCTGGGGGCCTCATCGCGGTTTTTCGAGTTTTCCACCGCTTTCTTTCCATTATTTCTCGAAGTTTTGATCTTTCCGCCTTTATTTTACTTTGTTTTGTGTGCTTGGAGCCCCTAGATATAGGTTGCTTGATCCGGTAGCTAGGTCCAAACATTAATAAGAATGCATGTTCCTATAGTATACTTCGTATGGATCTAGTCAAACTTAAACAATCCGTTCATTTGTCTCTTAGACCTTGTGCCACAGCGAGCCCCATAAAGCGCTATCTCCTAAACTCAAGTGTGTTGAGCAGAGGAGGGGTGAGCCAAGACCGGACTTTTCAGGCTAAAGATGAATGAGCGACTTATGGTTCTTCACGCTAATAGCAGCTAATGTTTAGGGCGATTTTGTGCCTTGCATACCGACATGTAGATAGGTTTAAAAATTTTGTTCTGCATACCTGATGAATTTGTGATTCATCACATCAAAAGTCAAAAATAGAGCCTTGTTCCCGAGTAAATAGAGGCATATTTCCCTTTTTAATGCAAAAATAGCACTCATGCATAAATACATAATACATTCATTTTAGCAGTCCATTTGCATTCAAATAAGAAGCCAAAATCCCTTGTAAAATACCCACTCACTAAAATAACCTCTTCCTTATAATATGTACTCCTTAGTTAATAATATAGGGAAGAAGGCCAAAAATCCCCCTTGTAAATTAGTCAATAAAGCCCTAGAACCCCTGTACACTAAAATGCACATAAATCCCTCGTACAAACTCCGAACTAGGTCTACTCGTACAAACTCCGAACTAGGTCTACTTACTCTTAGAATACTACACATTAAAAGACCTTTAAAATGAGACTAATTTCATCCAATTTGGAGCTCGTATGAGAAAGTTGGGTTTTTGGGCCACTTTGTATACTACATATATGTATATTTCTATCCTTGTATTTATGTATCATATTTGACCTCATCTCCATCTTTGGTCAACATGAAACTTGTAGATCGCATCGAGATCTACAACTTTCATGTTTTGAGTTTTTCCAAATTCGGCCCCCTCTTCTCTCTACACATGTATTTTCTTCCAGCCATTCACAGCAGGCCACGTGGCGCCCTCTGGTTGTGCCACGCGGCTTGCACCCCTTGCCTCATCCGCCCACAGCCATAGCCGTTGGATTACGCTCTAGATCCAACGGCTTGGCTGCTTCTATGTGCGCCTTAAATCCACACCGTCAGATCATCCCCTTGTCTCATCTGATCCGCCCGTCTGCGCCTTTTCCAGAGCTCGCCACGTGGCGGCGTGTACACAATCTGATCAAGCCCGCGATCCTTCCATCTCAGCCGCTCTTCCTTTGGCGCCCCTCGTCCCTTCGATTAACATCAACTCTTCATCCAAACCATTCGTTCGCGCCGCTGTTTAATCACGACACGTGGCAGCTTCCGCACCTTCAGATCGCATCGCCTTGACTTGATCCCAGCCGCTCGCTCGCGCTTCGCCCAGCTGCTTCCACGTGGCACCATCACGGCCTCTTATCACCGCGCCTTGATCTAATCCCATACGTCCCTTCGCACTTCGATCACCACCGTTGGATCACAAGATCCAACGGTGGAGACTTCGTCTCCTGCCTCGGGTGCCCCTCTCTCCCACGATTCTCTGTCTTGCGGGAGGGGCGCCCCCTTCCTATGCTTGGCAGCGCCTCGACCACCGCAGACGACCACCACCACCTCCACGATGAGCCCCACTCATCCCTTATCCTCGCCAGCTACTCCATAACCCACGTCGACCTCCAGCTCGCTCCCACGAACTCCGTCAACCTCGCTCCATCGACAGAATGGCCGAGACCTTCAACCTATAAATCCTTCCTCTCCGGCCATCATCGCACCTATCCGCCACCCCTGAGAGTTACCCCGAGCTCGGAGCAACCGTTTGGTGACAGCAAGCGACCTATTCCTCGAGCGAAGACCGGTCATCCTCTCCGACGAGATCCTCAGCCCACCGTCGTGTCGTAGCCACTCCTCCGAGCAGCTGCTTGAGCTCGGGACACCACCGGTCCCTCGAGCGACGACCTGGAACCCAAGAAGGAGTTCCAACCCCCAGGTGAACCCTCCATTCTTCTCCGATCTTCTCTTCTTCTCTTCGTCGTTTTTCTCGCTTTTTATTCTCCGCCTCCGGTCACTCCCACGCCTCCATTCCACTCCGCCGAGCTCCGAGTCGGAGCTCTCATCTTTGCGGCCACCTCTACGCCTGCCGACGACTCACTTCATCCTCCATCAGCTCCAGCTCCGCCACTTGGCCAGAGCACCATCACCAACCCATCTCCATCACTCCTTAGGCCTCACCGACTACCTTCACCTCTCCACAAGCACATACACGAGCTCCGGCTCTATCTTTAACACTTGCAGGTGCCCCTCTGCTCATTGAACGGAGGCTCGTCGGAGACGACTTCGAGCTTCATCGCCATCGACGTCAGACCGCCCTCCGCCGCTCCTGAGACCATCAGCATCTCTGCCGCATCGCCACGAGTCTTCTGGGATATCTCCGACAAGTCGGAGAGCGTCATCGACACGAGGAAGGACGGGCGGAGCTAAGGCATCTTCGCCGGAGCCCCGCCATCTCCTCCGCAGGCGGTGGAGGATCGTCGGAGCAGACGCACAGCATCCGTTCGATCACGTTGATCGAACGTCCCTCAGCGAGCCACGTCGCCATCTCCACCGAGCCCAGTAGCCGTTGGATCAGCATCGATCCAAAGGCCCGAGGTCATGCCACACGTCCACATCGCCATCCGTTCAATCACGTTGATCGAACGGTCGACAGCTTGCCACGCAGCCTCGGCCCGAGCCTCTTCTCCAAGCCTAGGTTCGGGTCGTCCGAGCCTCACTCCAGACCTCCAGAAGCGCCCGAGCCTAGCTCCGAGCCTCTGTAGCCATCCGAGCCTAGGCGCCCACGTGAGGAGCACGTGCGGCCTGGGAAATTTGCACAGAGGCCCCTGGAGCTTTCCAATATTGCAAAAAGGTCCCTGTGAAGCTGAGCCCATGTGAGGAGCACGTGCCTGTTGGAGGAATTGCACTTGAGTCCCCAGCATTATAGGTAATTGCATTTTAGTCCCTGTCAGCATATTTGCTTTATGTATTTTTACTTTCCTGTATTGCATTTACACCCCTGTGTTTGCACGCATCCCTAGGTTGCACTTTACATCATTTTTCAAATATAAAAATTGCATTTTGTTGAGAAACTTGTCCTTTGTCTATTGATCCACGTGTCACATTTTTGTAATTTCAGTGGAATTATTAATGAATTAATTGGCATATTTTTGAGATATTTTGCCCAGTGACACCTTTTAATTTGTAGTTAATTCTCTGTGGTTCCAAAAATCCTCAAAAATTCATAGTAGCCTAAGGACAGTATTCTTAACATGCCATAAAAATTTCATGCTATTTTCACACATTTCGAGGCCTAAATAAATTGTTGAGTGATTTTCTTATTTTAATTCTAATAAATTCATTTCACATTGAAATTCAGATCTGTCAATTTTCCTGGATCCCTTATCATTAGTGCCATCTAGGATAATTTTATTTTTCGAAAAAATTGTGATTTGTTATTTATTAATAATTAAATAGTGAAAATCACAATGTCTGCATATTTAAATCCCAGTAAATCCATTTAGTGTCTGAAAAATCCAAAAAAATTAGGGTAACTCATTTTCATCATAATTAATCATCTGGCCAAATTTTAGAATTTTTGGACTTCATTTGATATCATAATTGAATTGAACTTTATATTGTCCTGCATTTTTGCACGAGTCTGCATAGAAATTAAAAAGACAAAAAAAATTACTCCTCGATAATCACACACTCGATATTTGCTTAAAATTCACCTAAGTAGACAGATGCCTCCTTGAGATCGACCTTGGACTTCACCAAGTAAAAAAAATTATCGCTTGACATTAAATTAAAGTGGTTTTTGATTAGCCCTCGTATCCCACTGCAACAGACGACATTGAACTTAATTTGGACATTAATTTGCTCGAATTAACTAAGGGTGCGGGACGCTTATCAATACCGCATGGAGAGAGAGCTGGGATGCACTGTAAGTCTTCTAACTCAACATGCATCATTCGGTTCAATGTTGAGATTTCCATCATGGAACCACTTGCACGGCTTTTCCGCTATCTCCCTCTGATTTTGAGCACCTAGGACTAAATGAAAATCTACAAAACATTAGGTGCTGGTATGAAAACAGACTCAAAAAAAGTGAAAACCAAAAAAATTAAAACAAGGGGACTGCTAAATAAACTTTGACCTTAATAAAATCTGTAATGGACTATCATTGTATCGGGTTCATAAAGCCCTCATTGTTTTCAGGTACCTTGGAGGGGGACCAAAACCCTACTCCCTTGAGCGAGTGCGACCCCCTAAGGAATAAAGCCAAAAACCCAGTCTGCAACTGCCTTGTGTATCGCCTGGATTTCCGAAGTAATGGCGCTTCTATCGTACGTAGGCGAGTAGGACTTGGTCACCAATGATGACTCTCTGTTGTGTAGAGCATCGACCCTGTCCGAAGTATTGAGCATAGGCCACGCATTCACGGGGGTGTCTGTCTCATCGTCCTGCGTTCGAGTAGGTTCTTGCACGCTCACGGGTGATTCCGTTGCGAGCGAGAACTGAAGTATTGGTTTCGCCTATCGGCTTCCTCTCTCTATTTCTTTGGCTGAGTAGGGATCCAGGAAGGGTTACAAGGACCTCAAAAAGTATAGACTACAGGTTACACAGGAGGAGGACAAGTACGGGATACTCTTCTGGCAATACTCTCTCTCCTATAGGGTAGCGTACTAAGGACTTGTTACAAGATATGCCTGAAATCATAACTCTAAAAATGAAAAGATAATAAATAGCCGAACCTTCATGGCTTCACATGGCGTGAGTTGATGAACCCAATTTTGTATTGCGTTTGTATGGATCTAGATTAAGGTTCAAAGATCGAGTCCCGCGCCATTGCGCAAAATTTTGTTATGTCATTCTCCTTTGACCACCCCGCTCAGCTGAGCCTTTCTACTATTTTGCACTCCTTTTATTCCTCGTTGACCATCGTATCCTTCTTCCAACATCCGATCCTCTTTCATGCTTCACGAAGTTGATCCATGGATGGTTTCCATCGGGACCTCGCCGACACCCACATCGATTCCATAGACTCAACTCCGCCAATAAATTCGAGGCGATTCCCGAGAACCCGATTCGGACTTTACGGGTCGATCTCCAGACTCATCATCTTCTACATTTCCCTTGGCCACCCAATAAACTGGGATCACTTTTGTCCCGCCTTCGCCGTTGTGAATGGAAGTCGATTATAGTCCACATCCTTTTCCGTTCACAACATGCTGGGGTTGACTTGAATTACAGCTTCATCATGACAACTGAATACTATTGCAAGTGGTCTGATCAAGACTCTCTCATTCTGCAGATAGAAGACAGAGCGAGCCCTGGAGACTACTCCAGAGTTCATTTCGTCCGACTCAGACCCAGATATGGCTCCCCAAGGAAAGGGCAAGGGTCAGCAGCCACCCCAACCAGAAGGACAGATGCCAGATCAGAATCAAGTCAATGCACAACTACTGGCATCTATCCAGGCCATCCAACAGCGGCTGACCGAGCAGGCCCTCACGCAGACAACATTTCAGGATATGTTGAACGATATGATGAATCGAGACGAGGGAGGAGGAGGCAGAAGAGCAGGTGGAGGTGGAGGTGGAGGTGGAGGAGGTGGTGGGCCTAACAATGACAATCCAGAATTCCCACCACCACCCAAGCCTACACTTAAAGAGACATACAATCCGGGAGACATCCAGATGACCGAGTGGATCCTCATTCCCCCGGTACACGCTCACTTTGAGATGAAGCCCCAGTTCATTGCTCTACTTCAACCATTTCATGGAAACACTAGTGAAGAGCCGTACATCACCTGCAGCAATTCTCACGCATTTGCCGCACCACTCACTATCCCAATGTCCCTTTGGATATTGTCAAGATGTTGGCGTTCCCCTTCAGCTTACAAGACAAGGCCCTCTATTGGGTCAACCATCTGGGGAAGGTTGTGACTACCTGGGAGGAGCTGAAGTCAGCTTTTCTGCATAAGTATTACCCTCTCGGTCGGCTCAACCATATGTGATCCCGAATCAGTAATTTCTCCCAAGGAGCCCATGAGTCAGTACACAAAGCATGGGAGAGATTTACCGATCTGCAGGAGAAATGTCCCCATCATGAGATTCCGAAGACCAGCTTGGTACAACACTTCTTTTGGGGGACTGAACATCGAGAGCCAAAGGCTCGTTGACGCAACATGTGGGGGTTCGCACTTTAACAAGGATGAAGACGTAGTCTGGCATATATTCGAAGAAATGGCCGAAGGAGAGGCCGCCCTCTCTTCATCCAAGGCATATCAGATTCAGCTCCAGATCCTCCAGAAACAAGTACACATGGCATCGTCCAAAGAAGCAGAGAGAGATTAGAGCTCCAACCTCAGTATCATTGGGGGGCATCTCTCTAAAGTGGATATCATTGAAAAGCGATCACAGTATCTTGAGAAACTCGCTGTGATCGAGAAGAGGACTCAGAATTTAGACAAGCTTGATCAGATCAACAAGTATCTTAAACTCTTGGTGGGCACCATCAACTCTGTTCAGTCGGCGACACCATCAGAAGCTCCAGCTGAGAAGAAGGATGAGCAGCAACCGCAGCATCAGCCTCAACCGAGCCAGCAGCCACCGGCAATCTGGCACGTGTACTACGTGCAGGCGCCCGACCAGGGCCAGCCGCAACAGCAGATGGTTGTGTACCAACCAGAGTTTATTTCAGAACCTGATCCAGTTTTCCCACCACCACCCTTGATTCAGGAAGTGAACAGGGTATGGACCAACGATGCACAGCCGACCCGTCCTATGGGACAACCCCAGGGTCAGCCACTTGCCAACCGGCAATACCACCAACCTCAGGGTGGTCGTTTTGGATAGTCCTCTCAGCCTCATCAGCAGTATCATCAGCCTCCCCAGTATGCAAATCAATGGAGGCAGAATCAGCCATACCAGCAGCCGCAATACCGCCATCCACAGCCGTTTCATCAGTATGAAGCTCCCCCACCTCAGCAGTATCAGCAGTATCCTCCCCCCTCTTATCAGCAACTTCAACTTCCTACGCCACCCCAGCACTACCGACAACAACCTCCGCACCCATCCATGCAACAACAGCGTGGTATGCACGCTGAACCCACTGAGATAACCCCTGTGAACCCTACCATGGATTGTCTGGCCCAACTTGTCAAAGGGCTGGCGGAAATGACCAAGAGGCTTGACGACCTGACCGCCACTAGAACTATCATTCCAGCTCAGGTCGAGGTCAACTTCAATAACCTCAAGAAGAAAGAGCAGGTAGAATGTGATGTCATGTCCGTGTCTGATAATGATATTACTGTTTATTCTAAGGCTGTTACTCTTAGGAGCGGTATGGCCTTGCCTCCGCCTGCCACCAAGAATGGGAGGAATAAAGAAACAGGTGGATCGTCATCTTCCGCATCAGTCGTGCCAGCTATAGGGGCAGGTGAGGAGGAAGAAGAAGGAGAAGCCATTCCAGCCGTCGTGCAATGCCATCAGTCCCAGCCAAAAATACAAAAAAATTAGCAAAATCAAAAACAACAAAAAGAAGCCTGCAGCCGAAGCGAAGCCGCGCCAGCCTTGGAGGAGCCGCCAGTAGCAGTCGATCCCTCGCCAGCCGACGGAGCCGACGATATACTTTTTGCTCGTCCCTCAGCACCAGCATGCCGGGATACAATTTGTACTTCTTTTTTGTAGTCCGAATGTACAACATTCTATGGGCGATGATTTTGATGTAAATAAGAACTCTATTTTTCCTGCCAAAGATGTACATATTCCTTTTCCTCATGCAATAGAAAAATCCAAAAAAATTGCAAAATGAAAAAAGGCATTGTCTGATCCAGGAGTTGTGGAAATATTAGACAAGTTGATTGTTTAGATTCCCTTGTTGAAGGTCGTGGAGTACATGCCAGCTGTGAAGAAAGGACTAAAGGAGGCATGTACCAACAAGCATCGCCCAGCACAGGAGAACAGACGCAGAGATGTAGAAAAGCACGTGCTCTCCATGGCCACTGTTGCAGCTATCAGCAACCTCCAACAGAAGAAGCAAGACATAGGACCACCTCTTATCAGTTGTGAGATTTTTGACCAGGTCTTCGAGCGCACTCTCCTCGATAGTGGGTCTTCCATCAACCTTTTGCCATCATCCATAATGCAAGAATTTGGGTTGGGTCCGCTCAATCAAACACGAATGATCCTTCAGTTCGCTGACAGATCCATCAAGCGGCCCCAGGGTCTTTTGGAAGATGTCGTGGTTAAAGTGCAGGACATGCAATTTCCAGCTGATTTTGTAGTCCTTGATATGGACTCTCCAACTCCCTTGCTCCAGACCCCTATCATCCTTGGTCGACCATTTCTACGTACCTCAGGTGCCGTGGTTGATTACGGGTCTGGCAAAATCACTTTTAGCTCGAACACCAACCAAATCACTATAAATATGAGCAGAGAGCCGAATGCCATGACTGATGAGAGCCATGCAGCATCCGAAGAAGATTGTGACTTTATTGCAGAGATCAGAGATTCATCATTGTCATTGAATGATTCATGGACCCAAGAAATCCTCACACTCGAGGAGGACTGGGAAAGCACAGTTACCCTAGGCTCCGATGATTCCTGGGAGACAGATTCTCAGATGCAGGCGCATCTCTTTGATCATTCACTCCAGACCGAACATGATCAGCCTAGCGTAGAACCGTTCCGAACCTCATTAGGATCTCAGCAGAAAGATGAGGATGGCGGCCCCCTCAAGGAAGTACATCCCACCACCAGCATAGTGTCTGAAGTGACCAACAAGTTGGACAGATCAACACCAGAACTCAAGCCACTTCCTACAGGCCTGAAGTATGCTTTCCTTGCGGGTGAAGAACAAATGTATTCGGTCATCATCAGCAGCAGGCTGAATCCGGATCAGGAATCTCGTCTTATCGAGGTTCTAGAAAAGAACCAAAAGGCACTTGGTTGGTGCGTATCAGATCTCCGAGGGATAAATCCAGCTTTGTGTTCACACCACATCTATCTGGAAGAAGATGCCAAGCCGTCCTGCGAATTCCAAAGAAGGATGAACCCTAACCTCCGGGACGTCGTCATGAAAGAGATAACCAAATGGTGTGATGCAGGCTTTATCTATCCCATCTCCGACTCAAAATGGGTAAGCCCACTGCATGTAGTTCCAAAGAAATCCGGGCTTACCGTGGTTACAAATGACAAAGGAGAGGAAATATCCACTCGGGTACCAACGTCCTGGCGGGTGTGTGTTGACTACCGCCGTCTTAATGAGGCAACTAAGAAGGATCACTTCCCCTTGCCATTCATTGATCAAGTTTTGGAAAGACTAGCAGACAAGGAGTTCTTCTGCTTTTTGGATGGGTATTCCGGGTACAACCAAGTGGCAATCGCTCCTGAAGATCAAGAGAAGACTACCTTCACTTGCCCGTTCAGCACCTGCGCCTTCAAGAGAATGCCCTTTGGATTATGCAATGCACCTGCAACCTTCCAAGGATGCATGTTAGCAGTCTTCGTCGAGATGGTAGGCAGTTTTCTCGAGGTGTTCATGGACGACTTCTCTGTCTATGGTGATAGTTTCGATTCTTATCTTGAGCACCTGGACAGAGTGCTTCAGAAGTGTCGGGAAGTCAATTTAGTGCTTTCATCGGAAAAGAGCCACTTCATGGTCACCGAAGGCATCGTGTTGGGTCACGTCGTTTCCAAACGTGGCATGGAAGTCGACCCGGCGAAGGTGGATGTTATTGCAAATCTACAACCACCTCAGACAGTGAA
Organism: Ottelia alismoides; assembly: GCA_037367405.1. Classification (NCBI taxonomy): domain Eukaryota; kingdom Viridiplantae; phylum Streptophyta; class Magnoliopsida; order Alismatales; family Hydrocharitaceae; genus Ottelia; species Ottelia alismoides. The sequence continues at coordinate 14,977 of JAZKJV010005585.1, read as the reverse complement.
AAATGTAAGGTCATTCCTGGGGCATGTGGGATTTTACAGATGATTCATCAAGGATTTCAACCGTATTGCCCGACCTTTGACAGAACTTCTGTGAAAGGAAACTGAGTTCAATGTAGATCAGCAGGTTCTCCTTGCTTTCAATCAGCTGAAGGAGCTTATTACTCAAGCTCCGATCCTACTGCCGCCAGACTGGTCTCTTCCCTTTGAGATCATGACCGATGCGTCAGACTTTGCAGTCGGGGTTGTTCTTGGGCAGAGGAAAGAGAAAGCGCCCTATGCCATTCACTACACCAGCAGAACATTAGATGAAGCACAGAGAAATTATACAGTGACAGAGAAAGAGTTGCGGGCTGTGGTTTTCACCCTTGAGAAGTTCAGATCCTATTTGCTTGGATCAAAAGTCACAATTTTTACCGACCACTCTGCTATCCGGTACCTCCAGCAGAAGAAGGATGCCAAGCCGAGACTGATTCAATGGATCCTTCTCCTCAAGGAATTTGATCTGGAAATCAAGGACAAGCCTGGAGTTCAGAATGTGGTAGCAGACCATCTCTCCGGAATTGAGTAGCACGAGCCTCCTCTGAACAGTGCACCCATTAAAGAAACCTTTCATGACGAATCAATCTTAGCAGTGGATTCTCTTCCGTGGTATGCTGATATAGTCAATTACCTCGCCTCTGGGGTAACACCTTCGGATTGGATGAAGAATAAAAAGAACAAATTCATGTCGACCATCCGATTCTATCAGTGGGAGGATCCTCTTTTATTCAGGGAAGGAGCGAATTGCATTTGGCGCAGGTGCATCCCTCAGGAGGAGCAATCTAGTGTCCTCGAGCATTGTCGCTCGCTCGAATCTGGTGGACATCACTCTGGAGATCGTACGATAGCTAAAGTACGTCAGTGTGGATTCTGGTGGCCCACATTATTTAAGGATGCAGCAGAATTTGTCAAATGATGTATTGACTGTCAGAGATTGGAAGGTACACTCACTGCAAAAGATTCGATGCCCCTTAAAATCATTCAGATAGCCGACGTTTTCGATGCATGGGGCATTGACTTCATGGGACCTTTCCCTAACAGTCAAGGTTTTGAGCACATCCTTCTTGTCGTCGATTACGTGAGTCGTTGGGTTGAAGCTATCCCTGCTCGAGCCGCCGACAGCCGAACAGTGTGTCAGTTCCTGAAGAAGAACATCATTTCGCGGTTCGGGATACCAAAAATTCTCATATCGGATGGGGGTAGCCATTTCATTAACAAAGAGGTCAAGAAATTGACGAAGGAGTATGGCATCGATCATCGTGTCGCATCTCCTTACCATCCTCAGACCAATGGCATGGCGGAATTATCAAATTGAGAAATCAAGACTATCCTGCAGAAACTTGGCAGGCCAAACAGAAAAGATTGGTCCCAACTCTTGGACTCGGTCCTATGGGATTACAGAACCTCCTACAAGTCTCCCGTGGGCACGTCGCCCTATCGTCTTGTATGCGGGAAGCCATGCCATTTGCCCGTCGAATTAATTCACAAGTCTTTATGGGCAGTTAACAGTTGCAATTTGGACTCACACAAAAGTGGTCAGAAAAGAAAGGATGATCTGAACAGACTTTTGGAGTTCTGAGACTATGCATACGATAACACATTGATGTACAAAGAGAAGGTGAAACGCTGACATGACCGGCACATCAGACGAAAGACCTTTGATGTTGGGCAAAAGATGTGGTTATTTGATGCAAAGTTGTGGATCTTCCCGGGCAAATTAAAGAGTAAGTTGACAGGGTCATTCAGAGTTTGTGAAGTGCGTGACAATGGAAGTATTGCTATATCAGAATTGTCTCCTGACGCACAACCATTCGTCGTCAACGATCAACTCTTGAAGCCTTACCTCGAACCAGATACATTCTTGGCCGTTGTAGACTCCATTCAGCTCGTGCACCATGATGACATATCCACAACAGTGACAGCATCAGAAGATTCAGACGATGCTCCCCAAAAACTGTTTATCTGATTTTCTTCTTTTATTCTTTTCTTTTCTATCTTCTTTTTGTATCAAAAAGGTGCCGCCCTTGTAGACAGTTTTCCACACTTAGGACGTACTTTGTCCTAAGTATAGGGGGGATGTGCACCCCGAGTTTTTTATTTCATTTCGATCCTCTCCATTGTCTCCTCTTCTTGTCTATACTTAGGAGTACCTTACCCTAAGTATAGGGGGAGACAATCTGAGTACGATATGTGTATCCCCACCCTTGACCCTCCCTGCTTTTTGTATAGTCTGCTATACTTAAGATTACTTGATCCTAAGTATAGGGGGGACGGTCGACTTCTCATTCGTTCATTCCTTATTCATATATATTCTTTAGACTTGTCTATACTCAGTACGAGTTATGTCTTCTCTTTTCTCTTGGACCTATGAGGACATAGCTCAAGCTAAGTATAGGGGGGGTCGTATATACCATGTATATACTATAAGCCATAACTCATACTGAAAAATAAAACATCAACTCAATATAAAAAGTAATAAGTAACTCTATAATAATAAAAGATGATTGTGAGCTCCTCAGACTCTTTGTACTTGTACTGATTAATAAGTCAGGAAAAGCGTTTTGTGCAAAATATTCTCTTTGAAAAAATCTTTTGAAAATTGCTTGAAAAATAGTGTGTACAAGTATTCAACCTTTGCAAAATCAGTTTTGTGTGTAAAATTTATTTTCTTTGAGTGAAATAAAAATGTCTGAAAAATTAGGGTGCAAATGATTGGAAAAATTTGGTTGTCAAATTGCTCTGAAAAATCTATCTATACTGTATGAAAAACCTTTGTAAAATCATTTTCAAATGCGTGTACATGTTGTAAAATTATTTTGACTATAGTTTTCCAAAAATCTTTTGAAAACGATTCTGGAATAAGTCTGAGGAGTCTGCACAAAAATCTCTCACACGAAAATAAGCATAATCCCAAATAAAGCTTATAAGAGCCTAAACCATGTTGTACAGCAAATACAGTTTTTCTTTGTATATACTGATTAATAAATCAGGTTAAATACCTATACAGTATGATTTGAAAAATAGTGTGAACTGTTTGGAAAATTTGCTGTGAAATGTTTTCAACCTGTGTAAAATTGTTTGGTTTGAAAAACTTTTTCTTTGTGTGGAATAAAGGATTTGAAAAACCTATGTGCAAATGCTTTTGAAAAATGTTTGTCAAAACTATTGTGGAAAATGTATATATATAGTGTGAACAATCTTTGCAAAAATAGTTTTCAAATGTGTGTAAATGATTGCAAAAATTATCGTGTATTATAGTTTGCAAAAAATTCTTTTCAACATAAATCTGAGAAATAAAAACATCATTACAAATACTTGTAAATCGTAAATAAAATACATAAAATTCTTTCTGTATAAAAGATAACCTGAATAAGGTACTTCATTAAAACCTGTAAAGTCTTTAAAAATCCACATTTTGTACATAAAGCGGCACACCCGTGTAAATAATTGTAAGTACTTTTTATTTGCAAAAATTCTTTGTGTAAAAGATTCTTTGATTCTTGTAAATTCCTTGTGAAAAATTGCATCATTCATTGTGCATAGCATGAGCATACCATTCATATTCTTTTTGAGTGAGCATGATGATTGAATCAGTCCAATAAAGTCTCAAATTGGAGCTTGGTTAGACCTTACCGCCCTAACTGCACTGGAACCTTATGGGAACTAGGTTTAAGGTACTGCAGGTCTAGGCAGACTTAATTCTTTGAGAAATCAGGGCTGGGTTCAAGTCACCTCAACTGACTAACTAGAACTTTTCGAGACAAACGCATGACTCTTGCCGACCGTGACGTAACTTGGACACTTGCACCTTTCACTTGGCTCAACTCAGTTGGAGTGGTGAGGGGGTTAGATTTGCCAGTCTGAGACGCACACGGGTGGAAACATTCGTCCTCGTCTAGGGAGGGAAGTGCACCCCAACCTAGTTTAATAGCCATGAGGTATAACGACAGGAGATTGTGGGTTGCAAGAAAGCTTCAAAAGAGGGATAGTCTACTGGCTCAAGAGGAAAAACTCCTTATGTAAATGATGCTGTGAATAGTATTTCGAAAGAAAAAAATGGTCAGGCCTGTACAAAAATAAAATGCCTGCAAAGTATGTACATATGTTGTAAAGCCAATAAGCAAGCTTGAGTTCCAAAGTCAAATATGTGAGCCTGCAGCTGGATGACTTGACTACACTGGTCTTGCATCCTAGGATAGGTAGCTACACTGGCTACCGTCCATTCTTCTCTTCACCCCCTCCTCTTGAGCTGGTTGCCACTTGAACTTAGAAGGGAATACCCTGCTTCTCGAGGAAAGAGCTGTTGGATTGGGGAATCATTGGGTTGTCATTCTGGAGAAGTCAGTTCCTTTGTCATTTCAGTTGGGGAGAGCCACCATCACTTACACTGTACAAGTCAGCTTCATAGTTATAAGGGTTTGCGTATGATGTAGACCAGTTCTGACCAGGCTATTGAGGTGGGTTGAACCGAGTTCTGTGACTCTCGAAGGCTATTGTATTTTGAAGCTGGTTCCCGACCAGGTTCCACACACATCCACACCCAAGGTCTGACAGAAGCTCCAAATTCAGATTTTATAAAGACATACATTGCACTGAAAGCACCCCTATTCACTCGATCCTTCTTTAATTCCCTTTTTCTTTTCTTTATTCTTTTTGTACTTATTGCATAAGTATTTGCTAGGGACTAGCAAAGGCAAGTATAGGGGGTGATGAACCTCCATTTCATCACCTTTATTCTATCATTTTGGCCTTAAAAACCTCAGCAAATGCATGAAAATAACATTAATTTGTCTATAAAAGCATTCATTATTTGTTGCATTCATTGTACATAGAATAAGGTTTTTATTGCCAAAAATATAGAATAAAGAGAAGAAAAGAAAAAGGAATAAAATATTGCAAATATTTTATGACCCGAACCCCGAGAGCAAGGCCAGCATGGAATTGGTCGACAAGGAATAAAGTAGGGGGAGATAAGGGCCAACAGTAAAATAAATACCTCATTTATTTATTAATTTATTTGTGCATTTTTGACACCTATTTTGGATATACTTATTCATTCATCAAATAAATAAACTTTGTACATGAAAGTTGTAGATAATAATGTAAATAAAAATACAAAATTGAGTTTGTGTAAAAATAATACTCAATGTGCATTTTATACCCAGAATAAAAAGCCAAAATCTCAACTTCACATACCCATATCTTGCAAATAAAAACTCCAAATCACCCAAACTGACCTTTAATTGTATATAGCTTTTCTAAGAACTATTTAATAAACTTGGTTTCATTATTTTTGGAGTTCATCTGTAAAAGTTAGGTTTTTGGCCTTCATTGTGCAATCTGCCTGATTAAAATATTCAATTTATTCATTGTTCATTATTTTTACAAAATTGTATTTTTAGAATTTTGTAAATAATGTATACAAAACATGTACATATTGAAATTAAAAGAAAACCAAAAAGAATTTGTAAAAAAAAATAAGTCTATAAGATACACAGACAAAATACCTATGCTATCTATATGTATATAAAATAAAAGGGGATTTCATTATTCATCTATATTTTTATAATAATGTAAATATCACATATAACTTATTAAAAATACAAATCCAAAATAAAAACCAAGAAAATACATCAAATAAATTAGGTATATATAAAATATTGGTAAACTACCTACCTATTTATTTAAATATGAAAATCAACTCATAAAAATTAAACAAAAATATCCTCACACTCACAAAAATAAATTATAAATTTAGAAAAGAAGAAAATAAAATAATAAAATAAAATGAACAAAATAAAAATAAAATATACAAAATACATGTAAATACATACATAAATACATCATCCAAATAAAACCATAATAAAATACATAAAAAAATTAAATAAAAATCATAAATAAATACTACAGAAATTAATACACATTTTTTATTTTATAAGAAAATTCTAATAAATCATTTATTAGGTTAAATAAATCATTTTCGAATAAATTCCCCTATTTTGTCCGTTTGCGGTCGAGGTGGACCAATGGGGAGCCAGCCTTTGTGGACCTCTGGTCAACTGTCCCATCGGGACCTGACGACTCTGAACCTTGCTGATCCCTTGACTTGCACCATTTTTCCCGGGCGTCTCGTCCCTTATTCTCGCTCGCCCTTCACGAGATCTGTAGAGGGATCATCCATCTATCACGCATGCTTGCTGGATCGAGGAAACGATCATTGCATTCGCTGGAATATGCAGGCCAAGTAGGGCGGCTAGTCTGTCATATAAATAAGAGCCCTCGACCTCCTCCTCAAATTGGACCAATTTCTATCCTCCCAAAAGCCTCGATTCAGTTCCTGGGAGGTTCCTCGTGACAGGGGGAGCATTTCAACAACGCGACGCGGCCGGAGGAGGGACCAATTTTGTCGTGGCGGAGCTCCGGCGTCCGTCCTGCTCACTGGTGGCCCCCAGGTATAAGAGCTATCCTTTCTTGCTTTTTAGGTAGATTTTAATTCTAGCATTTCAATTCCGTTGTTACTTTAGCTTTTAGATCAGTAGCGCATCGTAAAATAGGAAAATCGAAGTTCGCCGGAGCTCCGCTCCGGCGACTTCTACACCGTGATACCGACTGTCTCCGACCGCCCCATTCACCTCACTTCGTTCCCCATCGCATGATCCATCTCCGGATCACTTTTGTTCAACCAAGTACCCTCAGTCCATGCGAATCGGAGCTCCACCTCCTCCTATTGCCGGAGCTCCTCTGCCTCACCTCATCTTGCACCAAAACTTCACCAACCAGGGTCGAGGAGATAGCCCTCGTCCCCCTGGTTCTTCCTATGCAGGTCAAACGACGCAAGGAGCCCTTTTGGACTCGATTCGAACCAGGAAGAGGCTCCTGGAGGTCCCGACCTTCATCGACCTCGTCTGACCTCCTTGGACCCCTAGGAGCCATGAGAAGACCGCCGGCAGCTGCGGCACGCCTCCAGCTACGATTCGAACACCTCAGACGTGAGGAAGAGGCCCAGAGGAGCCCGTGCTCCAAGATCGAAGCTCGCCTGGCGCGAGTTCCTCCCCTGTTCCTCCAGACCCCTTCATCGCCGTCCGATCAGGAGGAGCGCCCCAGATTGAACGAGAACCGTCAGATGAAGCGTGGCCCTCACCGTCCGATCAGCGAGGCTGATCTAATCTTAGCCTTCATCTGCGAACCGGTACCAGCCGTTAGATGCGCGACGCGTGTCCAAGTGAAATGATCAACGCCGTCCACCAGTGCGCACTTAGGGGTAATTTGCAGATCTTCACCCCAATGTTTTTGTATTTATTGATTAGTCATGTAAATAAAAATCGAAGTTCATTTTATTTTGGACATTTTGCATGGACCTCCCTGTACATTAGTGATATTACTTTTAGGTCCAGTCCACGTCACCTCACGTGCCGTCCCACGTGAGGTGGTTAAATTGCACAAGCGCCCCTGTTTGATTGTATATTTACTTTTAGTCCATAAAATTAAATTGTAAGTGTATTATTTTTGTGAAAATTGCAGCTAGGACCCCGAATTTGTTGAAATTACTTTTTGGTCCCTGTGGGTGCGGATCACGTGTAGTCCCACGTGATGGTCATTTTGCGCGGGGGTCCTGGCGAATTTTGTATTTCATTTTAGCCCTTAAAAGTGCAGACCAAGTGTAATATTTTTGGTGTTTTTGCACTAAAGCCCCTGTCTTAATTTTTATTTGCAAAAATGCCCCTGCTAGGCCATATATTTGTGCTTACTTGTTCCATTTATTTAATGCACCATATTAACTTAAAAAATTCTACAAAAATTAATATAAGCTCCTGTTAGCTTGCTCTTGCACGCCATATTTTTAGTTTTTATTTTTGTTGCATTTTTACATTTATTAAAAATCAAAAACATGCATTTTATCTACTGTCTAGTTTAGAAAATACCAAAAAAATATTAAATCACTTCGAAAAATTCCAAAAAAATTACCTACTGTCTATTTTATCCCACTCTAGTGCCAATTAGAAAATCACTAAAAAACTCAAAACAAAAACCCTAAAAATAAGAAAACCCTTAAAAACTTCAAAAAAATCTAAAAAATCCTAGAAAAATCTAAAATACAAAGTAAGTTTCTGTAGTTTCCATCTTTTGTTATCTACAATTTAAAATTGATTTGAGGATTTTTGGATGTCATTTTCTATTTTTAGACCTCATTTCAATTATGTCCAGTAGTTTAAGTCCCTGTTTTTCTTTATTTTCCCTTTTAAAAATACCAAAAAGATTCTAAAAAATACCTAAAAATCACAAAAATATTAAAAATTTATAAAAAGACCAAAAATAGTTTGTGCATTTTTGAGAATTTTGAATATTTTTATACATCTTATATCACCCCTCTCACTACATTGTATATACATTCCAATATTGAAAAAGAAAATTAAATATATATATATATATATATATTTAGGTATAAAAATCTGAAAATAATAAAAAAATATATAAAAAATAATATAAGATATAATACAATCTACCTATATATATATGTATTATATTCTCTATACACACCCTTTATGGATGTATATCTTTATATATCTATATTCTATAAATTATATATATATATATCTATATAAATATATTATATTAAATAATATATATTAATAAAAAAAGAAAAAACCCACAAAAATAGGATTCATACAAGGATGACTCTGTTGTACATGGACATCATAGGCTGCTTCATTTTTGTATTGCTCTCTGTGGTTCAAACTCTACATGCTTATTCACTATGCATTTTGTGGTAGAGTTAAATATTAATTCACAAATTTTGGGGACTTAATTAATTTATTCTTTCATGTGGGTTAATTGCTGATTAAATCCGGTTGTTGAGTGGTCGACACTTCGACTGTGTTCTCGCCTTGTGTGGAACATAAGACCGCTTCATTACGTTTTGGGTCTATCAACGCCACACAGAAAATACCAAAAACATTGAAATATTCAAAAACACTAAAAAACAGAAAATACATAAAAATTGAAACAGAAGAAGATCTGAAGAATTTAGATCCTTCTCAAAGGGAAGCACTGTAGAAAAGAGTGATTTTTGAATTTCACTTGATACATGCCATTGAACACTTCCCCGACCTGAAAGGATTTGTAATGAGAAAATTAAATATGAAAAAGTCGGGCAAGATAAGAATGAAGAATGAAAGACATATCTTGTCAATAGCCACCTCTTTGGTGTTGAGGAGAAAAACCAAGAGACACATAGTGAAGTGGTTGCCCAGATATGACAGTGGAACCAAAGACACAATATTTATACATGCTCGAATCAATGACGACACACCAATTAATATCCTCCAGACCTCTGTATTTGACAAGCTCAAACTCGGACCTATCAGGAAAATAAGAGAGATCGTTCAACTGGCTGATCGATCAATAAAGCAGACGAGAGGAACCATTTCTGTCATCATTACATTCCAAGGTGCTTCGCTCAAAATGGACTTCACAATCATTGATATCAAGCATCAAGGAGAATTCACCCAGTCTCCAATCATTCTCGGAAAGCCATTCTTGGCATTGGCTAAGGCATTTATTGAGTACGAGACTTGAGAAATCAATTTTATAGCATTGGGAGCACTTTGATCTCACCCAGTCTTTGAGGAAACACGATATTCTGAGGCGACCCACGAAGCCGTCAACAACTGTAACCACCAAATGGTAGATGAGCCCTACCCTGCTGCTACACCTGAGATAATGGTTGTTGAGGATACTATTGGTTTAGAGACCCTCCCCACTGTTCCATTTCCTGCTTCTCTCACCATGGGAAATGACTTCTCATATGATCCTGAAACATATGCATGGATGCATCCCGAGTCAGTCAGAATCTCCGCTAACCGCTTCGATCATATCAACCTGACACAGGAATGCTCCAACATCAAGTCAATTGAGAATGAATATGCGGGACATACACTAACTAGTAATTCAGATACTCTCCCCACTGTTCCATTTCCTATTGTTGTCACCGTGGAAAAGGGTTTCTATTATGACCCTAAGACATATGTATGGATGCATCTTGAGTCGGCCGGAATCTTCTCTGACCACCTTGACCAATTCAATAAAACTCAAGAGTGCATCAACATTAAGAAAACTAATAACAAATACATGGGACGCGTACTGACCAAGGAGGAATATTTCGATGGTTATTCATCTGGAGACTCAAGTGTCCACACCTCACTCCCAGGACCAGCACATTCACAAACAACACGAAACAAAATGGCTACTCCTTCATCTAAAAAAAGTCGCCTTTGACATGCTGAAAAAGGAATCGTCCGATGATTCGTCATCAGGTCTAGAAAGGGTAATCTACATGAGTGATGTCTGTTCGACATTACTAAAACCCTATCTACGCAAGGATCCAAATTTCGATTCCAATTGGACGACTCTTGTTCCTCACTATTATTCATACAAAGCTGATTCTCCTGGTCTTATTAAATATAATGGAATAATTTCTATCAGCTGTCTGAGACTGGTGCTTTAGAGCATTCATCATCCAAGGATGAATCACTTGATCACAAAAAGGAACAAATTCTGAGAAAATAATTGAAGCAACTAAATAACAAGAATATCTAGAGTGCCTCCCCTTTCAAATACTATTCCTCTAAGGATAACTCCGATGATGGTTACCTTTCATCTGATTTACACTTCATCTACTCTCTAGCATGACTTTAATGAGTATAACACTGACAATGGTTGGGAATCATATGCTTCATCTTCTTTTCATTACAATCTCCCACCACATGCTCACAAAAAGATCGGCCGAAACCGCCTTAATCATCAGCTACCCTCCCTCCCCCCCGACCCCATCGGTCTCCTTGTACATCTTCTTCCTATACTTAGGCCATGGCCTAAGTATGGGGGGGGGGCACCATTGCCATCTCAATATTCCACTCTCCTCATCTAATCCTTCTCACACATTTCCAGCCTTCTTCCGTATTTAGGTTGACCAGAGCCTATGTATTGGGGAAACCGATGCCCATCTGTATATACTCTCTTCATTCACATATCTCGACCGCCTCAATTTCACTCTTCTTCTGTACTTAGAACGATTCACAACTTAAGTATAGTGGGGCGTGCTGATCTATCTTTTTCTTTTTTCACTCTCTTACGCTTAGCCTGAGCTATGTCTTCTCTACGCTTCTTGTGCTCTGAGGACACAACACTCGCTAGGTATAGTGGGGTGTATATATACTATGTATATATTTTACCCATAGCTCGTACATTCGCATAAGTCTATATGTATTTACGAGGTGGGTAACTAACTTGAAAAAAAATAAAACAAACAAAAAACACAAACAAAAAAGAAAAAAAAAACAAAAGAAAGAAAAAGAATTTTCTCTACTAACACTGACTGTGTTCAACAAAAAAAATTGAAAAATGGCTTCTTATTCATTCATGAAAAAAATCTCTAAAAAATATTCAAATCACAAAAGTTTTAAAAAAATGTGTTTTTATTTCATGCACCTGCACTTCACTTAGCATTACATGCATTTGCATTTGTGAAAAATGTGTCTGCATTTCATGACTGTGTTCAAAGTCTGGACTTGACCTTAATCCACCTAATTTTCAGGGGAACTTCATCGAGAAATAAGATCTTAGAAGCTTCGATTCTTTGACTTAATTCTTCGAGTTCAACTTGACAATGTGCAATGTTTGAGTATTAGTGTCTAACCTAGTCTCTTCATTCTGGGTACGACTCTGGAATAGCGAATTAATTTGTACTCTCGCACTATGCACTTAGCTCAACTCAGACTGGGTGTTGGAAGACTATATGAGTTTCTTTTCTGGTAGTGTGGACATATAAAGACTGGAATACATGTTGAAATAAAGCTTCAGAAAAGGGATGGACGACTGGGCACAATTTTTTCTAAGACCCCAAAACATGTACGGAAAAAAGATTCCATATCCTTAGGGGCACAACAAGATCCATGCAGAGCTGCCCAAAAAAATCAACAATAAAGAAGCCTACTACCAAATAAATATTAGACCAAAAAAAGGTCCAAGCATCAAGAAAACCTGCAGATCTTGGTGGAGACTTGTCTAAACTGCTCAACTTCATAAGGAGAGGTGACTACAATGGCCACCCTCCAGTTCTTTTCCCTTTCTTCTAATTTCTCCCTCTATTCGATTGTGAACATAACGCGACATACCTTAGAAGGAAATACCTGACTCCCTGAGGACGAGTTATTGGAGGAGAGGTTTACATGGTAGTCTGACATTCTGGATGGGAAGAGCTAAAAGCTTTCACAAACATGAGTCGTTTGCTCAATGTTCATGGAGTATGCTTTGGAAGGAGGATTGATGTAAGATGACTTCTGAGCCGAAACTGTGACAATGATGTGTAGAACTTGAAGGCTGTTGATTTTAAAATTCCAAGTCTCACAGAAGTTCCACCAAACTAATAATCCAAAGGTCAGGTCTAGTTTCATTTTCACCTTCTGCTCATGGCCTTGTTATGGAACCCAATCTAATTTCACCTAATTGCATTGCTTTTGATGCTCAGGGACAAGCATGGTTTAAGTACAAGGGGATAATGACTCTAAGATTCATCACACTAAAAATGATTATTTAAGCTGAAATCCCTAAAATTCATTGGCATTTCTTCATTTATTCTGCATAATCAGCATTCATACATGTAATGGTAATAATTGCATTTTATCACCCATTAATGCACAAATAAGAAGCCAAAAATTTCAACCAAATTGACCTATAAAATAGCCTAATTTCCCTGATTTTTAACTACTTCATGATAACTCCAAATGATCTGAAACCACTCCACTGTGTACATATTACTAATAAGAATAAATGGAAAATATAAATAAATCTCTAACCCAAATAAGTGGACCAAAAACCCAAACCTAATTATAGGATTCTCGAACTAAAACCTTAATATCTTCCTCATGCAATGTCAGTTTTGATCCTACTTGCTTTTGAACTAATGTACATTCAAATACCTTCAAAACAAGATCAAGTTCAAGTGAATCGGAGCTCATACGTAAAAGTTGGGTTTTGGGCCTCTTTTGTACATATTGTATTTTACCTAACTTTGACCTATTATTTTATGTACATAATTGACTCATTTTATTTTATTTCTTTTTCATTTATTTTATTCTATTTGATGAAAGTTTTATTAAAATGCACAAAAAACAAATCCAAAATGAGCTTGAAATCAAAGAAACTAACAAAGTACAAGTCTTCACTAACTGTCTGTTCAAAAATTGTCTTTTTGGGGTTTTATTTTATTTCTTCTTTTTTCTTACTTAATAAAAATCCAAAAAATAGATTAATGTGTATATATTTATCTTCAATTTTATATTTTTTCGGATTTTTTTATATGGCTTAAAAATGACAAAAAATTATAAAACCCAAAAATAAAGGTATTCTATATACATGGGAGACCTCAAAAATATCACTTTGCACAAATGATCGATTTTGATTTTGATCTCTTCATGATAGTTGTAGTCTTGTCGAGACGAACAACTTTTGTGAAAAATTGTTTTGATCTGAGTTCATTTGCTATTTATTTCTGATTTATCTTTATCATTTATTTTTTTGAATTTTCTAGAGGTGCCACGTGGCCGCTCCTGAAGATGCCACTTGGCACCCATTTTTTAGCTTTTTATAATTCATTTTATAAAAAAATAAAAGCCACGCATATGCAACGCATGTGCCTCTCACGCACGCGCCCTGCACGTGCTTGCTCCCTCCCCTTCCCACTGTATGCCACGTGGCACATTCAGGGCCGTCCAACAATCGATCGGACGACACTTGTATGCCATTCTTCTTCTCCCCCAATTCTCGTCGTCTCCGCCGCCTTCCTTCTTAGCTCTGTCGTTGCCCCACGAATCTCGACATCTCCGCAGATTCTGCCCCCAATCTCCTCTTCGTGATCCTCGTCCAATCAATCTCGCGATCCACTTTCCCTTTCACGATCGCCGCCTTTCCCCGACCTCCTTCCTTCCATAGCCGGTTACTCCTCTCCCTATTTAACACCTCCTCCCCTTCTCTGCATTCCGCTCACGCCGCCGGGGGCTAACCCGAGACCTCCCTACGTAAAGCACACGTGCGGGGAGTGTCACGTGTGACGTAAATCCTCCTGGAAGAACTTGCATCGATCCCCCTAAAAACCCTCATATTTCAGAACTCCACCCCCCCACGTGATCCTCACAAGCCCGAGGGGGTTATTTGCGCTAAACCCCCTGGAGAATCTCCATATCACAAGTCACGCCCAGCCACTCCAACGTCATGTGTGATGCACGTGACCACTAGGAATTTTGCAGTTAACCCCCCCGTGGTTTAGGTATTTCCAATAATGTCGATCTCTACATTATTTTATTTTATTTTATTGCAATTCTACCTATATGTTCCCCCTTTGTATTAGACCTCTACATGACATCATTTTTATTATTCAAAAATAGCATTGTGTTTCTCAACTAATTCTCTACAATATGGCATGCTTGTGATATTTTTTGTAGGTTGTGGTTATTTAATATTACTATTCTTGTGGAAATTTACATATTTTGCCCATCTTGTGCCTCAAAATTCATAAGTAATTAATCACTACCTGAAGAATTGCCAAAAATTCATGGATTATAGAAATAGTTGTACTTCACATTGTGCCCAAAGAGAATTGCATTTTCATGCATGGTTTTCCCTCTAAAAATTATTTTACATATTTCAATCTTTAATTTTTATAGGTATTAAAACTCATACTTTTAAGGTTTAAGATTTTTCTGAGATCAATCACCTAGTGATAGATCTTGGATAATTTTATCCCTTAAAAATAAATAGTTTTAATATTTATTATAATTAATTACTGAAATCTACTCTATTTGCATTCAAAAATTCATAAATATTTATCTTTCATCAAAAAATTCCAAAAACATTACAGTAAATTCATTTCATCATAAGATAA